>CM060976.1:108298751-108898751 GCA_030765065.1 Deroplatys truncata
GCAACTCAAGAATACAACATGATGCAATTTATAGTTATCTTACACCCATTACCAAATTATATCCTTATATGATAGGTAATATGCTCTACTGTGTTAAGTTATTCAGACATCATGACAACCAAACACAAAACTCAGGAAATGCTGTGAGTAAATGTATGCAATTCTTACAACCATCACCATCTGTTTCTTTGTATGGTTAAGGAGTATATTATGCAACCAAAGAAACTGCAATATTACAGTTGTGAACTTGTGTACAGAGTAATATATATCGTGCAAAAGCAGACTTGCATTTTTCAACACTGCAAGATGTTAGTAATTTTAAACTATTTGGAATGCAGTAAGTATTCTAGCACACTCAAAGTAAACTCCTTTTTAAATAGCGAGTTAATTTAGCACTTGGTTTGTACAGAGTAGCAGTTAAAGCTGATTCCAAGATCGCGGGTTCAAACCCGGCCCAGATTGATGGTTTTTAAGTGTGCTTAAAAGTGATGACCCCATGTCAGTAGATTTGCTACCATGTAAAAGAACTCCTGTAGGACAAAAATCCAGCACACCAGTGGCACTGATATGATGCTGGCAATTGACGGCATTGTCAACAAAGTATTTATTTAGCAGTTAAAGAAAACTCACAAGTTTGCATGTAAAGGCTGATTTATCACCATCTCGCCAGGTTCATGTCTGACTACAGAGCTATTTGGTTGCTATAACATGTTAATAGTTTAAATCATTTAAAGAAAATTTGAATTTATTGGATTAATAATATATGTTTAAATTGATTGACATTATTCCTATTTTTCTCAATCCTATTAATTCAACCTTCAACTGAAATCAAAAGCAGGAGAAGGTGTTTGGAAAAAAATTAACTAAATTAACAATGCTATTAAAACAAAATGTTATAGCAAATTGATGTAAAACAAATAATGGTGTAGGTAAAGTGATTTAGTTCGAAGCAAACACTTAGTTGTGTTCAGAACATTTAAAAACAGCTTTAAAATGAGCATTATGAATACAAAATGTTATATTTTGTGATTAACTTGTGTTTCTAACAGAAATTATGCCAATATTCAAGTTAGTAGTCTTAAAGGTTTCTGGATCTGAAGTGTTGAAAGTGTAGATATATGGTTTTCCTTTTTACGTTCTCTGTCAACTACATAGTATATAGGAAGTGTAGGTATTGCATTCCACCCAAGAATTTGATACTGAGATATCATCGGAAATCATTTTTGACGCCCTCTGAATCAAAAGAAAAAAAAAATCATTTAAAATAAGGTCTGTGTGTATGTCCGCATGTGTGTCTGTGTACAGCATAACTCAAAAATGTAATGTTGGGATAAATACCAAACTTGGTATTTGAGTTCAGTACTTTCCAAAGATGTGTCATGAAGATTTTCAAGAAAATCCCCTCCCACCCCCTTTACACGGAAACCTTTTCGAAAGTTTTTGATTTTCTCAAAAAGCACTCTTAACAATTTGGATTAAGATATCATGCATTTAATATATTTACATGACAAATAAAATTTATATCTGGAATTTTTTTATATTTATATCTTGATTAGCCTGTGAAGTCCTCTTTGTTTGGAAGGAATTTTGTGTAATATTTTATACCTGGTAAATGCTAAGCAATAGATGAAAACGTACTGCATAAAAAATGTAGATCTCTTTAACACACACACAAATTATTTAAAAGTTTTTTGTAGCGTAAGCCATTTCTGAGATATTCATTATTAGTGGTTCAAATTGTTCAATACCTTTTTATTCTTTTGAAGTCCTGTCAATATTCAGTAATTGTTTCTCGGAGTTGCATGAAAAGAGCATGAAATTTTAAGGGCTTTGTAAAGCGTCTAGTTCTTAAAAATTGTATTATCACTATCCCCTTTGTATCTGTAATAAAAAGGATTATCTCAATTAAAATGAATAGATAGAGAAATACTCTTTAATAAAAAGAGTTTGTATACCCATTAATAAATGATAGAGGTAAAGAAAGTCTTGTAAATGTAACACATCGGATTTTTATTCTTTAATTTTTTCCAGAGAAGTTTAGAAACAGTTCATGTTAACTTTGAATTTATATTAATAAATTTGTCTGAGCAAATGACACAAAGCAGATTTATTCAAAGCCGAGATCAATATTTTGCTTGTAAGTTTTCAGAAATTTACTTTATTTTTCTCTGCTTTAAATTATCATAATTATAAATAAATGTATTTTGAACATCATAATAACCATTATAAAAACTAATTAAGAGAATGTTGGTTTTGGGGGGGGGGATTAGTTCTCTTGCTCCTGGAGTTCCTCCTTAGGTATGGATATAAAATGTTTTCTTTCATATTGGTTGCTTCTTTGCATAAACCATTAAAGGCATAACAATGAATATGATGATAATTAGATAATAAAACATATGCAAATACCTGCAGGAGATCAGGGATTGCATATCTGTGCATAAAATTAGATTCAGAATAATTTATACTGCAGATAATTATTATGCATGCATCTAACTGTAGTTGCCTCCTTTAATTGTAATATGGTTATCAAATAAATAATTATTAATTGTTTCTTATATTAGAGAAAATTAGAAAAATTATGTATGGAAATGCACATATTAATGAAAATGAAGTGTCATGTGATGATACATGTCATTTATTGTTGCTTGATGTGTTTGTGTAGCACATTTTGCCTAACAAAGGTTTCTGAAATGCCTACTACTGACTTATCATGATAGCTTGTTTTCAAAATGCCCCCATTCATATTTTAAAAACTACATCTTCATTATTTGGTGTTACTCTTGAAATTCTCACTCATAATATGTGACACATACAGTAGTATGCATTTACAAATATGCAACATTAGACTTTTTCACCACAGAAGGATACCACATAATGGAGAGATTAAAACTAAACAGGTGACGACTGAAGAGTTATTATAACCTCATTCTCTTTTTTACTTTATCTATACGTAGTAGGTAGGGAGGGTATTAAATTCCACCTAAAAATTCGATACATAGGTTTCACCGGAAATACATGTTTTGAGGCACCTTGAATCCAGAAAATGGCTTGTGTACCTTAAAAATGAAAGTCGGATAAATACCAAACTTGGTATTTAGCTTCAGTACCTTCCAAAGATGCAACAAAAAGATTTTCAGGAAAATCCCTCCACCCCAAACTACCCTTTACATAGAACATTTTTCGAAAACTTTTATTTGCTAAAATGGCTTTTAGGATTTTGATTAAAATACCATATATTGAAGATATTTACATGACAAAATCTATATTTTGAATTTTTTGGGAATAACCTGTGAAGTCCTCTTCATTTGTAAGAAATTTTGTACAATGTTGTATAACTGGTAAACGTTAAGCAATAGGCGAAGACGTATTACACAAAAAATATAGAGCTCTTTAGAACACAAAATTTATTTCAAATAAGTTTGTTTATGGCATAAGTCATTTCTGAGATATCCGTTATTAAAGGCTCGATTATTCATTTCTTGGCCATTCTCTTAAAATTCTTTTCAACATTCAATTGTTTCTCGCAATTGCATGGAAATAGTATGAAATTTTAAGGCCAGCATATAGCGTCCAGTTCTAAAACATTTCACTATCGCTGTTCCCTTTGTATTTATAACGAAATGTGTAATTAGCTATTTCCACAAATCCTTATTTGGATTACATTGTAGTAGATAGAAAAATAAGCTTTAGTAGAATACTTTGTTTACCCACTAATAAACGATAGAGGGCAGAGAAAGTCATGTGAATGTACCACATTAGATTTTTAGAAAAATGTCTGCGCCCACCCGCATGTGTGTGTCTGTGAACTGCATAACTTTAAAAACGAAAAGTCGAATAAACACAAAACTTGGCGAGTATAGTACCTTCCAAAGATGCGACAGGAAGATTTTCAAAAACATTCCGCACCCCAAACTACGTTTTACGTAGAACATTTTGGAAATTTTTGATTTTCTAAAAGATGGCTCTATGATTTTTATTAAAATACCATGCATGATAACATTTACATGAAAAATAAAATGTTTATCTTGAATGTTCTGGGAATAGCCTTTGAAGTCCTCTTCATTTGGAGGGAATTTTATATAACTGTAAACGTTAAGTGATGGATGAAAACGTACTGCACAAAAAATGTCTATCTTGTTAAAACACATAATTTATCCCAAATAACGTGGCATCAGCCTTTTGCGAGATATCCGCCATTAATGGTTATAAAGGCTGGTTCACAACCATCCGGTAACGGTAACCAGAACGGAAACGAGAACGGGAAGCAAGAAATTTTGATTCACAACAGCCCGGTAACGAGAACGGGAATGCATATCGATCACAAAGTGAAAGTCGATTTTGCGCATTGGGATTGCATTTGTTTTTAACTGACCAATGATATTTTTTCACCTACTTCCAATTTAGCCAAGCCAACGTCAAAATTCGATAGAGTAAACATTATCTAAATGCATATTCATTACATTTCCGATCCCTCTACTTATGCCAAACTTTCATTCCTTTATTTAATGGCATACATCAAAATGGTTTATTGTTCTTTTTTCATTTCCACCGGTTTTAGCTGTTCTTTGTAGCTTTTGCCATTGTTTTTAGGCAATAGCCAGTTTTGAGTTGCATATAAACTACAAATGATCCCTTCGCCAGAGGAACCAACGTTGATTAGATTTGCGGGTGTCGGGATGAGGTTAGGAAGCACATTTACTACCAATTCCTTCCAATTTCATGTTTCCAGCTTGCGACTAAAGAGAGCACTAGTGGCTGTTTCATGTCACGGCCGCTTGGAATAACCTCTAGAGTGAAGAGTCTAATATGCACAATAGGGATCTAATATGCCGTGCCCGAGAACGAGAAAGTTAAAAGTTGGGCAACTCTTCTTTCTCATTCCCGGGGCCCGGGAAGCTTCCCGTCGGTTGTGAACATTCCCATTTGAATACATGTATTTCAACTTTCTCGTTCTCGTTCTGGTTACCGTTCTCGTTGGTTGTGAACCAGCCTTAATTGTTCAGTACTTTATTTATACAGAGCGGTCCCTCAGCCATCTGGCCGGTAGTCGCGATGCGTGTTCCGCGCGCTATATTCAGTGTATCTGTTTATTATTCTCATTATTGATACTGATACCATATTCTTACTGATTTTATGATCATTACGATATATTGATTACGTATTGAAATCAAACATAATTATTTTTTATTTTATCAGTACTAGCCTTTTTCACAGTCGGTGTTGAAACATTCGGCAGATAAACATTCTTGGCACCTTCTGATGAAATTACCATTCACACGCGTAAGTTCTTGTTGCGTAATTTCTCTAATTTCTGTTCTTGTATTGTTTTTACGATCGTCTGTGGTGCGAGGATTATTCCTATAGACACTATTTTTGAGAGTTCTCCACAGATAAATGTCACACACAAAGATCCGGCGATCGAGTCGGCCAAAACCCTTTAGTTTTTCTTACTTTTTACAACTTACAACATTAAATGATCCCGTTCTCTTCACTTTATTCACTAGATATCTAACTGTTTCTCTACACGGAACTGGAACACCAGGAAATTTATCGTCAAATTGCCTACACACCTGTCTACATGAGTCGGTTTTCATATAGTGTCATACATAAAAAGTCTTTGTTCAAGCGAAAATTTTAGTACCATTTCTGGGTTGTAATAATCCGATAATTCAATCGCACACAAGTACACACGCGTCTCCCGTCTATACACAAGAAGCAATAACAGCTGACTGAAGCCCGCTGCCACATGTCCGATAAGTGCAAGAGCCCGTGGCCTTGAGTTCATTCAAACGTGTCGCACAAGACTGCCGTGCAATTCCCGGCCAGAGCGCTGAGGGACCGCTCTGTACTTGGCCATTCCTTTCAAGTCCTTTCGATTTTCAGTTTGTTTCTTGCGATTTCATGGAATGGAATTATAAAGCCAGTATATAGCGTCTAGTTCTAAAACATTTTACTATCCCTATTCCCTTTGTAGCTATAATGAAATGTGCAATGCAGCTGTTTTCGAAAGGTCTATCTCGATTATAATGAAGTGAATAGGAAAATACAATTTCTTAAGAATAAATTTGTATACCCACTAATAAGCGATAAAAGGTAGAGAAAAATTTGTTTCAAGGTCAACTGCAGTCATTTAGTAAGCCATGAACATCCGGCATGTGCTCTGCAAATTTCATTCTTAGTCTTATATGTACATACATGGTAATACTTATTGTATTAATATTCTTACTTTTGAAATATTCTTTATTTTTACAACTGTTTTGGTTTTATAATGGATCAAATGGGACAACAGCCCAGTTTGATGATAGTAATAATAGTAACAGATTTGTTACAAATTTCTGACAGAGATTTATAGCATTTAAAATTTAATTTTTAAAAGGAATTGTTATACTTATCAACTATGAGTATCATCTTGTCTATTAAGTTATCTTCTTATCATAAACTTTTAAAAAGGAATTTCAGTAGTTATCAAAATTAAATTAAAAATAAATCTTAACTCTCAAATTTAAAGTGCAAGATAAAACAGATTTTCAAAAGATCATTTGCAAGTTTTCTAATTACAAAAACAGCATTGGTTGAGAGTATTTTAAAGTTTACTAAGAATTTTGCCCAGCATGTAGCTTAATCACATTCGCCAATCACATTCCTTCACGCTGTGGCCACCACACGGCTGCTCGCGCGCCGGCCGCCGCAGCTCGGACTCGCGAAACAGTTAATAATCCTCGCAGCCGCCTTACGTTCCCATTGTTACAATTACAATAAGCACATACTTTATTATAACACATGTTGGAAATTCCTTCTCCATCCACACATTTTTGCCATCTTCTCAGAAAATGGTCATTCACACTCGAGTGTTCACTATTCTCGAGTGAGTCTCTAACCTTTTACTTTTCACGTGTATGGGGCTTGTTGCATACACCTTATTTTTCATGTGATCATGCAGAGTCGGGTTAATTTCTGTAATTGGATTCTGCGAAATTATAGAGTAATTGACCCACGCTTAATATTCTTCTCTGACGAAGCAGGGTTTCAGGCTGTTTCGTCGCAAAATAACATACATTGGAATACAGAGAAACCAGGTTTTACACGAGCGATTTTCCTTCATGACGCGAAAATTTGTGTGCAGTAAATGCATATAGAATAATAGGAGCTATATTTTGTGAACAAACAAATGCAGAGAGGTACAGGAATTTGAACATCTGATTAATCATTAAATTTAATTCAGAAAATGTTTGAAGATATGTAAATAGTAAGGAATTATGGTCCTCACGATCCTCTGAGTTAATGAGTTAACTTGAAAAATAAGATGTGTGCAACAAACCCTGTACATTGAAAGAACTAAAAGAAAACATCAGACGAGAAATTCACACAATTTCAGATATTGAACTCTCCAGTGAGAATGAAACTTTCCGCAGAAGATGACAGAAATACGCAGATAAAGACAATATTTCCAACATCTCTTGTGATAAGGTATGTGCTTATTATCATTGTAATTGTAACTGTAAATGTGAGAACATGAGGCGGTTGCGGGGACATTATTACCGTTTCGGCGTGAGTCCGAGCTGCGCCGGCCACAGTGTGAAAAAAATCACTGTATTACTCAAAACTAGACTTTGAATGGTTAAATTTTCGTGTGAAATGTTCTTTCTGACACCCATTTTAAAATGTATATTATATCTGGAGTAATAGTGAAGTATTATTACTATTATTCCTTGCCATTTTCATTTTCAGATACAAAGATAATGGCATTATATTAATAAAGCAAATGGTCAATATAAGGCTTGAAACTAGTGTATGTTTACGTATCTATTGGTTTTAGGTTGTATATTATTCTGATGTGTTGTGTGTATGTAATTTATGTATTTTATGAAACTAGTGTTTTTGTAATGTAAGCCTTCAATTTGTTATTCAAGGAAAAGCGAAAACTAATATCTAGCATTACAGGCAAACTAACCTTAATAAAATAGGTGAAAAGTGATAAGGAATTTTCGTATTACAGAAATGTTACTTTAATGCAGGTTTTATTTAACTCTGTAAAGATTGAGGCCTTCAGCAGTTTCGTTATTTAGTCATTGTGCATCATGCTCCTTTTCACATCATTTATGCATTATTCTGAGCGTCTAGTTATAACTTTATTATTATTATTATTATTATTATTATTATTATTATTATTATTATTATTATTATTATTATTCATAGGAATTCCTAAGCACTTGGTTTCGAGTAATCTACACTCAAACCATATCAGTACAAAGAATGTAAACACCCGCATCCAAGAGTCACTGAAGGCAGCAGGTAAAGTCTGGTCTGGTGAGCTGCCTGCAAATGCTGACTTCGAGGGATGGGCTTGGTTTGTTATCTACTACGTCACTGCGTAAAGTTCCGTATCAGTGTAACCAATTTCCTTTCGTCCTGACTGTAATGCTTAGAAATCCCTGAGCCCGGTTATTACTATTATCACCACCCTTTTATTGGCTTAATTAAATACAACTTGATAATCCCCCCCCCCCTTTTAGTCTTTTCGAATCCTTCTCGCAAACATGAATAGCACAGTCTAGACGTAGATATTCTACTTTTAATGAGTGAAAGCAATTAAGAGGGCGGTGAATTACTGAATTAACAAGCAATTACATGAACATTTAGCAAGTGTAACACTATCTACTACATACTTGCATTCGGACTGTTGAATAGTGTGCACCTGCTGTTCGTGGTAGACAATACTTGAATGAAGGGCCCTTAAAACGGGTTTTAGATATGAATACGCATAAATTGAACCTGTTGTACTTGCTAATATATTATTGCTAAGTGTCCGGTGTTTTTCTATTGAATATGAATTAGCAGAATAAATTCTTAATGCCCTTGCCAGAACTTTCAACCTGCCGTGCATATTCTTATGAACGTTGCCATGTTGTCATTCATACTGTAGTAATTAGTTGTCTTGTGATCACGCTGCCTTAAACCTATTTTAAATATTCTCTAATTGGAGCTTATTGAAGCAGTTTGAAACCAACCTCGTAAAAAGAAGAAACATTAACGCATTCTCAAAATGGTGATTAGGTATGTTACTTCGGACAAGGGTCCCCTATATATATTAGGAGAAAAGAAATAAGAGAGACAAAGCAATCTATAGCATTGCAAATGAAAAACGGACAAACCGTTTATGATTTCAACAATGAAGGTGGAGCGATAATAGTTATGTGCAATAAGAGAGAAATTACCTGGGGCTAAGATGCTTGCTAGAAGCGTGTCAACTGCTAGAGGCCTTATCATCTAGCTGATCAATCATCGCTGATCTTCCTCAAATGATTGGGCCGTTAGACAAGCCATCCATTAAATGACTCAGAGGAGCGTGTGACAAAAACATAATTTCTTGTTCACTTTAATCTAGGGAACCCTGACGTCACGATTTCGGGGGACAGTATGGAGTTTAAGACCTTTGTCCCATGCCTCAACTAAATGCCTGGTGAGATCAGGTTTTGTCCCGCTTTTTGAAGAAAAAAAAAGTTTACATTTATATCTTTTTGCAGAGATTTGAACTTCTAAACACAAGATACGTAATACTGGGGATTCGTTTATCGCTGAATATGCTAAGGACTTTCAGTATTTAATTTAAATGCTCTGTGGCTCTGGTTTGGAATTCTGTTTTGTTACGTCATACACGACCTTAGAGTCCCATTCTGTATTGGGCCTGAAAGACCGGAAATTTTGCTCAGAGGTCCCTTTATCAGACTTGAGGTTCTTTTACGTGCCGTACCTAAATCTACGACACGGGACCACTTCTCTTCCGAAGGAAGTCGTGCTAAGGATTTTTACGCCCGGAAAAATCCATCGCTCTCCGCCGGGTTTTTACTTGCACAACGCACGATATGTTGGGTTATCGAGCATATTTGCAATAGCGATGGCTCCTCCTAAAAGCAAGTAATGTAATGTAATATAATGTAATATTTATTTCATCATTATTACAATAATACAAATAAAGCTTACATCTAAAACTTATGTCTAGTGCACCAGTTTTCTAGCTCCCCCATATTTAGCCCCTAGGCTGTATATATTGGGATAAAGCTACTATACCATCTCTCCACTTTACAAACTATGCTCGTTCAGCTGTACCTTTCTTAAGCTCCTTATCCACTTATCCCTTGTGTTGCCTAAAAATGTCCCCATCATTTTAATTATTTCTACTTTTGTGCTTCCCAACATTCTTAATGCTACTGCTTCTTTGTTTAACTTGTCCCATTTTTTATTCCATATAACCTCTCTCCACCTTTTAACCTTATCACATTCTATTAGACAATGAAAAGTACTACCCGATTCATCACACATAATACATCTCCCCGAACCATTATATCCATTCCTTTTTAAAAATATTACTCCTGTGCGCATCCACGCAAGACCTATTCTACCAAATTGATTACATATATCTACATACTTCTCCCTTCCCCAATCTCTTTTAACTGATTTATACAAGATCAATGACCTTTTATCCTCAAAACTAGCCCATATCTCTTGTTTCTCGATATCTTCCACCCTCAATCTCACTTCTTTCCAAAACCCACTGTTATTATATTTATCTAATAGGAAAATATTCCTCATGCCAATTTCTTTTAGGACATTTCCCATCTCCCCTAACCAACACTCTTCTCCTAGGACAGCTTTTTGAAACTGTATACATTCTTTTAATATATTATTATCTTCTAAATTTAAACATCTATACCAATACTTCAATATTCTTTCCACTATTATACCTTTTCTCCCTACCCTTCCTAGCTCTGCCAGTGCCACGCCCCTTGGTGAACTCTTGGGTAAACCCAAAACTTCTTTACAAAACATTCTATGGACTATATTCCGTTCCATCTTATTCAATCTTTCTTTACAGATGCAAAGTTCTTCATGCACTTCCTTCGTTGTAGTGAACAGCATTCCTTTCAATTCTTCTATCTTTCTATCGATATTTAATTCTATTCTCTTTTCTATTTTCTTCAGATCCACTATATCCTCTGAAATGATTTTTAACATTGTCATTATCTGTGTCATTTCTTCAGGTCCTGGGTTTAATTCTACTCCTCCAATAACCAATAATACTGCCAGGATCACAAACAGCCATAGGTATTCCTTTGATAGTTGATTCCTTTTCTCTTCCTTATTCTTTTTACCGTTTGTAAAGCACCCAATTCTGGCCCTATACACTTCCAAATCTACCCCCATTTTTCTTTTTTCCGATCTTTCCAGGAGCGCTACGTATACGCGACCGCTCGCGCTAGACTCCCTAAAAGCAAGTATGTATTTTCAGAAGTTTAGAAAACGTGAATTTCCATTTATCGTTTGCGAAGATGACGTTGACAAGGTGAGATGCATCACGTTTAAGAGTGATTTTTCTTTAAGTCATGGTGATAGAAATGACATACTAAAACTTAAAAAATCGTAAGGTACTTATGCATATCCATGGCTACCCAAATACAACCTAGCCTCTACATCGATGGAGGAAATGAGCTTGACAGACGCCGTTGCATCAACAAGTTCGCCTCTAAGTTAAAGGTACGGTTCTATAGGCATATCTATATGTTTTATTCTCCTTGCTCAGCAGCCCCTCACCACCGCTTTCCCAAGTTCCTTTCTCAGTTCGTTTTCACCGAGGATCAAACTTGTCAGCTCTTTTCAAGAGCTGTGACTGACACACGCCATGACGGTGCCTTGCTATACTAGCTCTTCAAGTTTCGAAACTTCGTTTCGGATGAAAAGTAGTAGTGCATATTAGTTAATTTGACTGTTTAACAATGAATAAGAGTACCCCAAGAACTTCATGTGGTCATAACAAAACCAACTTGCCAAAATAGTAAATCATTTGTTTTCTTGGAAAGAAGAGACCAGATGAAATTAACAAGACTTGAATTAGACACTCAAATTCTTACAGATTTAAAAAAAAAACACCTGATTGTGAAAAATAAATGTCCAAATGCTGAAGCATATCATCCATTGCCTATGATGTACTGCAGATAGAAACAAATAATCCACCAAACGACATATCCGCAACACTAAATTGCACGAAGTTATTTTAGCGATTTGAACAATCTTAAATGAATTTACTTATAAGGTGTATTGTGACAGCAAACGTATCTAACCCTTATATGATATATTGATATTATTTATTCATATTGTTACTGTTTTTCTATTAAAAACTTGAGCTCATTGTGATGTATAATCTTGTAAAAAACGAGAACGGTTTTATATATCCCATTTATGTGTGTAATGTAGCCGTATTATAAACTTTGCTAAAGAAAGAAAAAAAAAAAAAAAATAAACGCAGATTTCTGCTTAGCTGTTTTGTGTGCAGAAGTAATGTTTGTATATGCACAAATATCGCAAAACGAAATGGACCAAATACTACATAAACACGAAGCGGTAGCCTCATAGCATATAGCCTCATACATCAAAGTTTCATAGGAATGCTATATATTGATACAAACTGCATCAAATATTTGTTAATCTCTTCTTTCTGCTATATTGCAAACTTTGCTTGTCGAACCACTCTACTTAACTGAAAAGAACGAAAACAAATTCTTTGGCTTTAAGATTTTACACATTTACAGGAAAAAGCATAAATAGAAGAAACATACAGGAGTTGAGAAATCACTCAAATGAAGGCAAGTTGGGGAAAAGTCTGTCAACCCTGTTTTGAAATCTACCGATTATTCAACAATTACTTCATTAGCAAGGTTGAAAAAGAAATATTTAACACTAATAGGGTGAATACTAAAAAACCTGATGGGTTCACGTTTAGTTATCAACTTATCGATCAGCAGTCACTACCTTGATGTCTTCTATTTTGCCAACAGACGCTTATAATCCCAAAGACCAACGCAATGGCGGTTGGTAAGGGGTTTCAATTCACATTTTGGGGAGAAAAAAGTAAATTATTTCATGTACATTTTCTTTAAATTTAAGAATGTTAGTAGCCTCAGTTGCCATTTTTTGTCCTGTCCTGACACAAGAACGTGTACAAATAAAATCTCTACTAGAAGAGGAGGAATAATACAAAGCGTCATTTTCCTTATTTATAAAATTTGGAATTGATAAATATGCGGCACATTTGTGAGCCATATTCGTAACTTGGTAGTTACAAATGATTTTCATACTTTAATGCTCTAATATAAAAAATAATCTTACATGAAGGCCATTAAAGCTGTAAAAATAAGAAAGACTTGCAGATCAATTAATGTATAAAGCTAATTAATTTTGTGTACTGATTACTTGGGAGATAATTACGATGACCCATAATGGAAATTAGTAGGAATACTGCTGAGGCCTTTAGAACTTCAGTGTTTGCTAATAATGACTAAGATAAAAAAAGAGAATTGTTAGTCACCGCCATGAATCCAGCCAAGGCCAGCCTAATGCCCTGTATTAACTTCGACTTTCAGCTCGAGAAAAAGATTCCTAAGATTGCTGCATATGCCATGTTAAGATTGAGAATAAATACTCGCGGTCGTATCATTTGGAATGGATACGTAGAAAGATAGATCCAGAACATAATTCTGCATGATAAAGCGCGCATGTTGATACAAGAAATCAACTCTGTCAACAAGTTAGCCTTTAGGTACTCTTTTTCTCCTTCTTTCGATATTAACATACTTAGCTTGATTGAACCAAAGAACTGATTACTTGTGAGCACTAAGTTTAATCTACGCCGAATTTGAATGTTAACTAGGTAGCTACCTCTGTTTCATGCAGTGTTTATATACAATATTTTCTCTGTTTATAGCTGACTTCATTCGCCTTTTCCAAATGCAAGGGTTTGATAAAGAATATATCTGTATATAGGTAATTGCATTCGCATTTTTCAAATTCAAGCGTTTAAAATTGAATATCTCTCTCTGCATATAGCTAATTTCATTCTCCAAATTCAAGCATTTAATATGGAATATCTGTCTGTATATATCTAATTTTATCTGTATATTCCAAATTGAAGCATTTAATATGGAATATCTCTCTGCGTATAGCTAATTTCAATTCGCCTTTTCTAAATTCAGGCTTTTAAAATGGAGTATCCCTCTGCAGATGACTAAATTCATTCGCCTTTTTCCAAATTCAAGCGTTTAATAAGGAATATTACTCTGCACATAGCTAATTTCATTCCTGTTTTTAAATTCAAGCATTTAAATTGCGCGGCCTTACCTTATTGAATGTTTTCACAAAAAACATTACAAGAAGTTACTGGGTTCTTTAGCATTTGGCTGGCAATACAAGTGGAAATTAATTATCTTTGTATTCGGGCTCTTATTTTATCTTCTCTAACGATCTATAAATGTTGCAGTTTTAATCATTATTAAATTGTCTGTGTTACGACACTGATGTGTTGATGCTAATTTCCTCAATGCTAATGCGCGAAATGACATGATTCTACTGATAGCTGGTATGTGAGCGAAGGTCGTTTAATATTCGAACTGAAGTTTATGCATACGCGCCCGCGTGAGGGCGCTCTATGCGACACAGAGAACAGATGACTGTCTATTCCAGTCCTTACTATTACTCAAAACACATCAAATGAGATGCCAAGGCTCCTTAAAGCTTAACTTTTAACAAACGCATGTTCTCTGAAACAGATGGTTAATTCTCTTGCAGAGAAATGCCATTAGATACTACTACCTGCTCCAAGCAGGTTTCCTCTTGCGGCATAGAAAGGGACGTTCGCGGCTACCGCGAGTCTCAAAATACTGACATCTTTGATCGCTTTCAAAGATGCCAGTAGAGCTAAAATGCATACAAACTGTTGCCATTGGTGCACTTAGGCTGCCACGAAATGTAAATTGGTGTGTAACTTGGCCATTTGCATGTGGGTGGATGTTTGTTTTGTTGAGTTATAAGCAAGGGAGTGTTTCATTTACATAATAGAGTACGACATGAGAAATGGGCCTTTGTAAACCAAAGGAAGACTTTCCTATACCAGAACTGGATCATCTCAACAATAGAGGCGTGAGTCATTCTCTGCTGCTACATTAACAATGCTTCAGAAGGGGAAATACATGAATTAATGGAATAGGCAGAAATAATATTTCAGAGGAAAGGAAAAAGTCTTAAGATCGCAGGTCTCGAGTTTTTCTTTTCTTTTTTTATGCAAGTGAATGTTACTTTTTAACAATTTCGCTCATTACTTTCTCCACTCCTAACCTAGATTAGAGGGAATATTACATTCCATCCAGAAATTTCTTAATGGAGATATGTTTTTTGAGCCCCCAGCGTTAGAGGAATAGTATAAGAAACAGAAGCAGCAGTAAAATGTATGTGCATTTGTGTTGGTCGGTCTATGAAAAACATTCTAAGAGCAAGTTATTTAAATACGATTCCATGATAAAACTCCATTACAAAATAACACAAGAGTTGCTTAACAAAACAGCAGCAAACCACGAATTGTATAAAAAAATCTGGTGTTACATTCACATGACTTTCTCTAACCTCTATCGCTTATTAGTGAGTATACAAATTATTCTTAGGAAAGTTAATTTTCTTATCTACCTCATTTTAATCGAGATAAACCTTTACGGAAATAGCTGTATTACACATTTCGTTAGAGGTACAAAGGCAATAGCAATAGTCAAATGTTTTAGAGCTGGACGCTATACACTGGTTTTAAAATTACATACTCTTTCCATGACATCGCGAGAAACAGCTGAAAATAGACAGGACTTTATAAAAGAATGACTAAGTATTGAACAATTGGAAACATTAATAACGGATATCCCGGAAATGGCTGATGCCAGAAAAAGGTTATTTGAAATAAATTGTATGTTTTAAGGAGATCTACATTTTTTGTGCAGCACATTTTCGTCTATCGTTTAACGTTTACCAGTTACACAGGATTATACGATTCCTTCCGAATGAAGAGGACTCCACAAGCTATTCCCAGAAAATTCGAGATATACATTTTACTTGTCCTGTAAATATCTTTAATATAGTGTGTTTTAACAACAATCTTTAGAGATGTTTTTGAAATAATCAAAGATATCGAAAGTTTTTCCATGTAAAGGGTAGTTTGGGGTGGGGGATTTTTTTTTGAAAATCCTTATGCCACATTTTTTGGAAGCTACTGAACTCAAATACCAATTTTCATATTAATTATCTAACATTGCTTTCCATACATACCCACGCGCGAGCGCACGCATATGGACGTTTTTAAAAAATTTTGTTTTCTTTTGTCGGGCCTTAAAACATGCAGGTACTTAAGGTGAAATCTGGACATAGAATTGTTCGATTAAATAGATACTTCTTACTAGGTGGCAGAGAAAGTAAAAATTACAAATCAAATTACGTGAATAATGCAACAACTCCCAGGTAAAATGCCTACACTTGTGTTACATTATTGTTCAATACCTGCTCTGTTACTGTGGAGAAATCTTTCTTTAAAGCAGGTGGTGAAAACAATAAACATCATAATTACTAAAGCTAAATTAAACCCATCATACTATCACATGCGTACTAGCATCCAGGAGATCTTTAGCAGCTAAGCTCAAGGGAACGTCGATTGCAGTCTTATATGTCAAACACGCGACACCATCGACATCAGAGCTGGACATGGAACGGGACCACCACGACCAATCCATTCTTGTCTAAACTTCGAATACTACTTTTGAGTCAGCGGATATGCTTTGTTCGCAAACACGAAACACATTCCGTGTAAAAGGGGTAACAAACGAACGAAATGCATAGTAATGAGCAACCGGAGACCATGAGTTTCGTATAACAGCATAAGTTTGGCAAACCTCTTGAACAGTGATATCCATCCTGTAGAAGTAAAACAGATGATCATTAAAATCAAACTGGGGCCGTTGAAATTAGTTTCTCTTTCAGGGACCCAAAGATGGCCAGATTTGAGAACCATTTGCTAAAAGCTTGTATCCTTGCATAGTTTTCGTCCTCGGCGCACTTACGGTAATAAATCTTATGAGTTTTACAAAATCGGTATGACTGGCGCATGTACGAAATATGTGTGCTCAAAACTTTTCGACTGCTTTGTTCTTATCAATGAAATTTAAGGTTCGCCGTTCTTATGAGATTTTCTAATGTTTTCAGGCATCCTCGAAAATTTGTAACCAAGTGGCATAATATCTTTTACATTTTAGAGGGAATATCTCAGAAGTATTTCTCATTTGTGCAGCTTTTAAATTGGGATAACTAGTTAATGTGTTTTTCCAAACTAATTTTCTTCATTCAGTGATGGGTTATCATATCTAATTTTTTGGAACCTCGGTTATAACAAAATCATATTCTAGAGCTCTCGGTAACGATTCTACTGAAAACAAACAAAAGCTAAAAGAAATGTAATGTGCTGTGTTCACATCACTTTCTTCTGACATTTCTAGAAGCTATTGTCACAAGAGCGTATGATTCTAATTAATTCTTGTTAATCCAGACAAATTCACATTTACACATTTTGTTGCAGGGTAAACTAGCTAAATGGAGTGTCAGATTATTACAGAACGTGTCGCTATGTGATAGCTTTGAAATCCCATGTTCTTTGCATGACCACGAGAAAAATCGAATGATTTATTAATTGAGAAAAGTATAAGTATTTGAAAATTCAAACCAATAACAAGGAATATCTCGCAAACATTTAACTCAACAAAGCATTTTTATTTGACATAAATTGTGTGCTTTAAGAATATCTATTTTGTTTTTTATAGTAAGGTTTAGTGTACCTCTTCGGTTTACCACATATACAAGCCATTCAGAATGACGAGGGCTTCACAGGCTGTGTGCAGAAAGTTCAAGATCTACATTTAAGTTGTCATGCAAATACCTACGTTAAACATACGGTAGGTATTTTAAATCGTTTAGAGATTTTTGAGAAAATAAAAATGACAATTTTTTCATTCAAAGTGTAGCATGGGAGATGAACTGATAGTCTTTGTATCGCAGCCTTGGAAAATGCTGAACTTAACTACCAAGTTTGATATGTAACCGAAATTCGTTTTTGAGTTATGATGTTGACACACACAGACTTTTTCTAAAAATCTGTTGCGTTACATTCGTATGATTCTCGTTTATTTTTATTTATGTAGCATTATTCGTACGAAAGCTTCTTTTTCTATCTATTCATGCTAATACGGATATAGTTTCCTTTTACAAGGAGCGATGGATAGATAGTCAAATGTGCAAACTCGGGTGGCTACTGCTGACCTTGAAATTCCATCTCTTGATGACTTCGCAAGAAACAATTGAATAAAGACAGCACTTTAAGAAAATGATGTCTTGAAAAAAAATTAAACCAACAATTACGGATATCTTGGTAATGCCCGATACAAAAAAAAAGTTATTTGAAATAAATTGTGTGTTTTGAAGGTTCTATATTTTTTGCTTAGTATGTTTCTGCCTATCTCTTAAGGTTTACCAGTTAAACAAAAATTTTCAGCCCACTTCTAGTGTGAGGGGTAGCGTGTCTGCCTCACATTCAAGAGGTCCCGAGTTCGAATCTCGTTGGGATAAGGTTTTTTTTTGAGGCTGGATAAGGTTTTTTCCAAGGCTTTCCCTTATCCTGAAAAGATGAATTTCTGGTAACTTTTAAGTTCTATGGATCTCGGTCTGTTTGAGCTTTATTCCATTCATTCGTCGCCCGATACAATCTGCCCGGTTAAAGGACGTTAAACTAAACTAACATTTTTCAAAATTGATTCCAAATAAAGAAGACTTAACAGGCTCTTCCCAGAAAATGCAATATATATATATATTTTATTTGTCATGTAGGTATATACATTATATGTATAACTTTTTAACCAAAATCATTTGAGCCATTTTTGAGAAAATCAGTAATTTCGAAAAATGTTTCATGTAAAGGGTAGTTTGGTTTGGGGAATTTTCTTAAAAATCGACGTGTCGCATCTTTGGAAGATATTGAACTTAAATACCAAGTTTGGAGTTTAATCAACTTTCGTGTTTGAGTTATGCTGTTCAAACACACTGACCTTTTTCTAAAAATGCTTTTTGCGGGATTCAGTGAGCCTCAAAACGTGCATTTCGGATGAAACCTCGGTATCAAATTTTTGGCGGACTGCAATACTTCCTCTGCTTTCAATAGCTGGATAAGTAATAGAGAAACTAATAATAAACTGTGTGCCTCTGACAGGTTTGTGTAGTAGGTATACTCACTTTTCTCAGGGATTTACCAAAGCCACGTCGTCTTATCTGATATTTTTGACAAGATAAAGAAACAGATGGCATTAGTTGTAATACACTCCTATTCTTCTCCTAGTCACTTCAATAATCTTAAAATACTTTTGATGAGAAGACCGACGTCAGGGAGTTCTGTTTAAATAAGCTGTTCATAAATTAGTTGTGTTGTAAGGTGTGCTACAAATATAGCACTTTCAATTGTTGAAATTATAGAAACTACTTGTGCCGCAGTGTACCTAAAAGAAGTTAAAATATATAATTATGAAAATTAGACAGTCTAATGTTTCACTTTTTAATGCGTTAATAAATGTAATTAAATCACGAATTGAGTTTATGGAGGTAATAAATAACACATTGATAGTCTTGCAAGAACTTTATCCTAAAATAAGTGAACTCTTGAACCTTTTGCCTTATGTTATGATCCATTGCAGAATTTCCCAAAATACAATAACAATTTCAAAGATCTAAAATCCCGAAAATCCAGAGGCACAATATCACCCGTGTAGGGAAGTATTGTTTTAAAGCGATGGAAATGAATGTTTACTTATGATACAGAGAGAGCCAAAAAACTACGAACCGGCTGTGCGGTGTTTTTCCTGTCCGCGTCCTCGGCGCTCGTTGCCGTCTGCCGCTATCATAAGCGCGGATGAAACCATACAACATTTTTAAAACTACTATTAAAGGCTTTACTTACCAACTTTATGAAAGGAGATGCTGAAACTGGCAACCGTCGTCTATACATTTTTGGCACCTCTTTATGAAACTATCCATCACTCGCCGTAGTTCACGTTGAGAAATGCTGGGAATTTCCTGGCGGATATTATGTTTTAATTCTCACAGGGTGTGTGGGTTTGTCTTCTACACTTTATGTTTTAAGTTATCGCAGGGGATTAGGTCGGGGGACCGAGGGAGCCACAAATCTCTACTAATAATTTTGTTCTCACACACACTTTCAATTGTTCTCATCGAAATATTGGCCATATGAGCTGTTGTAGGGTCTTGTTGAAAAAAGGCAAAATCACGCTCCCTGGCTGTTAATTCTCTAAAAAAAATGGGGGAGCAAAATTGTATTCACATATGTATGGGCGTCAGCTGTGGACTCGAAAAAAAACTGCCATTGAAAAGTTTGTCATTTTGGTCAGATTAGTGATTTGGAAAGAGTAAATTATTGATGTAAAAATGGAAGAGTTAAGAATAGGACATTTTTGTTCAGATTTTAGTAAAGGGGAAGACATTCTTCTTTAATAACGCCATTTTTTTTATCAAAATTACATCAGTCAAGGTCATGCCAGGTATTTTATTAAATCTTTAGTCCGAGGTTTCAATCTTCTGATCTACTGCTAAGCTGTATCAACCATATTTCCATTTCGGATGTGAAGCCTGTGTATTTCCTTGGGTTGACATGTAATCCTATCCTCCCAAATGGTTGGTTGCATTGCAAGGCGTGTTAACTCGAGAGCGGCTTCTTTATCTTTTCGGTATGAGATGTGTTGGGATTAAGGGTCTTCTTGATATAAACACAAATAAAGGTGTGCTGAGTAATACGCAGCTACAAATACCCCTTGTCAAAGAGCTCCCAATAAATGCCGTGCTCATACAGCAATGACAAATATTTTCTCACATCTCCACCAACCTTGATTTATTGCTCATTATTTTAAGTGACCGGTTATCGCTTTGAGTTAAGATCACTGTAGATAACCTTCCTCCAATGAAATCTTCCCTTAGCCCATGGCTTTTGTGTGATGTGTACAAAATATCAAGCTTTTTCGTGTGTGGTGTGTACAAAATTATTTGATTTGCATTTAGTAGAACAATTTTTATATAATACTTGGCAAAGTCACCGACATATGAATTAAACTGAAAGAGAAATAAATTTATGAAGTCGTAAAAACCTAGCCGTTAGTGAGGAAGTTCCGTAAAAGCGTTGGTAATTCCGGCGTGACACTTTACTTTCGTCAGGGCAAAACACATTTTCACCTCACTTTCAGGCATTATATAAAAATGTTCTACTAAATGCAAATAACGTTATTTCATGAATGCCACACACGAAAAAGTTCAAAAATCGGTGCAATAAAAATATATATAAAACTAATAAAGCGAATGTTGAAAAGCGCCACCCAAACTGTAATATCGTTTGGTCTTTCTGCGTATTAAAATTTGAATTTTCCCTCCGTTAATTTGACTGCTAAAATTTCTTCAAGCAGAGACTTTCTGGAGCGACCATACTAAGAGCTAAACGAAGGATGGCATTCCGCCTGTGTATAGGTAAAAAGTTTCGCACGTCGACCAATGTTAGTCTGCATAATATGGTAGGTCTTATTTATTACACATGGGTAGTACGTTTTATCGGGCCTATTTTTTTGTATTTATACACAATTATTGCGTGAAAAGAAAACAAATATTATGGTAACGCTCAAGACTTTTTCCTTCAATGAAAAATTCACATATACCTATCCCTTATATATTATCGTGTTTATATAAAAAGCTATTCTTCTATCCAACGTTAATGTTTTTGCTATAAAGTCGTGCCTGGAATTGACTTTAAATCAAGCAATAAGTGCTTATTTACATAAACATGCAGTATTTAGATGTGGTAACGGAACGATACACTATGTGTGTGTGTGAATCTTTATATATATATATATATATATATATATATATATATATCTTTACTCGTCTTCTACAAACTATACTTGCAAAAGCTTATTACTCTTGTTATTCTTGTTAATCCAGATAACCTTTCAATTTACATTTACACATCTTGTCGCATGATACAGTAGGCAAGGCGAGTCCAATTTTTAGAGTCTGTCGCTATGTGATGGCGTTTAAACTCTGTGCTCTTTGCACAGGGTGGAGTGAAAGGCCAATAATAACTTCCGTTTCAGAATTTTTTTTCTTCGTATCATTTTTTTGAACACAGAAGACTTGCACCTTGAGAAAAGTCTAGGTATGTAAGTACTTGAAAATTCAAGCCAATAACAAGCAATATCTCGGAAATGGTTAATTTCCCCCCTCACCCCCACCCAAAATAAAGGCAAATTGTGTGCCTTAATGTGACCTACATTTTTTGTGTAGTAAGGTTTCGTCTGTATCTTACGGTTTATCATTGTGCAAAAGTCATTCGGAATGAAGAGAACTACAGATGCTATTCCCAGAAAATATCATTTGCCTTGGAAATTTCTTAAACATACGTATGATAGGTAGAATCAGACTGAAAAATTCAATGCCATAGCCGGTATTTGAACAATGACATTAAAGTTGTGCCGGTGTGTTGCCGTGGTAGCTCAGTTGATTGGACAACCGAACGGAAACCGTAAGATTCGTGGTTCTCTCTCTCTCTCTCTCTCTCTCTCTCTCTCTCTCTCTCTCTCTCTAACAAACACACACACACACACTGATCTTTCTCTAAATATGATTTTTTTGTTTTTTTATTCAGGGAGTCTCCATATATGTATTTCCGGATGAAATCTCGGAATCGAATCTTTGGGTGGAATACTATACTTCTACAATTTAGTATGTAGTAGAGGAAGTGAAAAGAATCGTAGGCTTCAAGCATGTCCGTCAATTGCTGTTTTAAAAAAGTGGGAACGTGCAATATGGAATATTTTGAAAATGGCTAACGCTGGGCACAAATTGTATATTTTAATTAGCTTTGTGTTTCTTTTAGTAAGTTTTATCTATACCTTATGATTTCCAAATTACACCAAATTCGTACAGCATGACGACGACGACGTTGAAGGCTATTGACAGAAAAATATCTGTTGTATCATTCATGCAAATATCTTAACGTTATGGCATTGTAAGGAGAAGCGCTAGCCACTTTTGAGAAAATAAAAACAATTTTCCATGGAGAGTTAATTTGAAGTATGGGAGGCTTCATGAAAATATTTATAACATCCTTGGAAAATGCCGAATTTAAGTACCTTATTTGGTATTTATTCAATATAAAGTTGTACTGTTGTACTGCGGGCATGCTCTGACCCTTTTCTAAAATTGCCTTTTTTGGCTTGTGGACTTTAAAACTCATTTTCGGTAAAATCTTGATATGAAATTTTTGCATGGAATAGTTCTACCTAATATAGGTAGGTGTTGAGAGAGTAAAAACTGGAAGTCATTTCTAAACTCAATACCAGTGAAACGTTTAGAGCTAAATAAATAAAAAAAAAAGTTTTCATAAAGTTTAAAGTTTGTGTGTAGATCTGTGTATCTCGAAAATCAACACATGGTGATCTAAAAATCGCAGATTCTTTCTAGTACTTTAAGGCCGTCGCTTTGAATAAGGGTCCATCACAACTGAGGGTATTTTAAGATTGTGTCAGGTGAATTTAGTTTATATCGTTGCGTAAGAAAAGTGAAATTTGGTATAGTTACAGTACAGCTTATGCTCTACTGATTCACAGATGTAAGTACAACTCATGTATGGCATAGGTGATATTCACCAAAATTGTAATATTATGAGCATTGTATTTATTTTACATTATTTAATTAATGTATTTTGCATGTTTTAATCATTCAGTTCGTTATAATATACAACTGTCGCGGAAACTTTTGTGGTAGTTTCCGATTTTGAATATAATTGTAGTTAATGTTCTATCGTGTAAACAAAATTGTCACATTCACATGACTTTCTCTAATCTTTATCGCTTATTTTGGGTATAAAAATTATTCTTACGAAAGTATATTTTCCTAACTAGTCATTTTAATCGAGATACACCTTTCCGGAAATAGCTGCATTACACATTTCATTATAGATACAAAGCGAATAGCGATAGTCATGTGTTTTTGAATTGGACAGTATACGCTGGCCTTAAAATCCCATACTGTTTCCATGACTTGCGAGAAGTGGCCGAAAATCGATAGGCTTTAAAAGAATGGCGAAGTATTGAACAATTCGAACCGGTACTTCTGTTTGACAAGCACGCCTAAGTTGACACTAAGTATTACTTCGTGTTATTCCTATGTAATCATCCGTTTAGTTGCTGATAATTACTGGCATGTCTTCAAATGAAACCAACAGCATTGGATTAATACAAGATTTTGGAAGAAATCGCCTTCACCATGCATGTTATTTTTTCTCTGTTTTTTGTGTTCCATAACTTCTTCTAATCGAGAAGATTTATTTAGGTTTTAAGTGACATAATGGAGACCTCTGACTACAGAGGTGCTCTAATTTTAAGTGCGCTAAAGAATACCAAAACCAACAAAATAAAAATTATGCATCCGCAGCTCAAAACACAGATATAAGGGAACAGACAATAGTTATTGAAGCTAATGGCAAGATAACGATAAGAGAATACGTTCTTACCATAGGTAAACTCACTGATCCTTCAAACATTAGGTTCGTATCCAGAATATCAAATGGAAGAATCTGTATGTATTTGGCAAGCAAAAATATAGTAGAAAACTTGCCATCATCTTACCCAAAGATAAACATAATTAACATTCACCTTGACTTGAGATCTCTACTTACTAAGAACAGAAGAATAATTATCTCTAATGTCAGCGCAAACATTCCAAGTTATATATTTGAACACTTGCCTAAGATAGATATCTCAGCTGCAGCATCAATACCCCTCCCCCTTGGAGCAGGAATATCTGAACCCGGATACACCCACATGATGCGTTTCAGGAGACAAATGCACATTTACCCTGATGACCCAGAAAAGTTACCAGAGCCTCTGCAGGTAGACTATGAAGATACCAACTACTGGGTTTACTTATCACTTACTGTGACGATCATTTAGCTAAATACTGTCCTACAAAAGAAACCGTCACAAAGGTAGAGGAGGAACATAAACCTGCTACCTTACAGAATTTCCCAGAACTGGGTAATAATAAGTATAACCGCAAACATTGACTTAAAAACAGAATCGCAGAACCTTCAGAAACAAACCCTGCAGCAGTTGTAAAAGCAAATTTCATCTTGAAAACAATCTCCCAGGAACTTCAGAATCAGCAAACACACGTGCTGTAAATTATTGTAGCAAAACAATAGGAACTTCAATGCCCACACTAACAGGAAATGAAACGACATCTCAGACTAACACTGAAACTCGAATATCAAGGATAAAAGACCACTTTCACTAACAAGGAGCTCTTCCAATGAAAAACGTTTTGAAGAAGATCTTAATAATTTAGATCAACTCTCCGATAGTGACAAAAAAAAAGAGTACTGTGTGGCATACTAGTAAAAAGCTGAGGAAAATGATGACAGTAGTACCTAATTTGGATGATCCTGTTATAAATTTAATAGAAGAATCTCCCAAAGAATATGCACTCAGCTTTATTCAGCTAAAAAGCTTTTTTGAGAACTCGATGTTCTAATATACACGAGTTAGCACTTGAATACACAAAAGACATCAATGCATTGATTGTTACTCTTGGGAAATTATATCCACATTTCACAGCGCGCAACATAATAAAATAGAAGTGCCGGACTTGGAAAGGAACTTCTGGCAGCAACCACAACAGAATCTGTACGTTAAGAATGAACCTCTCATTTCACTAAAACTAAACAATACATTAAAAACAATAAATATGATAATACAATGGGACCTTAACGGATTTCGAACTCAGAAGAATTAAAAATACTAATTAATAACTCACCAGAAATCATATGCTTACACAAACCAATTTTACCAATTCATATGTTGCTACACTTAAACACTACTCTGGTTACAATAGAATCAGATTAAATTATTCACATGCCAGTGGAGGCGTAACAACATACGTTAAGAGCAACCTACCTCACAAAGAAATCCCAATTACATCTGATCTAGAAGTTGTTGTTATTAGACTCTCATTCCGCATTCCTTATTTATCTGTAATGTTTATTTACCTAACGGCCAAGAATTAGAATTGTCAAAATTATCAGGACTCGTACAACAATTACCAAAACCCTTTATACTCTTGCGCAACTTCAATAGCCACAGTAGGTTATGGGGATGTAAGCACACTAACAATAGAGGAAGGATGATAGAAAGTTAACTATACTCCTACAACTTATGTCTTCTTAGCTCTATACAACGCTTACTTACTTTAATATTGCA
This sequence comes from Deroplatys truncata, assembly GCA_030765065.1. Lineage (NCBI taxonomy): Eukaryota > Metazoa > Arthropoda > Insecta > Mantodea > Mantidae > Deroplatys > Deroplatys truncata. The sequence continues at coordinate 108,324,959 of CM060976.1, forward strand.
CAGGGAACATTTAGCTCCATAGATTTAGCAATGCGCACACCTGACCGCTGATTTATTAGACTGGACAGTCACTGAGCATTTGCATGGCAGCGATTACTTTCCAGTCAAGATTCATGCCATCAAAATGACTAAGAATGATTATACCCAATCATACACATGGAAATGAAATACAAACAAAGCTGGTTGGCAAAAATACGACACTATAATTAAAGAAAACATAAAACACCTGCCACCACCTGGAGATTTCTCCAATACACCAGTAGAAATTCTAGTAAGAAATTTCACACAAATGTTAACGGAAACGGCAGAAGTTGCATTCCTAAAACTAATACAAACAGTTAGAGGAAAAGTGTTCCTTGGTGGAACGAAGAATGTCAGCGTGCTGTTAGAGCTAAAAATAAAGCCTTCTATAAATACAAAAACTCTCTCACTGTAGAAAACAAGATTTTTACCTTAAGTGTAGTGAACACGCCCGTAGAACTATAACAAGTAGCAAAAAATCATCATGGATTAATTTTGTTTCTTCTATGAGCAATAAAACTAATTCAAAAGAAATATGGACCAACATTAAAAGAATCAGAGGTACCAAGTGTGTAACTCCAGCTTTTCTGCAACCCACAAATTCAATCCATCCTATCACAGATATCCAAAACGTAGTACAAATCCTAGCCGAAATCTTCGCCAATTACTCCAGTGATTCTGTGATTAAATTTCTCCACTACAAGTCACAACTTCCTGAATCGCAACTAAATACCACATATTCTGACCCTGAGCTCCATATAATGACGAACTATTATTTATAGAAACGACCGAAGCTCTCCAGTCGTGCAAGAATACCACCCATTTGATAATAAAAAATTCAATAATGAATAACTTCTAATCAAAAAATAAAATAACAAGAGAAGTGCCAATCTCCTGGCCCTGGTGGTATACCCTAGGAATTCCTCCGACGTTTACCACCTTAAGGAAAAATGTACCTATTAGCCATCTACAATTATAAGAGTATTCCCTGATCAATGGCACCAGGTCATTGTAATACCGATACCCAAACCCAACAAAATCCATAGCCTCCCAGAAAATTATCGACCAATACCACTAACCTCTACACTGTGTAAACTGATGGAGAACATTATTAACAAACGCCCAAAATATGCTCTGGAAAGCCAATAGTTCTTTAGCCCCTTTCAGTTTGCTTTTAGACGTCACCATTCTACACTAGACACCCTGATCATTTTAGAATCTAACGTACAAGACGCCTTCATGGACAGAAATTATCTCAGACTTGTAAACCTTGATGTAGAAAAGGCTTAAGATATGACATGGAAGACACATTCTTAAAACATTAGTTGATCATGGAATTTCAGGAAGTATGAAACACTTCATACACAACGTTTTACAGAATAGACAAATTCAAGTGCGGGTGGATGGTATGTCCAGTATTTTCCAAGTTGAAAATGGAGATCCTCAAGGATCTATCCTAAGTGTTAACTTGTTCTTAGTAGCAGTCAATGATAGGCCAAATACAATAAATCCACCAGTCACTGTGAATCTCTTTGCAGACGATTTAATCATATGTTGTTCAGGTAAAAATCCAGAAACGACACGAGAACTATTGCAAAGTAGAATTAATGCATTGCAGGAATGGACTAACACCACAGGTTTTAGATTCTCTGCAACCAAATCCAGATCTATTACCTTCTCTAGAGGCAAAATCCAAACTTCTCCTCTAATAGTGAACATGAATGACCAAATAATCTCAAACACCAGTACTCTAAAATTGCTTGGAATGATCTTTGACGAAAAGCTCACATAGTGTCATAATATCCGATCCTTACGTGAAGACTACCTCAGAAGCCTTAATATGCTAAGATATTTAGCGGCTCAGAATTGTGGGGCAGATTACCAAGTCTTGCTGTCTTCCTATAGAGCCATTATACACTCAAAGTTAGATTACGGATTCATCATCTACGCATCGGTTAAACAGTTGCTATTGCAAACAGACTCCATCCAATCATCACCATCATTACGCATAGCTCTCGGAGTATTCAGAAACAGCCCAACTGTAAGCCTCTAAATTGAAACCGAACCATCTCTGGCCTTCAGAAGGAAACAACTCATCACTGCTTACGCACTTAAAGTAGCATCCAGACCACAGTTACAGATACATGAAACTGTTTTTTCATCCACAATTCATTTCCCAAATACTTACCATTCCAACGGAGATACCAACTTTCCTAAATGATATTAGATTCACGATACTACCAATACTGGACGTATCAATTGGGCCTAGGTGTCCACCATAGAGGAACAAAATACCACAAATAATATGGATCTCAGCAAAAATATGTGCAATGCAAGCACTTATATACAAATGGTTCAAAAACGGACCTCGTATGTGGATATGAAGTGACCATACACCGACTGCATAGCTTCCCATCGCGCCTCTGACAAGTTTTCGATCTTCTCCTGCGAATTACTGCCTCTCAGCGAAGCACTATCATATATTACAACATGCGTTAACAATTTTTCGCTAATTTTTACTGATTTCAGAAGCTCCCTTCAAGCAATATTAGGTCGATTCACGCACCACCCTCCAGTTCACGATATTCATCGCCCGTTCCAGTCTATTTTTGCTAAGGGCTATCATGTGGTTCTCGTCTGGATTCCGTCACATGTTGGCATCACCGGTTATGAATTTGCGGATTCCATGACCAAAAGAGCTATTCTTCAAAATTCCGTTGCTTATTCCACCAAAATTCCTCAGCTGCCTTTAACATACCACCTTAAAGGAACTCTACGCAACAATTGGAAACTTCAATGGCTTTCTTCTTCCGACATAAACTTTACATTGCATTTTCCTTACAATACCACGAAACGCCGAGATCAAATAATAGCAACAATGGATTCGCATGGGCCACTCAGGACTTACTCATATTCATCTCATAACTAAAAATGAAACACCGAAATTTCCCTTCTGCTGTGCTACCTTGACAATGGAAATGCCAACAAATCGACCTCAAGAGGAAAAAATATGGAATCCCCGTCGAACTCCATAAAGCAATGGGAAGCCCGTCAGCTTATTTCAAGTTGATCTTCCTCAGTGACATTGGAATACTAAAACTGCAAATCACTCTTATAATATGCTATACTAGCGGTAAATATCACTTTTTATAGTTATTGCCTGACTGATCAATTGCAATGTCACTCATCGCAGTATTACTATGTAATTCATTCGATGTCATTCTCAATGTATCCAAAACATAGTTATGTAATGATAACTGTATAACATGCTACTTACTGTAATATGTACTACCTTGTAAATGGCGCTATAAGACTTAAGATGTTTTAGCGACTATAAATAAACTTTAAAAAAAAATCGAGCCATGAATAAGGGATATCTCGGAAATGACAGATGCCTCAAGAAACGTTATTTGAAATAAACTGTGTTTTAGAGATCTACATTTTCTGCGTAGCATGTTTTCGTCTATCCCTTAATGTTTACCAGATAGATTATACAAAATTCCTTCCGAATGCAGTGGACTTCACAGACTATTCCCACAACATTCAAGATATACATTTTATTTGTCACCCAAATATCCGTAAATATGGTATTTTAATCAAAATTGCTTGAGCCATTTTTTAGAAAATCAAAATTTCGAAAAAGTTTGCATGTAAAGAGCAGTTTGGGGTGGGAGATTTTCTTGGTAATCTTTGTTTCGCATCTTTGCACTAGTATTGAACTTAAATACCAAGTTTTTGTATTTATGAGACTTTTGGTTTTTGAGTTATGATTTTCGCACACACACACGGGCCCCTTTTTTTTATTCAAGGTGCCTCAAAACATATCTTTGTGGTGAAATCTCGGTATCGAATTTTTGGGTGCAATATTTTCTCTATCTACTATGTACGTGGTAGAGAAAATAATAACGTTTTTGAAATGTGTGTGAACATGCAGCCCGTGCGAGCAAGAACAGACTATAATTACATCTTTAATTAGTTTCCGCAAAGGGGCGGGATTCCTCATCTTAAACTCCTTAAAGCCGAATGTGGCCAACGACTCAATATACCGAAAGTTTTATCAGCAAGATCACGGGGATTCCACTTCAGTATGTTACTACGCGCTTACAAATACAATCATACAATCCAAACTGGACTACGGATCTATAGTTTACAATTCAGCAAGTACCACAGCTCTTAAAATGCTAGATTCAATCCAGTCTTCGGCATTAAGATTGCTTTAGGAGTCTTTCACACCAGCCCCATAGAGAGCCTACAAATTGAAGCTAACCTACCTCTGCTGCAAACTGGAAGGAAAAATCTCAAGTCTATCATATGCAACATGTACTGCCACTAGACCATCATCTCTAGTCCACTGTTACATATTTCCCGCCAACAACATAGGAAATGCCACAGAATCAACACAACCTTCAGATTTTTCAACTCGTCTCTCGGCGTACTTCAAGGAATTTAACATTACTCTGCCTAATATGTTTCCTGTTTCATAGATTCAGATTGTATACCATAGAGACTTACATACCTCTTTATTGACACATGACTGGCTAGACAAGGGAAATCTTGACGGATAGTGTTTCTTATAAACTTCTGTTTAACGAATTGTGTACACTTTACTCAACATACACTCATATCTTCACTGATGGTTCCAGACTTGGTCATAATGGATGTGCAGCGGTATTCCCTGATTACACCATACAGTAGAGTCTTCCCAACTATCTTTCTGTCTATACTTGTGAATGTTTTGCAATTCAATTCTCATTGGAATACATAATTAAACAAAAATAACCTACATAATTACATAATATTCTCCGACTCGCTGAGTGCTTTAACATCCCTTCAACAAACCTTAACCCCCAAAATATTGTTAAAGAACTTCAGAAACTGTATAACCAAATACTAATTTCTGGTAAATCGGTATCATTCGCCTGGACTCCGTCTCAGGTCGGAATTCTGCGAAATGAATCCGCTGATCAGGCAGCCAAAGAAGCCATCATACATCCCCCTCAGGACATCGAGATCCCACACACAGACTTCATCAACTTCATCAAAAAGACTTGCGTTAATCAATGGGCTCAAACATGGAAAGTCACATCTAGAAGCAAGTTACACGATGTCCACATTTCCGAGTCCAAACTTCATCACTACCATTTCAACCGCAAAGACCATGCTGTATTAACTCGACTACGTATTGGACATACTTCCTATAAAGCACCAGCATCTCTACCGTTACTCTTCTCCTGTGTGTGACCTCTGCAGATCCAACCTCACAGTTCATCATTTCGTTACAACCTGCCGTCGCTATGTACAACACAAAGATGTGGCATCCCAAACAGCCTACCAGATGCACTAAATTTAGCACAACCAAGAACTTTAAATTTTATGAAAGTGACAAAATTGTATAACAATGTATAGCTCACCTATCTAGAGAATTTAATGTTGTATGTACTATTACTGTTTAAAATATTTTATTTTTCATTGTAATCATGTTCTGTATTCTAATGTGGCCGCGATATGACTTTACAGTTGAAGCGACAATAAAGAATATTTAAGTTCTTAAGTTCTTTTAATATCGAAATATGTTGCTTATTATCGAGTTTTGTGGAAAATGTGACAAGTTTGAGCATTTAGTTTGTCAAGCTTTGTTCTTCACAAGGAAGAACGTTTCTGAAGTTAATACAGTTTTTCGTTTGCGTTACTCTATACACTTTCCATTTGGTTATGCATAGTTGAACATGAATGGTTATTTTCTGAATGTTTAAACTTCTTGTAGGGTTTGCTGAGAGTGACTTACTCTTCCAAGATTCACTCACAGACTGTCCCACTAGATAACCAGCCTAACACAGTTCATAAGGTAGCTTCCCTTTCCACGTAGGTATTTGATAGAGGTAGTTTATTTATTTAATTAATTTGTGCGCTTCTTCCGCTTACTTCCTCATTCTGCGGTGGATACGTAGATTCTTTTATACACATGATTCTGTTTGAGCAGGAAGATGACCTTAATTGTGTAGTCGCCTTCATGTACTATATGCTTTATTTCTGGATCTTTTACATTGTGCGAAGAACTTTGGGCCTTAGTATTAAGTAACCAATTATGTGTTTATACGGCGACGGAATGGGGGACTACCCAGTCAGATAGGCCGGTGCACAGGATTTGAACCCGCGAGCTTCGGATGGGAGTAACAATCAATATTGCCTGAACTATGTCACTCCGTAGTGTTTCATTTTCAACTCTCCGTATTTTAAAGTCGTTCAGATGAAACATTTTTTAATGTAATGTTTTCTTCACCACTATAATGTACTATTCATGTATTTTTCCAGCTTTCCATATTTCCTTACCTCGTTTGGTTTAATATTTCATTCAGCATACTGGAATCTATAGCTTAGACTTATTGGGCGTATCGATATAAAGTTATTTAAAAAACTATGATAAGAATATTGAGTTATGTTTAGAATTTGTCTAAAATTCTAGATAATCGGAATTTCAGTAGGATATTAGTTTCCTGTTTGTGGCTATAATACTGTAATTACTAGTTATCTTTACCTACTCATGCGCGGCAGACATTACGTCTTGTTAAATATTAATGGATTACGTCGTAAACAGTAGAAAAGAGAAAATAGCCTAATTAAGTGCACTTGGGAAGAAGATTACGGCTTAAAAAGCTGTGGAAAGACATCCTCTCTCTCGTTGATTCTTCTCTTGTTTTTAGCCATGGAATCAGCAGAATGTGTATAATCTCTCCTGAAGGTAGGAGGACAGCGTTTCTAGCTTTTCTGTAAGGACGATGATGATGGGGAATAATCAAGCGAGTGTTCTTAATTTCTTGAGCTTAACCCCCATAATGTCGTTCGCTTACCGAACCGTGGTCCGTGACCAATAGCAATTGCCTACATATGTATTCCAACAATGGAGACTTAGCGTAGAACCTGTTTCCCATTTTGACTCCATATTTTTACCTAAATATCCTTTTAACCATTAAGACGCAGCATCAACATTTTAGGCATGTGCAGAATAAGTCGAGAGTATTATTTGTCAACTCCGAAAATTGACAAGGAAGAAGAATGGGCTGTTATTTCTTCCATTCAGCAATTCACTACATACGAGTGTTAGAGAAACGTTTCCTCAAAAATGAACAAGTATCAGTTAAGATACATTGTGTACCAGCAGATCGCGCAACTTTTTTCGCATTGTGGGGTTAACTGCGAAGGTTTTTTTTCTCTCTCTTCCCCATCACTGGCTCTCCTTCCCCGTCTCACACTTTCCTCTCCTCCATTCTCCTCTCCGACTACTCACTCTCTCCCCTTTCTGTACCTGTTTGTGCTCGTAACATGTCTTGTGATGTTTTGAAAATCGATAATAACCTGTTTTTCTGGGGCGTTAATAAAAACTTATCATACTCTCTCTTTCCCCTTGGGATTAAAAGCAAGGTCTAGGCCTTCAGTGGTAGGATACCATTAAAGCCACTCTGTAATCATCTGTCTTAGATATCCTTCATATTAAACAAAATCAAGGAATTGTTTAAATTTCCCATTTCTTTCTTTTATTTTTAGACGGAAAATTCATTATAATATAATGCTTTGTTATGTAACTAACTTAGAGTAAAATGAAGCATTTTCGATAATTTACGGAGGTATAGTCCATTTTATAACTAGACTGACATCGCAACTAAGCTAAAGCGGAGCCGACTCCTACCGCGTGATTTACTCCACGTGGGGAAGATATTCTGATGACTTTGATTGCCTAAGGTTAGATATGGATGGATTCCATCCATCCAAAGAATCCACACTTGCGTGATTCGTGGCAAACACTGCTAATCGTGTACGAACAACGCATACATGTATATATATTTTACTGCAACTTCACAAGTCGCGACAAATTAACATCCCATATGTATTCGTAATTACTAGGAACAGGATTTTAATGATAAGTATTTCTTCTCTCCTGTCAGAAAGTAGGTACATGTACTCACTTGGTATGTGGGTTACTAAAGTTCCAACAATATTTTGTGTTGCATATAATACATGTTTAGCTGTTTATTAATAAAATAAGTAGGTATTTCAACGGTTTGCTAATTATGTTGCACATTTGCAGTGTGTAATTTATAAATACATATATTCTCTTATTTTATCTGCATACCTGACTTACAAATATGATATTTCCGAATAATATGTGCGATCGAGTCGGTGTGAAACTTGGCAACACTGATGATAGCCCACATGCAACGCAATCAATGGTTCAAGCCACATCGGTGAATCCCTCCTTATCTGGTCGTAGCCGTTTCCTCACGTTATGAAGGTGACTGTTCAAAATAAATTTCAAATGTAGTTATACTTATAAGTAATATTACATTTAGTTTATCTTGTTTAGTGTGTCTTAAGGTATATAAAACTATAAGCTAATAATTTTCACAAAGGAAGGCATTTCAAAATATCCAACCGTTAATAGTTTTAGAAATTCAATTTCGAAAATATTCCTGCAGATTCGCAATTGTTCTCCAGCTGAAACTTCAAGTAAATCAATTCATTGGTGCAGTGCTTGGTTATAGTGAAGGCCTTGTTTTATGTAATCGTGTCAAAAGTAAAAGTGAGCGACAAAGCTTGCAGGTGTGTACCAATGTCGTTAATGAACTTCAAGCCACTGTCTCTAAATTGAACTCGGTACCTGAAAAAGTTGGCAATATAGTGAGAGGAAAAAGTGCATGGTATTCCAGAATATTATCAAATGAGTGAGAGTGAAGAAATCTTAGCACGGAAACATTCCAAGCCGCCTAGTGAAATGCCACTAAAAGCAGACGAAATTGCAGCTTTTGTGTATCTACCCCTAAGTTTCTTTGAGGTGCAGAAAAGTTTTTCCCGCAATAAGGATATTTTAAGAAGCAGTAGGAGGCGGTTAACTATAGAAAACTTAAGGTAATGCATCTGTGAAATTTGGAAACTACTAGCATGCAAGATATCTTATTGGAATTTATGCCAGTTATTAAACACAAGAACAATAATATTTTTGATATGCTTCATAATTCTAGCTTGTATAATTATTTAAATATTAATTTTTATTCCGAAAATTCATCGTTCTAACAAAAATGTTCCACACGATGCATTTTTACTTTCTCTACTACGTATAGTAAGTAGGGGAAGTATTGCATTCCACCCAAAAATTCGATACCGAGATTTCACCGGAAATACATGTTTTGAAACCTCCTGAATCCAAAAAAAGCATTTTTGGAAACATGTCCGTGTGTGTGTGTGTGTGTGTGTGTGTGTGTGTGTGTGTGTGTGTGTGTGTGTGTGTGTGTCTGTGTGTGTCTGTGAACAGCATAACTCAAAAACGAACAGTCGGATAAACACCAAACTTGGTATTTAGGTTCAGTATCTTCCAGAGATGCGACACGAAGGTTTTCAAGAAAATCCCCCCACCCCAGACTACCCTTTACATGGAACATTTTTCGAAAATTTTAATTTTCTCAAAAATGGCTCTAACGATTTTGATGAAAATATCATATGTTTAAGATAATGTCATGAGAAATGAAATGTATATCTTGAATTTCCTGGGAATGTCTCCAAAAGTATTCTTCATTGTGAACGACTTTTGCATAACTGGTAAACCATAAGAGATAGACAAAATTTTACTACACAAAAAATGTAGATCTCGTTAAAATACACAACTTATGTCATATACATTTCTTTTGTTGAGTGAACCGTTTTCGAGATATTGCTTGTTATTCCCTTAAATTTTCCAATACTTATACTTTTTCTCAAATTCGTTATTCATTTTTTATGTCCTGGACTTGCAAAGAGAATGGGATGCGCCGCATAGCAACCAGCGTTAAAATATTTGACCATCGCTTAAAAGCTACCATATTCCCCTTGCATCTACAAGAAAATTAGCAATAAGATTGACATCTCGATATCTCGATTAACATAAAGCATATGGAGAATAGGCGTTTGTAAAAATAGATTGTACAAGAGTAGAGAAAGTCATGTGAGTGTAACACATCAGATTTTTAAAACTATTCTCATCAAACATTCAGGGTTTGCAGTAAAGGAGTTTTCAAATAGATCAATTATATCAAACTTTTTATGTTAATTCTTGATTAATGTAGAAACGTATTGCTTATTCTGTATTTTTCAAAAGATAATTTATTTCTGAAAATTAGAGAATTATTTTAAAAAAGTATATGATCATTTTCTTTAAAGTACCTTTCAGAGATAGCGCAAACACTTTGATACAAATTAGTAAAAGAATTGTATCGTGTAGAGCCTTTTGAGTATGGAAAAATGCTGTAAAAAGTTTTCGAGAAAACAAGATTTGAATTTGGGCGTGCCTATTAATAAGCATGCGTCTGTCCATTTATAGCTTCGGTGAATTGGTAGTTTAAATGCGCCCAGTGGAAAAAAATATATGTTTGCTTAAAGTTTATAAACCATATTTTATTACGAAAAATACTTTTTAAGTTTTTCACAATTTTTATCAAATCTCACAGATCATTCATTACCTTAAAACATTTGACGGTTGTAAACTGCAACAGAAACAAGCTGAAGGTGTGGAGAACTAAACATATAAGTACTTGTATTTGTGTTCTTTTTCTATCTTTTTAAGGAAAATATGTTCTAACTCTTCAATAGTAAAGATAAATTTTGATGAATTAATTAATGTTTGAGCTTTCCGCAATATTTTTATTTAGGAGACTACACAAAATTGCCTTAAATTTTTATTTTACGTCGGTATGACGCGTTTCTGAATGGGCCTATTTATACGCATATTATCAAAGTTTCAAATGCATAAACATGTAGGTATTAAAGGGATTATTAGAGCATAGAGTTCCTGTACCTAGTAATTACCACATTAATCTCATTACTTATGATCAATTCACAAATAAGTCACTCGTAACATATTTTTGGATTCTAACACTTGCCAGTGAATCTACTAAAATGAGACTTTTGCATTTACACACATTTTAATGGCATTGTTCTAAGCAGGGATTGAACCCACAACCTTGGACACTGAAAGCCTGCTCTCAGTCAAATGCGCTACACAAGTCGACCGTCCCACGTGTTACATTCATTCTTATATAGCGATTCTTCCATCCACGTTAATCACCATAAAATACCCTTCAACAAAAATGTTTCAGATTATTCAACATAAATTTGAGTATACGAAATATGCAAAGATTGTATTCAGTGCTTTTCACGAAAGACGGTTTATGTTGGTAATGAGTCCATACAACAGAATGCAAAATTGGAAATGTCTTCAAAGATAAACAGTTTATCAATCAAGAATACATGTGGATGAATTTCCCCATCCACTTGAATTTAGGCACCCATGAAACCAGATGAAAAGCACAGGCTACAAACATCCTCACATAGTCTGCAGCCCACATGAAGTGGATTGGGGACCAAATAACAGTAATGATAGTGTTAGGAGCAATGTTCCCTACATGCGTGGGAAGTACCACATCCTCCTTAAGAAAGGTGCTGCATTAAAGGGCACAAAGACACTTACTTTCCCTTTAGTTTTGGATCATAGAAAAATTCTGCTTAAATTATCGGCTCAAACCTAACGAAATTTTCTTACACGAGAACCCAACTGTGAATACTTTGTATACCGTTAACAACATTGTAGCTATACCGTTAAAAGAAATTAGAATTTTTTAAGTATTACATTCACATGATGTTTTCTATCCTATATAATTAATTAATGGATATAAAACTTATCTTGCGGAAGCTTATTTTTCTGTCTTATTTTTATAATCGAGATAAACGGTTGTAGAAATAGCTATAGTATGCATCGTTAGAAATGCAAAGGGAATAGGATAGTCAAGTGTTTCAGAACTGGACGTTGTATGCTGACTTGTATATTCTTCCCATGTAGTCGCGAGAAACAACTGAAGTCGACAGGACTTTAAAAGAATGACAAAGTATTGAAAAATTCGAACCATAAATGACGGATATCTTAGAAATGGCTTGTGCCACAAAAAAGTTATTTGAAATAAATTGTGTTTTTTAAACAAACCTACATTTGTTGTGTAGTACGTGTTCGTCTATCGCTTAACGTCTACAGTTATACAAGATTATACAAATTTCCTTCCAAATGAAGAGGACTTCAGAGGCTATTCCCAGAAAATTCAAGATATACCTTTTACTTATTTGTTACCTAAATATCTTTAATATATGATAATTTAATCAAAATCCTTATAGTCGTTTTTGAGAAAATCGAAAATTTAAAAAAAAATACTCCATGTAAGGGGTATTTGGGATGGGGATTTTCTTGAAAATCTTTGTCACATCTTTGTAAAGTACAGAACTTAATACCAGTTTGGTAATTATCCGACTTTTCGTTTTTGAGTTTTGCTCCTCACAGACTGACAGACAGACAGACAGACACACACACACACACACACACACACACACACACACCTACACACACACCATATATACAAAGCTTTTTCTAGAAGTGCATTTTTTATTTATTTATTCAGGGGGGCACAAAGCAGGTATTTTCAGTGAAATCTCTATTTGGAAATTTTTAATGGAATACAATACTATACATAGTAGAGAATGTCAAAAGAAACCCATTTCCCTAGCAGCTTAAATTTGTCAGTTCCGCCGTTTCCGCTCGTCTCCATGTTCGATTCACACAGGCATCTCTGCGCGTGAGCCTTCAGCTTCATTGTGTCATTGTAGATACCGGAATTGTTTGCACTAAACATATCTAAAATATGCATGCATTTATGTTGTCAAATTCTTTAGAATATGCTCAATAATTTGGAAAATATGCACTGAAGTTGGTAACTTTAAGCGTATAGTTTTTTGTTCTTATAATGCACATTCTTCCTTAGACATCATTCCGGTTGTTATTTAATTTGCAACACATGTACACCCGTAGGGAGGAGACGAAAAAAAGGAGAGAGAGAGAGAAAACAGAGCCATCCCCAGATACCATGTACCGATCGGAGGGCTTCGTGTATCTTCGCTAACAACTGTGTTCACAACGTGCGTGCAGAAATTGTGGAATAGTCTGCGCCTGTGAGACAATGATCAACTTAATATAAGCTACTGGAAACAGTACACAGTGGCCGAGAGGCTAAGAAGACATGCTTGCGCTCATTAGCTCCTCGGTTCAAATCTCGCATTAGTTGTTTGTTATTTTTATGTTCTCATTTTATGACGTGTGTAGAACATATGTGGCATTAATATAACTTAAGCATTTGAAGTTTTAGGCGTATCTAAGTACACAAAACGTAATTCTACTAAAACACTCGTTTTAAATAACTAAAGAAATAAATGAAACTATTAGCTGCTAAAACTAAAATACACAAAAAATTGTTTTATTTATGGACGCTCTTTAACTGCTGCGGTCCTTAGCGTCCCATTCTGTATCGGACGTGAAAGACCGGTAATTTTGCTCAGAGGCCAGTTTATCAGGCTGGAGGTTCTTTTACGTGTCGTAAATCTACGACACGGGAACACCGGCTCCACTTCACTTCCCTTCTGAAGGAAGCCATGCTAAGGACTTTTACGCCCGAAAAAAGTCCATCGTGCTCAGCTGGGTTTGAACCCGCGACCTCGGGACCTAGGGGTTATCATGGTAACCACTACACCACGGAGGACGACAAAAAAAAACACACACACACACACAAAATTAATATAGAGTATATGAACCCTCAACACGTACAATTGCCCTCATCTTCTGGGCATGGAGTCCCTGTAGTAACGTGGATGAGAAACTAACATGTCAGGCTTATTGAATTTTTGCCTAGAAGCTATCTTTTGTCCTTCGAGCAGCTCCCTTTTTACGTCAGCCGACCATTTTCAGCAGGATTGGTATCTGGTGAACAGGAAGGTATCGTATCGGGACCCCTTTGGACGGTAGACACCTTTCCCTTACGTGAGGAAGAAAATGTCACCTCGTCTGAGAATATAAGGTTATTCCAATCGCGATTGGCATTTTCCTCTGCAACGTGAGTCAGAACAGTCTGTGATTGTCTGATGTTGCTTTTAGCTGTCCTTCATGCAAGAAGTCCTGCGTCGTTTACACGCCGCAGAGCTGTTCGACTGATGCAGGGAATTATGAATGTGCCTTCATTTCAGAAGCAGTTTTGGGAAAGGTTCCGCTCTGCTACTGCAATTAAAGCTGGATCCATTTCAGTAGTGGATAGGCGTTCAATCTCTTCCCTGGATAATCTCGACCACCTCTGCGTTGTAGTTGCAAGGAGTCCAATACTGCAGCTTCACGGGCAGAAAAGCCTGCTACATTGACTAGTGCAAGGAGAGACTTTCTTATGCTTATGTTTTCGCGTGCGCGTTATGCCAGTTTCAAACGCGGTGATGTATTGAAAGAGAACCTGTTCGGGCCTCATGCGTTTGCACACGCTCCCTTCTGCGCATCATGTGGTTTCGTGTGCAACATATTGCACTTAGGAGAATAAACCCTTAAAGAAGCATTAAAATAACTATTTTATTATTAACTTTTCCGAATGCCGGTATGAAATGCAGTATATCCAAAATAAGTAGCCTCTACGTGTTGATTAAACGCTATTAACAGAGGGAAAAAAAGTGTTTACTACATGCGAGAAGTGAACTGCAGACTTAACCACAGAAGGACCCTACGCTTTGGCATAGCGCTATAGATAAGACATATGGAAGGTAGCATATTTAGTAATGTCGTACAATACTTTGCCGCAGTGGCTACACAGCTGTATTGCGTATGGTGTAAACAAGGCGCTGTGCCATATAGGACCTAAAATTTTGGCGTTCAAGACATGACTTTTTTTTTTTTCCCAAGGGGTACAATGATCACTTGTTTTAATTATAAGGCGTAAGTTTATGACGCTTGTCGGTTGTATGTTGAGAAGGGGTGGTGTGTGTGTGTGTGTGTGTGTGTGTGTGTGTGTGTGTGCGCGCGCGCGCAGACTTTGTTGGGCAAAATTTGGAAACGCTAGCTTTGAGGACGTTTCTTAAGGAAGTGCTACGTTTTCACATTGAAGATATTTATCCACAGAACACAAAAACTTTGTCAGGATTTCTCTCTCTCTCTCTCTCTGCTTAATTTACCGCTTAAGCTTCCTGCATACTTAAAAGGAGCACTCACCTTTATTCTGAGCCTCCATATGGAAGTCTTCATAATAAGGAATTTATTATTATGTCACTAGTGTGTTATATTAATTTCAAAATTAAAAATGCAAAAATACGCGTATTATATGATCGGTGCATGGAAAAATTATGAAATATGCAATAGCACCGGAAATATGCAATTATATGCACTATAAGACTTTACATACAAGCATAGAATAACATGAAACATATTGCAAAACTTAATTCCATATCGCAATTAAAAACAAACTAAATATGCATTGCATACCAATCCGAAGTCTAGTCATTAATTTCAAAATGTATGCTGATATAGTCGATCGGTTATAAATAGAGCTGGGCATTTGCGTATCTTGTTCCTTGGTTAGAATCGTAGACTTTGTAAATATACACATGTTTCATGCTTCCTGGAGTAAAATATACTAATTTTAGATTATCTATAATTGCCTATTTACCAGTATGTTCCTTTTCGAGCCTTAAGGGCTCTTGTGTTTTTTTTTTGTTTGTTTTTTATTTTGTAATTGATAATTTTTATCAAGTTTTTTGCCCACTGTAATTTCATTCTTTTTGTAATTGACAGTTGTTTATTAATATTATTTATTAATGTGACATTAACCTTAATATTGCAATGAATCTTTCGCGCTCTGAGCCATTAAGCTTCATTGACAACACGCCCGAGGAAGTTGGTAATACCGGCATTCCTTTGCTAACGTCGGCAATTGCATTGCTTCGTGTACATAATACCTATTAAAGTAGTGGCTGCTTAGCACAATAAAGCGTGCCGTAAATGCTTGATACCGTAGTTACTGACAGGAAGATATAAATAATTAAATAAAGAAATGATAGTAAGATACAGAAATAATTGCATAAATAATCAATGTATAATGTAATAAGTCCAGTTGAAAGATTTGTCCGGAGAAAAAGGTCATTATTGAGCCACATTAAGGAAATGCATTAGTATAAAAGTTTCTGAAATGAGTTCAGTACGTTAGAAGTCATGTAGGCAGAAATTCTCTAATTTAGAAAGGGAATGAAATTCTGAGATTCGAGGAGGTACCACCTAACAACAAGGTAAGACGCACACGTAGAATTTTAAGATTGGCCCGCGTAAGAAGGAACTTGGTATGGGTATTGATATGTGGGCGGAGCTTAAGTTAAGAAAAGTTCGTGCTTTCTAATCAGAGATAATATAGTCGTGCATATATTCGTTGCACTCCTGAGATT
Source organism: Deroplatys truncata (assembly GCA_030765065.1). NCBI lineage: Eukaryota > Metazoa > Arthropoda > Insecta > Mantodea > Mantidae > Deroplatys > Deroplatys truncata. The sequence continues at coordinate 108,341,282 of CM060976.1, forward strand.
CTTGACTCTCGTGTAGTTTTTAAGTTGTGTAGCGCTATACCACTAGAGCAGCTGGCGTACGAGACAACGCAAAACGAGCTACGAGATGATTTCATAAAACTCATCAAGAGAGCAGGTAACATTAAATGTTATAACAATTTGAAGCAGGGAGTGGCATCATAGTTGTGCACCAAGAACGACTTCATGGTTAACTACAAAAAACTATTGGCTTACGACTGTGTATTAACTCATCGCCTTGTTCATTAATAGATGGCTTTGTTGTTTTCTATTTCCCTCTGGGTGAAAACACACTGATCTAAAAAGACTAGACTTATTTATTGCAAACGCAACAATAACCTGTTTAACAATAATGCAATAGTCGATAATTGCAAATCACTGTGCGAGTATGAAACGTATTCAAGAGAGAAATTACTTAAACCAATAGGGTTTGCCATAAAAAATTGGTTATAGGTTATACAACCGATACAATTTCTTTATTAAAGCGTTAACCAGAAACGTTGCATTGTGATGTTTTAAAGCATATGTTATTTATACGATTCGTTGCCGCATTCCTTGATTCTTCCGTCCATTATGGCGGCAGAGCTAGTGGACAACGGCTCGCTTACATGGTAAGCGGTCCAGCTCTATACATTCATGCACACTACAGGCAGCATCTTCACCAGCTGTGAATTTGTGCGCGGGATTTAAACGCAAACGTGGTGTTTGGCCTAGTTTCGACAGCAGCATTAGTGTGCGTGTTTGCGCTGTTTAATAATGCTTCCACTATGAAAGTGCACCATGTGTTGCAAACCTTTTAAAAGGCGTTTCACCTTGAAAACGCGTGTTTGTGGAACATTTTGAGAATGTCAGCAAAACCGAAAAACGGTTTTTTAAGTGATTGTTTTTAACTCCCAGCTTCCCTCAAAAAATAAATTTTTATTTTTACTACATCTTATTTTTTATTTTTTCACACTAAAATCTTTGGATCTAATCATTGCATTTTGGTGAACTATTTGTTTTTTTAAAATGTATTTATGTACATGTTAGTGCAAATTTATTTTTAAAACCTCGTGGTATCCTAGTTCTCATGTCACATTGTTAGTTAAAGCATAATATAAACGTTAGCAAAACCTAAAACATTTTTAAAAATGATTTAACTCTTTGTTTCCCAGGACCACAGCAGTTAAAGAGCGTGCATAAATAAAACTCAATTTAATTTCCAAAATATTAGTTTTACCACATCGCAGCTCCGTATGATCTTTTTGCTTATTTTGCTTATATTTTATACTAAAAACTTTTGGATCTCATTATTACAATTTCATGAACTTTTTGTTATTTAAAACTTATTTGTGTATATTATGTTAGTACAACTTCTTTTTAATCACGCTAATCCTAGTTTTCATGTCAGTTGATAGTTATATTACAAAAAATAACGTCCTCCTTAAGGTTTTAATTTCATAGACTAATAAATTTTCTGGCTAAAATATAAGTAGGTATTTCTAGAAATGTTGACGCTGTGCACCTGAGTACCCTTGAAAACATGTGTAAACTGAAAACGTGCGGGAGCTGTATGTTCTGCTTGTGCTGTCTGTCAGCGCAAGTGCGTGCCTCGGGAGCTTCATGCACGTAACAGAAATGCGTGCTGCTGCAGTGTTGAGTAGGACAGAACAACGCATACATTCATTCACTGTTTATCCTCACCTTATGTAGGACTTACACCCCCAGGACTTACAGGCGGGTGCCTGAGGTCAGAGGCCCGTCGGAGAGCAGACACACTCATGGAGCAGACAGAATGTCCAGGATGGGTGATCAATCCGATGCCTGGTATGGGATGAAGGAAGTAGATGAAACGAGATGACGATGAAATGGATGAAAGGAAAGGTGATAATGGAGCAGTTGGGGGAAACCGGAGAACCCGGAGAAAACTCACCCAGACGCCGTTTCGTCCACCACAAATCCCACATGCGGGTCCCTGGGATTGAACCCGGTCCGCCTCGGTGAGAGGCGAGCGGTCTAACCACTCGGCCACGGCTCCGCCCAAACAAACCCATACACTATGGGTAATCGAAAGCGAAAATATATTCAGTTCAATTTAATCCAAAATGGGGCATATTGTTTTTGAGTAGTTGCTTAATATGTAAAAAGTATATAATTACAAGTAACGTCAAAAGACACTATGAAATATTCCATGAAGACAGTTATAAACATATTGAAGGTGACGACAGAAGGAAACTTTAACACGAACTAAGATATTGTGTAAGCTGTGATGTAATTTCGCAAATTTTCTGCAGAAATTATGTGTATGTTTGAACTTGACGTGTCATCCAAGAGCAAGGTGTCTGATAACCTTACGTTTGTCTTACTTCTACAGTAAATGTTTCCCCCAATATTAAGATGGTGGAAAAACACAGAATTGGCATTATAAATATGTAATTAGGGTTAGAATATGAACAGAAGTAGAGATCGCAATGTGCAGTTATGATTACTTTATATTACAAGTACTCACGAGGTCACAAAATTGCGCTTGAGTTAACATCGCTGTTCTAGAAGCATACCTAAAAGTTGAGAAGCAAACGGAACGAAAGGGAAATTATGGAAAAAAAATCGTGTTAGATAAGAAACCACTTCAGCATTTGCCAACAGACCAGAAATGCCACAAAAAGCCCAAAGTTAGAGTGGGCGATAGACGGGAATCGAACCGTGACCTCCCGAATGTGAGCCTTACAAGTTACTGCGGAGCCCTCTCGCTCGGTTGCCATAAAAATTACATATTAACTGAAGAATGTACATTTAAAGAACAAATGTTTACAGTTCATTAAGAGAGTAGTGGGATTTAGTAAAGTGAATATATTGTATATGGCTATTTGATATCTCTACACTGACATGATCTCATGTCAGAATGTGTTTTTAAGTGTGTAATAAATAAGTTATTGTTCCTACCTCAGTGCTTATCATTACTGATTTTGCCTATATTAATGCCCGTTTTGAACTAGTTATAGTGCCTATTTGCCTGCCTATTTTTAGTTTTTTTAGCGCCTATTGCGCCGAACTTTATTTATAAGCTGGTACCTAGCACTGAGAACCGCCGGGGTTGGAATCTCACCAATAAGTGTGTTTCACTCCATTTTTCCTCTTTAGAATAACTCGGTATATACTACGCACATGCTATAACTTTCAATTGCGGAAACTTATTCGATTGTAAGGCATTTATGCTCACAAAAATTTAATTACTCTTCTATATTTTCAAAATAAATATGAAATTAATAAATAATTTACATAAAAAAAACAAATCACACATTACCTTAAATGTTTGAGTAAATGTGGATGATCAATTTTTAGGTTTAATCAATAGTGCCATATAATTCAAATACACCTTGTCCATTAAAATGCATTGTATTGTTGTATATTAAACATTAATAATTTACTTGGAAAGAAAGTATCACGTATCTTGAAAATGAACATAGATTGGCCTTACATCGTGCTGTAGCTCTTTTGGGGGGTGAGATCTAAGTGTATTTAGAATAACCGCGCTATTATAGTTTTTAGAGTTTTATGGTAGGTAATGTAGGTAATAAGAACAGGCACAGACCTTGGTGTTCACTTTTTGCGGTGTGCTGCCTAGGAAAGTGACAAACCATTATTTGCGTGTAGGTGTTATACCTAACTGTCGTAGTTACTTTGTTGAAACGGTTGCAGATAAGGATTAACACATTAACGATTTAGTTTTTATTTACCTGTTACCTAACAGTAAGAGCAGTATAGAGAAAGATGGAGAAAGCATTTTCAGAGGATGGATAAAACCCGATACTACCGAGCGGAATGGCTCAGACGGTAACGTCTGTGGCCCGGATTCGGGAAGTCCCGGGTTCAAATCATGTGGGCTGACCAATCTGACTGGGTTTTTTGATGGTTTCTCTCAGTTGCCAAGGTAAATACCGGAATGGATATTTATACCACGACCCAGAGTTCTGCCTTAGGTGTAAAACAATAGCAAAAGTGAAAATAAATGGTAATAGCGAATGTTCTGCCATCTGTCTACAGATAATGAAAGCAGGCAGACAACACCCTAATGTCATCTGCCCGGCACGTGTAGAAACAGAGGTACAGTTGTCTAGCACTAAGACCTGTAGACACGTGTCGAAACTGCCATCTGCCCGTCAGTATAGAAGCAGAGACACCAAGGTTCTGTAGACATGTGACGAAACAAGATAGTATGATACCCAGAAAGCTAACTTCCACCACACACCGAGCCACGAGGTATCCATGACCACGTAGTTAAAACGACGTAACATGAAATACAAACCAGAAAGAAAAAAACAACCGGATGTCATGCATTCACATGGCTTTCTCTACCCTTTATGATTTATTAGTGGGTATACAAACTATTTTTACTAAAGCTTACCTTTGTATCAACTACATTTTAATCCAAATAAACCTTTGCAGAAATAATTACATTATACATTTCGTTGCAGATTCAAAGGAAACAGCGATAGTTAAATGTTCAGGAACTGGACACTATACACTGACCTTAAAATCCCATACTGTTATCCATGCAATCCGAGAAACAACTGAATGCTGAAAAGGCTTTAAAGAATGATCAAGTAATGAAAAATTCGAACATTTTAGAACGGATATCACAGAAATGGCTTATGCCACAAAAGTAAATTGTGTGTTTTAAAGAGATCTACATTTTTTGAAGAGTATGTTTTCGGCTATTGCTTAAGGTTTAGCAGTTGTACAAGTTGTTTTGATTATGCAAACTTTCTTGCATCTGAAGCGGACTTCACTGGCTATTCCTAGAAAGTTCAAGATATACATTTTATTGTCATGTGAATATCTTTAATACATTTTAATCTAAATCGTTAGAGCCATTTTTTTTAGAAAATAACAACTTTCGAAAAATGTTCTATGTAAAGGGTAGTTTGAGGTGGGGAGATTTTCTTGAAAATCCTCGTGACGCATCCTTGGAAGGTACTGAACCTAAATACCAAGTTTGCTATCTTTCCGACTTTTATTTTTGAGTTATGCTGTTCACAGACACATACACGGACCTTTATCTAAAAATCTGATGTATTGCACTCACTATTACATTGATTACCATTAAATTTATTAATTTTAAAAAGAGATTATGTATTAATTTGATTTTAAGTAGAGATTATACTTAAGTAGTTTATAATAAAATTATGATTTGTGACTTTCTCTACTCTTGTACAAACTATTTTAACAAACGCTAATTCTCCATATACTTCATGTTAATCGAGAAAAACCTTTGCAGAAATAGCTATATTATACATTTCGTTACAGATTCAAAGGAAACAGCGATAGTTAAATGTTCAGAAACCGGACACTATACACTGACCTTAAAATTCCATACTGTTATCCATGCAATGCGAGAAACAACTGAATGCTGAAAGTACTTTAAAGAATGGCCAAGTAATGAACAATTCGAACCTTTAATAACGGATATCACAGAAATGGCTTATCCCACAAAAAAGACTTATCTGAAGTAAATTATGTGTTATAGAGAAATCTATATTTTTTGTGTAGTATGTTTTCGGCTATTGCTTAATCTTTTATGATTGTACAAGATTATACAAAATTTCTTCTAACTGAAGCGGACTTTACAGGCTATTCAAGAATTAGGCTGAAATGAAAGAAAATTATATCTTGAATTTTCAAAACTTCAAGATATACATTTTTTTGTCATGTAAATATCTTTAAAATATTATATTTTAATAAAAATCGTTAATAATAAAAACTTTCGAAAAATGTTCCATGTGAAGGGCAGTTTGGGGTGGGGGAGTTTTCTTAAAAATCCTCGTGACGCATCTTTGGAAGGTACTGAACCTAAATACCAAGTTTGGTATTTATCCGACTTCTCGTTTTTGAGTTATGCTGTTCAAACACGCACACACCCACATACACACACTCACCCACACGGACCTTTTTCTAAAAATCTGATGTGTGGCACTCACATGATTTTTCTCTACTATTGTTAAAATTAGTTTTACAAACGCTTATTCTCCATGTACTTCATGTTAATCGAGATAAACATTTGCAGAAATTAACTTATTGCTAAGATGCAAGGGGGAAAATGGTAGGCTTTAAGCGATAATCGAAATCTTTTAAGAGCTGGTTGCAATGTGGAGCATTCCATTCTCTTTGCATATCCAGGACATAAAAAAGCGAATAACGAATTCCCATTTGAGAAAAAGTAAGTACTGGAAAATTCAAACAAATAACAAGGAATGCCTCGGAAAGGTTCATTTGACAAAAAGTATGCGACATGTATATGAAAAAATGTGTATGACATAAATTGTTTGTTTTCTGTGTAGTAAAATTTTCTCTATATTTTGCGGTTTACCAGTTATGCGAAAGTCATTAGAATGAAGAGGACTTTTTGGGGACATTTCCAGAAAATTCAAGATATACATTTCATTTGCCATGAAAATATCTTAAACATATGATATTTTAATCAAAATAGTTACAACCATTTTTGGGAAAATTAAACTTTTCGAAAAATGTTCATGTAAAGGGTACTCTGGGATGGTGGACGATTTTCTTGAACATTCTCATGTCGCATCCTTGGAAGATACTAAACTGAAATACCAAGTTTGGTAAATTTTCGTTTTTAAGTTATGTTGTTCACAGACAGACACACAAACACACACACGAACATGTTTCCAAAATGCTTTATTTGGATTCAGGGCACCTCAAAACGTGTATTTCTGGTGAAATCTCTGTATCGAATTTTTGGACTGATGGGAAGATGGAAAGAGACGAGGCCGGAACAGGAGATATCTCCTAATTCATGAAGAGGAGATGATGTAGAATAATATGGAGAAGGTGGCATAATAAATCGATTCAGAGGAAATGAGAACAGTATTGTGTCATCATCTGCCATCTTCTTGCACACCTTATGAATGTGCTCATCAATGCAACAAAATGTTTGATATTTGCTTTCTGCTGAAACAATGATTTATAAATCTCAACCTCATTTTATTGTTCTAGACGGAAGTCTAGACTATCATGACTGTCATACTGACTTATGCAAATCATTGAAATACTGCGTTTAACATATCAACGCTATTGAAACATTCACTCTTGTTTGAGGCTAATTGTATTTTAAAATTATCATGTTCCTCAGTCTTTGTATGACGAGTCCAACTGTTACATGCAGACGTGCTTTGAAATTTTAGTTTTATAATTCCCAAAAAATAAACGAAAGAACATCTTCATTTACCATTAAATTTGAATAAAGTAATGGGCATCGTAAAAATGTGCCAAAACTACAAAAACTGGTAGAATTGTGGGTATTAAGCAGCTTTACTATTTACCAATAAGTAAACTAATGTAGCAAGCTAACAAAATGACTTTATTGATAATTCCTCACTAAAATCATAAGGTCAATAAATATTAACAAATTACATACATTACATTATAGCAAACGAAAAAGAATCAAGGGTTATTTGACTAGGGGGAAACAGGGTAACAAAATCTGATGTTACATTCACATGAGTTTCTCTACCCATTATCGCATATTTTATAACCCTTCTACAAACTTTTCTTGCTTAGCTTATTTTTAACTACATTTTAATCGAGATAAACATGACTTCATTGCACATTTTGCTGTAGCTACAAAGGAGAGGGGGTCACATTACCTCCCCGTATCGGTTGGATGGTCGTCTATGTCTTGTCATGCGTACATGGGCGTGAGGCCGGCAGTCGGGTTGGCAGGTCTAGGCCCTTCATGGGCTGTAGCGTCACGAGGGACAAATGGGATACAGGATAGTCAAATCTTTAAAAAGCGGCTCGCTATATTATACTGATTTTGGCATTCCACTTTTGTATGACAGTGAGAAACTAACGAATGGTGACTTAGCAGTTAAAAATGTGATAAACCATTGGAAAATTCAAACTAATAGCAACAGATACCTCGAAAGTTATTAATATCACAAAACATTTTGACATAAGCTGTATGCTGTAGCAAGATAGTGTAATAAGTATTGATCTCTTATGGTTTATCTAATATACAAAATTAGACACAGTTCATTTAGAATGAAGTGGACTTCGTAGGCGATTCCTAAAAAGTACAAGCTATATGCATTATATATTATGTTTTAAAATCAAAATCCTTATAGCAATTTTTGGGAAAACAAAAAACGAAAAATATCCCATACGAAGGGTAGCTTGGGGTGGGGAAATGTTATTGAAAATCTTGGTGTCGCACTGATCTTGGAAGACACTGATCTTAAATACCTTGTCATTGCATACCCTTTGCGTAATCACGAGAAACGGAAAAGGGGTTATTAAAGCGTATTGTTTAAAATATTGAAAAACTGCAAATGAACAATAGCATTGAGTAAGATTTGAAAAATGCATTGCCACGGCTGGAAGTCGAAGCGTGGATGTTCGGCTTTCGATGACGACGCTCTACCTTGAGCTATATAGCGAGATACCCGAACGTATATTAAACTTTCTCATTTGGTACTTCTTTTCTTGTAAATCTTTCAGGTTATTATTCCTCCTACTCTGAGATAGGTGATAATTTGATAAATTAACCCTAATCGTGTGGTTAACTAAAACCTCAGATATTGAAAGTGCTTGCAACATTTACCTTTAAGGTAAATCTCGGATTAATTCGTCATGAAAAGTCGAAGTGTCCGTGTAGTTACGGTCACGAGAGTGGATTTTTCAAATCTATTTCAGCGTTACAACTTACAAATCAAGTATCAAGTATAAACCCGTCATGCCGAAAGCTATCTAGAAACTTCAGTGGAAGAAATAGATTTGTCTTAAAAGGGCTGCATGCAAAAAATTAACTTGCCAATTTATACTGTTAGACTGGAAACCGATATCAGCCATTTGTACTGCAAGTAAGCGATACTTCAACACTGACTGGAACGGATATAGCGCTTAACTGCCCATTGGCAAGCGATAGATAAATCAGCTACTGCCCGCTTAAACCAGGGATGCACATCTGCGTTATATATAATATGTTACGCTGCCTATACCTATACTTTGTAGTTAGAACTAGCTGCTGTTAATTTGGATATGGCGTCTCTCATAGAGATTTCAAGGTAGGTTTGGGAATGAAGGTTTTTTGGTAGATACATATTTCCCCTATTGGCCTTTACGCGGCAGTATAAAGGAACAGTGTATCAAAATGCGTATATCTCGGTAATTGTCATTGAATATAAATGTATATTCAATGACAATAATATTTTTTCTGTTTGTCTTATCTTGAGGAGTAGAGTACTGGGGCTTTAGGACTCACAATAAGTCATTTGGATCTCTTATGGAGAAAATTCAGTTAAAATAAAGAGGAAGTCACGTCTATTTACGTAAAATTAAAGATACGCGTTTAATTTATCATTGTATATCTCAAAGTATATTTTCATTAAAATCTTTAGACCCGTTTTCGAGAAAATAACTGATATGTTTCTATGTAAAGTTTGTTTGGAAAAGGCGAATCTTGCCGCTTTTATCTCACCGTAGTATGCCTTGAACGTTTTATGTAGAGCGCTAATGAGCTAAATTAACATCCTTAAAAAGATAAAAGTAAAAAACTGCTAGAAATGTTTTCAAATAAATAATTTCCTCACTGTATTTTAAGGGACAAGCCAAATTTTAAAAATGAACACTTTTCAGTGCGAGACTAAGGTATCTAAGTTCATTTTCACTTTGAAAACTCCTTTTTCCAAGTTGCTATACCAGCAAGATACGTTAGAGGAATGTTGAGGATGCAGCAAGTACGATAAATTGGAGAACCTCGTCCGTCATCGGGCCATTGAATGTGTCACTTAACAAACCATTTAATTCGACGACAGGGACAACTGCGAAAGGTCATCAGATCAATTTTATAACACTTGATGATACTCAACAAATGTTATGTAGAATATTTCGAAGGCACAGGGACAATCTTAAGGATATGCTATTTGCAAACGATCATAAAACCCTTATCTTCAAGCTGCTTTTCTTGAATTCTGCAAAAAATGACCTTGAAATTCTCTGAAGCAACATATAATAAAAACAACTGGAAGCAGGACTAGTACAATATTTTGGATAATCAATGTTGTTACAAAAAAATTGAGCCGAAAGAACGAAATGCTCCCTTTTACAGAATGGTAGAAAAGTCAGTGCCGTTATTTGTACTCTAAAATAAAGTAAATGAACCACCTCTATAGTGTGGGTATAGCATGTGTGCCTCACATCCAAGAGGTCCCGAGTTCGAATCTCGATTAGGGTGAGTAATAAGGTAATAATTTCCGGGTTTTCCCATATCCTGAAATAAAACGAATGTTGGGCAACTCAAAACTCCAGGGACTCCGGGCCCATTTAAACATCATTTCAAGCATTTTTTTCTTTCGCCGTCCATATGACCTAATCCGTTTAAAGAACGTTAGACTGCTAGGAAGAAAGAAAGAAAAAACTAAATGCATTGCATATTATCTTAAACATGAAACATTTAAATTACATCCGACCATTCCCTAGAAGCTAAGCTTGTGCTATATTTTCCTCCCAATTTATGGACTTACTACTAGAACTAACACACACAAGGCTTGCACGCTTTGCTGACAATTTTGGCTGTTAGTGTAATATTTAAAAATCTTATCGGCTTTCTCATCAATTCATAGGTATCGCTTACATTATTTTGTTGTTCAATTAAATGTTGTTTTACTTAGAACTGGCTTGAAATTGGGTGACGTGGATGTGTATAGGAGATACGGAAAGTGCATCCAACTGTTGATTACACAATTATAGTTTGTTATTAGTAAGCTTAAGGTAGCGTTGCCACTGGTTGGTACTCGAGGTTTAATCCAATTCCCTGTTTTGTTCTACGGTTTGTATACCGTTAAAGGAGGTTCTGTTCTATTAGCACTGTCGCTGTAAAGTCAGATCACTCGGGGAGGAGAAAGACACCGAGTGACATGACTGGCTTAAATTGGCAACATATGACATATTTAGCGTTTTGTACAGTCTTATTAATTGGAATTCATCTTTTAGTTTGATACGTTTTATCACTGTAAGCACGATACTTACATTTTAAAATATTTTTAAGAATGGTACTATATCTGCCATTTTGTGCTGTTAATTTTGCATCACTTCGTATAAAAAAAAAATACCCAAGTCCTACATATTTGAAGTAGAGGGGTAAGCTTTTGCCCAACTTTTAGGTCAAGATTGGTCTACAAATTGTACTAATGTCAAGTATGGAGGCTTCTGTGTTCTTAAGACATGTGGTTTCTTTGCAGGTATGTTTTTTTCCCCCCATTTTTGCTTTAAACAGTTTTTTGTGTGAATACATTTTCTTGCATAAATAGCTCGTTTTCTGAGAAATTATTGAAACTAGGTAAATTAAACTTTAGGACGATAAAAACAACCTTAAGTGTTGTTGTGAATCTACTTTGGTTTTAATAACGTAGTTGGTTATTTAAAAAAATAAAACCTAATAAAATAATCCTATATTCCTTAATGAAGATATTATTATAAAAGTAGATCAGTGAAATTAGAAAGCATGCGTCCTCATCCTGTAAAGAATGCAGTTTGATATCTTGAATAGTTTCTGAAATAATGGGTCATGAATTTAGCGGATTTAATATTTCCAGGATAGGGCTTTTAATCTACCCTTAAACGATAAAAGGATACATACGCACATTTTCAAATAATTTGTATAAAAGTGAACTTCATCTTGGAAACGTTTAAGCACGCACCAATCTGATGCACACACTCCAATGTCTTCAAGTTCACATGACAGCAAAAATACATTAAAAGGAAGCTGAACGGTACAGAAGAAAGCTTTGAGGTCGTACACTGTTAACAGAAATACATATACGTAAGAAAGCACCAGCTCTAAGGGTTTCTGGTCGGAATACATGAAGTACTTCGCGCAAGCAGACGTGAACATAATTCTAAGGATTTCACTGTGTGACATGAAAAGTCGTGGGAAAATGTTTTATGATTGACTTATTGCTGCATATCCATATTTTTATTTACTCTCCACTGACCCAAATTGGTAGAATTGCATTCTATCCAACAGTTAATGTAGAGGTTTATACAAAACAGTTATACAAATACATAGCAGTTATCTAAAATTTTACAAAATTAGTTCAGGTGAAGGGGGCTTCATAGGCTATTTGTAGAAAATTAACAACACAGTTCTCTTTGTTATGCAGGTGTCTTAAACTTGGCGTTTTAATCAAAATCATTAGAGTCAATAACGAAACATTTTCCAAATAAAGGGTGATTTGAGATGTATTTTTTTTTGAGATTTTTTCGTGTGGTGTTTTTGGAAGATGCTGCACTTAAATATCAAATTTAATATTTAGCAAATTTTCCGTTTTTGAGTTACACAGTTCATATACACACGGACCACATTCTGCCACATTCACATGACTTTATCAGTTATCGTTTACTTTTATATAACTTCTACAAGCATTTCTTCCGAAAGCTTATTTCTCTATTTTGTGTTACTCGAGATAAACTTTTGCAAAAATAGTTTCATTACATATTTTGTTGTAGGCTTATGGGGGCGCAGTAAATAAATACAAATTGAATCGATATTCAGATGTTTAAAAGCAGCTTGCTATGCGCTGGCTTTGAAATGCCATACAGTTTCCATTACATTGCGAGAAACAAATGAAGTATTGAACAATTCAAACCATAATAACGGTTACCGGTAATGACTGATGCTACAAAAAGAAGTTTTATTATGAAATGCCTATATTGTGTGTTTTAAAGATATCTACATTTTTTGGCATAATAAGTTTTTGTGTATTTTTAATGATTTCCCCCCTATACGAAATTCCATCCGAATGAAGATGACTTCATAGGCAATTTCCGGAAAATTCAAGATTGGTAGTATATTTTAGTTGTCACATATGTTAGTGTATGGTATTTTAATCAAAATCGTTGATGCTATTTTTGAGAAATTCAAAAATATCCAACATGTTTCTATTTTAAGAATAGTTTGGGATGGGGATTTTCTTAAATCTTCGTGTCGCATCTTTAAAAGTTACTGTAGTTAAGTGCCAAGTTTGGTATTTATTCGGCTTTTGATTTTTTTCGGGCGCAAAAATCCTTAGCATGGCTTCCTTCTGAAAGAAAGTAAAGTTGGTGCTTGCATGTCGATTTAGACACGTAAAAGAACCTTAAGCCTGATAAAGAGGCTTCTGAGCAAAATTTCCGATCTTTCATGCCCAATATAGAATGGGACTCTAAGGACCATATCAGTTAGAAACCCTCCGTAAATAAAACTCAATTTAATTTTTTTTTTCAGAGAAATCTCTATATCTAGTGTGGAATAAAATACTCCCTCTGCTTACTATATGTAAGTAATTGAGAAAGTAAAAATGTGCGAATCATTAAAATAAACAATTTACGTCAAATCGTTTATTTTTCCTCTCTCTCTCTCTTCATTCTAATAGCATTTTCAAGATATTCGCTGATGTAGGTTTAAGTTTTTCAATGTTGGAATCTTATGTTCACAGATGAACGAGAAATGATCAATAAAACTCCTCGGTTAGATAAACAGTCCAGTGCTTTCTCTTCATCCTACATGTACAAGGCCTGCATTATTTGCTTTTAAATCATTTTAGACAGATGTTCAGTCACGTAAAGTGGATGTGCTCTTGAGACTTGTTAATGGGAAGGGGAAATCACATGACTTAATTACTTGAACATTTTTCTTTAAAGTCGTCACCACGTACAAACGTTTTTGGTTGTGTGTGTTATCTGTTATCACTACGTTTAGTGCATATTTCACTTTATGAACGCCGACATGACCTCTTGCGTCTCACACGATTGTTTTCCACACCTTTGGATCATAGCTGCAATTTTCTTATCGTCTCACGTCGATCTTCTACGATATATCTAGGTATACTTTAACTTTGTCAACGAGTCGGATAGAGTCCGCAGATGGCCCTTTCTTTGATGGTGTGAGATTTTAGTCAAACAATTAGCACAGTTTTTCATCGCCTTCTGTACCAAAAATAAACAGTAGTAATTTATAACTTCCAGTTCAAAAACGAAAAACCAAGAACTGCGTTTTTTTTTGTGAAAATTTAGATAAGCGATTTGAAAACTACACTGGAAGATGTTTTATTTATGTTTTAAAGTGGAGCATTTCAGGCAATTCTTTGTGTAATACTGCATTGCTTTTTTGATGTTCAAGAAAAAATGGTTTTGGGAATTCTCTAAAAGCCGAGAAGAGCTGAAAGTAATAATATACATAAATAGCATTTGCCAAATTACACACACGACCTTTTTTCTAAAAATCAGATGTGTTACATTCACATGAATTTCTCTACCCTCTATCATTTATTAGTGGATGAAAAAGTTACTCTTATGAAAGTTTATTTTCCTATCTGCTTCATTTTAATTGAGCTAAACTTTTCCGTAAATACCGCATTGCACATTTCGTTATAGATTCAAAGGCAGTAGTGATTTTGAAATGTTTTAGAACTGGACGCAATATTATGCTGACCTTAAAATTACATACTCTTTCCATGACATCGCGAGAAATAATTGAAAATCCACAGTACTCAAAAGAATGACTTAAGTATTGAACAATTCGAATCATTAATAACGGACATCTTGGAAATGGCTGACCTCACAAAAAGTTTTAAAGTTTATTTGAAATAAATTGTGTGTTCTAAAGAGACCTACTTTTTTTTTTTACGTTACGTTTTTGTCTATCGCTTAACATTTACCACTTATGCAGGATTATATAAAATTTTCTTCCGGATGAAGAGAACTTCTCAAGCTATTCCCAGAAATTCAAGATATACACTTTGTTTGCTTTGTATACATCTTTAATATATGGTATTTTAATCAAAATCGTTAGAACCATCTTTTATAAAAAAATATTCGAAAGATGTTCCATGTAAAGGGTAGTTTGGGATGGGCGGGATTTTCTTTAAAACCTTCGCATCGCATTTTTGGAAGGTATTGAACTTGAATACCAAGTGTGGTATTTATCCAACATTTCGTTTTTGTGTTATGCTGCTCACAGACACTGACTGACTTACACGCCCACGGACCTTTTTCTAATTTTGTTTTATTCAGTGGGCCTCAAAATAGGTACGTATTTCCGGTGAAATCTCGATATCGATTTTTGCGTGGAATGCAATACCTTCTCTACCTACTATGTACCTACGTAGTAGAGAAATAAAATACTTTTCTTTCTCAGGAGGCCTTAAAACATGTATTTCCAGTGAAATCTACGAAATTTTGGGTGGAAGGCAATACCCTATCTACTATGTACGAGGTAGAGAAAGTAAAAATGACTAAAACGTGATATCATAAGTACAAAAATTTACCTAAAACTGAGATTTATTTGTTAAAATTAGTGTACGAAAATTATAAATTAATTTTGCATGTAACTGCTATACTAGTAAAAGCCTCCTCCGTGGTATAGGGGTACCATACTAGCCTCTAGTTCCCGAGGTCGCGGGTTCAAACCCGGCGGAGGACAGTGGCTTTTTTCGGAAGGGAAGTAAAGCCGATGGTCCCGTGTTGTAGATTTTCGGCACGTAAAAGAACCTCAAGCCTGATAAGATGCCTCTTTGGAAAATTTCGGTCTTTCATGCCCAATATAGATGAGACGCTAAGGACCATTTAGTTAAAGAGCGTCCCTAAATAAAACTCAACTCAATTTAATTTAATTATACTAGTAAAAAATCTGATGTGTTACACTCACATAACTTTCTCTACTCTTGTACAACCTAATTTTACAAACGCCTATTCTCCATATGCTTCATGTTAATCGAGATATCGAGATGTCAATCTTATTGATAATTGAATATGGTAGCTTTTAAGCGATAGTCAAATATTTTAACGCTGGTTGCTATGTGGGGCATTCCATTCTCTTTGCATGTCCAGAACATAAAAAAATGAATAACGAATTTGAGAAAAAGTATAAGTATTGGAAAATTTAAGGGAATAACAAGCAATATCTCGCAAACGGTTCACTCAACAAAAGAAATGTATATGACATAAATTGTGTATTTTAACGCGATCTACATTTTTCGTGTAGTAAAATTTTGTCTATCTCTTATGGTTTACCAGTTATGAAAAAGTCGTTCATAATGAAGAATACTTTTGGAGACATTCCCAGAAAATTCGAGATATACATTTTATTTGTCATGACAATATCTTAAACATATGATATTTTAATCAAAATCGTTAGAGCCGTTTTTGAGAAAATTAAAATTTTCGAAAAATGTTCCATGTAAAGGGTAGTCTGGGGTGAGGGGATTTTCTTTAAAACCTTCGTGTCGCATCTCTGCAAGATACTGAACCTAAATACCAAGTTTGGTGCTTATCCGATTGTTCGTTTTTGAGTTATGCTGTTCACAGACACACACACACACAGACACAGACACACACACAGACACACACACAGACACACACACGGACATGTTTCTAAAAATGCTTTTTTTGGATTCAGGAGGTCTCAAAAGTGTATTTCCGGTGAAATCTCGGTATCGAATTTTTGGGTGGAATGCAATACTTCCCCTACTTACTATACGTAGTAGAGAAAGTAAAAAGCAGATATAAGAATAATGAGGAGATTATTTAGAAAATTAATTAAAATATATTTGTTCCATGTTCTTGTTTGAAGAATCTGAAAAGAAATCCATGGAAATAGTTTTGCAAGAGGTCTTACAAAACTACAGCATTAACTCTTGAGTTCTCGATTACTCAAAATTCATTACGAATAAAGAGGACATCACAACCTACGGACAGTAGAAACCTGACTGTGCGCAATTATTAATGCGTACAAAGGAAAACTGACCTATAAAGATGCAAAGTGTAAGAGGTTGACGAAATAATGACGTAAAATAGGGAAAAAAGTTCTAAAATAGAAAATGTCATAAAATATCAGTTTTCTAGCTTCTTGATTAGGTATTCTTTTGTGTGTGTGTGTGGGGGGGGGGCGCGCGCGCTTATTCTCAACCTCAAAACAGAGAACGTTGAACAAGAACTTTTTCAATAAATAGAAAAAAATGCACGAATTGTTTACACCTTTTGATCATTTATTAATTTGTGTCCTATCGTCGTTTGGCAACTTGGACCTTCTTTTATTACAGCGTAGTGGAATATAACTATAAACACTAGTAAATTCTTAGTGCAATTTTTTCTTTTTGGGTTATACAAGACATTTAAAAACTCTGTGACGTTCAAGAGAGAACAGAAATATCTGTATTTATGGGGCTGGATATTGCTGTGCTCGCAAAGCTGCTATTTTCATCAAACCTAAGAAAAACGCCTAGCAATCAGTGTGATAGATTTAGCAGGGCTGACACTATTAGCCGAGGAGTTAAGATTGTACTCATGAACGGGAGGTTTGCGGTTCACATCTCGCCAGGACCGTTCTCCCCATTAGGTTTTTTCCAGTTTTCCTCAGTCCTCAAAACTGGCATTATTGCCAGGGAGGTACCCTAAAAACTTAAGGTTGGAACATTTCCTGTCTCAAATATTATTTGATTTCATGTATAGGTCTTACAGTTTCTTGTGCCTAATGAAGTAAAAGCGGGCGTTGAACACTATTTAAAAAACAAATCTTAGTAGGGAAATTTGAAGAAACAGCCTTGTTAGGTTTAGTACAAAAGTAAACCCGTACTTTATTCTCTGTGTCTCGTATAAAATCAGTTACTTATACGTACACCTCCATCTGAGTGTATTCAAGAACAATAACTTCAAATTGTAAACCGGCCAGTCAGGAAACACTCCGAAGAGCGTTTGGAGTTCGGAAATAGGCTCTGTCCAGCCAATAATGGAGCACACTTTGAATATTCAGATTAAGGAAATCGTCTAAAATCTGTCTTTACATCCCAGATAGCGTTTCTTTTGCCATTTCAAATGATTTCCGTTGTTAGGAGGCCATAGGAGAAAAAATCTGATGTGTTACACTCACATAACTTTCTCTACTCTTGTACAAACTATTTTTACAAACGCTTATTCTCCATATGCTTCATGTTAATGAAGATATCGAGATGTCAATCTTATTGATAATTTTCTTGTAGATGCAAGGGGAATATGGTAGGTTTTAAGCGATAGTCAAATATTTTAACGCTGGTTGCTATGTGGCGCATTTCATTCTCTTTGCATGTCCAGGACATAAAAAAAAATCTGATGTGTTACACTCACATGACTTTCTCTACTCTTTTACAATCTATTTTTACAAACGCCTATTCTCCATATGCTTCATGTTAATCGAGATATCGAGATGTCAAACTTATTGGTATTTTTCTTGTAGATGCAAGGGGAATATGGTAGCTTTTAAGCGATGGTCAAATATTTTAACGCTGGTTGCTATGCGGCGCATTCCATTCTCTTTGCAAGTCCAGGACATAAAAAAATGAATAACGAATTTGAGAAAAAGTATAAGTATTGGAAAATTTAAGGGAATAACAAGCAATATCTCGAAAACGGTTCACTCAACAAAAGAAATGTATATGACATAAGTTGTGTATTTTAACGAGATCTACATTTTTTGTGTAGTAAAAATTTGTCTATCTCTTATGGTTTACCAGTTATGCAAAAGTCGTTCACAATGAAGAATACTTTTGGAGACATTCCCAGAAAATTCGAGATATACATTTCATTTCTCATGACATTATCTTAAACATATGATATTTTAATCAAAATCGTTAGAGCCATTTTTGAGAAAATTAAAATTTTCGAAAAATGTTCCATGTAAAGGGTAGTCTGGGGTGGGGGGATTTTCTTGAAAACCTTCGTGTCGCATCTCTGGAAGATACTGAACCTAAATACCAAGTTTGGTGTTTATCCGACTGTTCGTTTTTGAGTTATGCTGTTCACACACACACAGACACACACACAGACACACACACACAGACACACAGACACACACACGGACATGTTTCCAAAAATGCTTTTTTTGGATTCAGGAGGTCTCAAAACATGTATTTCCGGTGAAATCTCGGTATCGAATTTTTGGGTGGAATGCAATACTTCCCCTACTTACTATACGTAGTAGAGAAAGTAAAAATGAATAACGAATTTGAGAAAAAGTATAAGTATTGGAAAATTTAAGGAAATAACAAGCAATATCTCGCAAACGGTTCACTCAACAAAAGAAATGTATATGACATAAATTGTGTATTTTAACGCGATCTACAATTTTTCGTGTAGTAAACTTTTGTCTATCTCTTATGGTTTACCAGTTATGCAAAAGTCGTTCATAATGAAGAATACTTTTGGAGACATTCCCAGAAAATTCGAGATATACATTTTATTTGTCATGACAATATCTTAAACATATGATATTTTAATCAAAATCGTTAGAGCCGTTTTTGAGAAAATTAAAATTTTCGAAAAATGTTCCATGTAAAGGGTAGTCTGGGGTGGGGGATTTTCTTGAAAACCTTCGTGTCGCATCTCTGAAAGATACTGAACCTAAATACCAAGTTTGGTGTTTATCCGACTGTTCGTTTTTGAGTTATGCTGTTCACAGACACACACACAGACACACACACAGACACACACACGGACATGTTTCCAAAAATGCTTTTTTTGGATTCAGGAGGTCTCAAAACATGTATTTCCGGTGAAATCTCGGTATCGAATTTTTGGGTGGAATGCAATACTTCCCCTACTTACTGTACGTAGTAGAGAAAGTAAAAAGCTGTGGGAACAAAATAAATGTTAAATAGTTGAACATAGTTTCAATTCAAGCGCTATAAATACATGCACACAATTTTAAGTTTTATGTACGGATGCCTGAAAATGAAGTGAAACCTGAAATACAAACAACATCGATTTTAATGTTTGAATTAATATTTTTTGTTTAAATTAACTTAAAATAAATATTTGAATTAAAAAATTTGAAAAGAAAGGTGTGAAGTGGCAGAACAACCTATTGCGTTACAGTTAACGCGACTTTCACGAAACATTCGTTTGTTTCCTTAGTTATTCTATAAATTATTTGTAAAAAGTTGTTTTTTATTCTACTTCCTGTTAGTCATGCTAGATGGTGGCCAAAATTGTTTCAATACACACGTTATTGTGGCATATAAGAGGATAAGGACGACAGGCCCATTTTTAAAAAGCGTATCGATATATGCTGACTGATATTACGTAGTATTTGCATGGACTGATGTTAGGCAAAAAAAGTAAATAATTATTTCAAGGAAGTATTTCGTAAAATATTGGTAAGTATTTAACACTGATATCGTACTTTAAAAATCTGATATGTTGCCTCGCATGACTTTCTCTACTCTTGTACAAACTATTTTTACAAACGCCTATTCTCTATCTACTTCATGTTAATCGAGATAAACATTTGCAGAAACTATCTTATTGCTAATTTTCTTGTTGGTGCAAGGGGAATATGGTAGGCTTAAGCGATAGTCAAAACTTTTAAGAGCTGGTTGCTATGTGAAGCATTCCATTCTCTTTGCATGTCCAGGACATAAAAAAAAACAAACAACGAATTACCATTTCAGAAAAAGTATAAGTATTGGAAAGTTCAAACAAATAACAAGGAATATCTCGGAAATGGTTCACTCGACAAAGAAAAAAAATTATGACAAATTGTGTGTTTTAACGAGATCTGCATTTTTTTTGTGTAACAAAATGTTTTCTATCTGTTGCGATTACCATTTATGCGAAAGTCATTTAGACTGAAGGGGACTTTTGGGGACATTCCCAGAAAATTAAGGATAAACATTTCATTTGTCATGAAAATATCTTACATATGATATTTTTATCAAAATCGTTATAGCCATTTTTTAGAAAGTTGAAGTTTTAGAAAAATGTTCTATGTAAAGAGTAGTTTGTGATGGAATTGTCTTCATGTCGCATGCTTGGAAGATACTAAACTCAAATATCAAATTTGGTAACTTTTCGTTTTTGAGTTATGCTGTTCTCTCTCTCTCTCTCTCTCTCTCTCTCTCTCTCACACACACACACACGCATACATGTTTCCAAAAATGCTTTATTTGGATTCAGGGTACCTCAAAACATTTATTTCCGGTGAAATCTCGATATCGAATTTTTGGGTGGAATGCAATACTTCCCCTACTTACTATACGTAGTAAAGTAAAAACGAATAACGAATTCCCATTTGAGAAAAAGTATAAGTATTGGAAAATTCAAACAAATAACAAGGAATATCTCGAAAATGGTTCACCCGAGGAGAAAAAAAAAGTAAAGCACATGAATAAAGTGTGTTTTAACGAGATCTACATTTTTTTTTGTGTAGTAACACTTTCTCTATCTCTTAGTTTACCAGTTATACAAAAGTCGTTCAGCATGAAGAGGACTTTTGGGGCCATTTCCAGAAAATTCAAAATATATGTTTCATTTGACATAAAAATATCTTAAACATACGACATTTTAATCAAAATCATTAGCCATTTTGAGAAAATCAACATTTTCAAAAAATGTTCCATGTAAAGGGTAGATTGGGGAGGAGGGATTTTCTTGAAAATCTTCGTGTCGCATCCTTGGAAGGTAGCAAACTCAAATACAAGTTTGGTTTATCCGACGTTTCGTTTTTGAGTTATGCTGTTCACAGGTAGACAGGCACGCACGCGCGCGCGCGCGCGCTCGCACACACACACACACACACACACACGGACATGTTTCCAAAAATCCTTTTCTTTTGTTCAGGGCAGCTCAAAACATGTATTTCCGGTGAAATCTCGGTATCGAATTGTTGGGTGGAATGCAATACTTCCCCTACTTACTATACGTAGTAGAGAAAGTAAAGTTCTACATTTTTCTGAAGTTGTTAATACTTATTATTAGTGTTTCTCTTTATATTCATATGCGTGAAAGAGACCTCTAAGGTTGTTCACAGAAAATTCCAGATAAGGTATTTTATTTGTCACACCAGTATCCAGTATACTTTAATAAAAATCGTTATAGTTGTTTTGGGAAAATAATTATGGCATATTTCCATGTAAAGATTCGTTTGGGATGGAGTAATTTCGGGAAAGTTTCACCTTGTGTTTGATTGACTGAAGCTGAACTTAAATACGAAATTGGGTATAATTATATGCGGTTTTTCATTTGTTTTAATCACTTTCTCTATCCCCCTCTTTCCTCTTTTCTCCCGCTTCTTTTATACACGCATAAACTCTTTTTTTTCTAAAAATACTGATTGGGAAAGGGTTCATGGGATCTCAAAACCAGTATTTTCGATTAAATCTCGATATCGAATTTTTTGATGGAGTGCCATGCTTCCTGTGCATGCTCAACATGGCATGGATAAGCCAGAGTTTAAATAAATAATACATAAATAAAATGACAACTATTTAGCGCTCAAGATATTAATAGCAACTTCAGATTTTGACTCTGTATTGAAAGCTATGTTAAAAACTTGCCAAGACCAGGCTAAGGTCTGTAAAAAGTATTATTAATTTCAATTATATTATAATAATAATAATAATAATAATAATAATAATAATAATAATAAAGTAAAACCTTAAGAAACCCATAAACACCCAGCACTGAAGTACTTGCGATTGCAGGTCGCCACTGAGATTGTCATATCGAGTGAGATGCCTTGGTGATCTGTCTGGGAAACAACTTGAGTCAATTGGGGAATTCAATGTCCCATCGGCATGTAGTCACAGTAGCTCAATGGTTAGAGCATCCGCACGAAGAGCGGGAGAACTGTGTTCAATTCCCGGTTGTGTCATTGAATTTTTCAATTGACTATATTAAAAATTTCAGATTTTGAGTTTGTCTAAGAATTTTAATATAGGTGATGTATTGTGATCCAAAAGCTAAATTAAAATATAAGAAATGCTGACCTAAAGGGTTATAGCTTCACGGGCATTTATGATTTACCTCAATCCTGTAATAATGATAGCTGTTAGTAACGATTTCCAACTAGATTTTATGCAGGTCTTAAACTGCTGACGTACGCCCTCCCCCCGGTATGTGCAGAGTTGATGGAAGACATGACAATGTGTGGGCCAATCAAGTCGATAAAACTAGAAAGCTTATAAGGCCAATTGAAAGCGAAGGAATCGTTATTTATATTGTCTCTCTTGCGTCCAACTACAATTTGAACATGTGAAGATACCACACGAAATATTGCAATTGAGATCCAATCAGTATTGTAATAAGAAAATGTCTTTAAACGGGCAGTGAGTGGGAAAATTACACGTTAAAAGATGTACAGACACTTTCAGAGCGCCTACGATTTTATGAACAATAAACTGACGTCTTGAAGTTAAGACAATGACTGTATGCTTATGAGTGAAAAATGAAAATATGCCAAATTCACGGTTCAAGAACTGAATAAGTTAGAAAAATTGAGTTTTATGTATGGACACTAACTATCACGGTTCTTAGCGTCCCATTCTATATTGGGCGTAAAAGACCGAAAATGTTTTGCTTAGATGCCTCTTTATCAGATTTATAGTTCTTTTACGTACCGTAAATCTACGACACGGGACCACCGGCTTAACTTCCCTTCCGAGGGAAGTCATGCTAAGGATTTTTACGTCCAAAAAGATCCATCGCCCTCCGCTGGGTTTGAACCCGCGACCTCGGGAACTAGAGGCTGGCATGGTACCTCTAGACCACGGAGGACGACAAAAAAGTTAGATGTGACGCACTTAAGGTAGCAGTCTCCGATAGATGGTAATATTTTTATATTGTAAGAATTTTATATAAGTAATCGGCGTTTGCCATATATCGGTGTGCGCAGTTTAGTTTTCCGGGATATTGTTGCAGGTCTTAAACTGACTTCGCGAGTACTAATCACTTTGTTGACTGCCATTTGATTTAGTAATTGTAATATTAGCCAAAATGCACAGCAATTTATAACAAGTGCACAATCGATAAATAAAAATCTGCACAGGTTATAATTACCAAATATGAAGGTGGTTTATGTTCAGTCCTATTTTTTCCAGTTGAACAAGCCAATGGCCACTTACAAAGAATGCATTTTGCTTGCACTGAAAGTAAATCCTACCCTCTTTGGAATATAGTATCTACCTACTTCATTTCGTTGTCAGATGGCAACTGTTTTCCCCTGAATACAGGAAATGCTGCCTTTGGGTAGCAAAAAGTATAAGTGTTTATTACTATGCACAGCAGCTTAAACCACGATTAAGATGCAGAAAATGTTATGTTTTGATTAGAAAGTTTTTCAAATACAGTAACATACTTGTTCCATGTGTTATAACCTTGATCATGAATAACTGTAATTTTGTGATAACTATTCCTTCATATATAGGTAGGTATATTTTGATAATGACCAATAACGTTAAGCAATGGCTCGGATATCGACCAATTACGGTCGTTTATTGCATAATATGCTTGCAAGGATACGAGTTTATCCGATGAATGATAGTAGTATCAGTGATTAATAAGTTACGATATCCATCGCGTATTTTGACGGTAAGGAGAAATTACGAAAACTTACTACCTCAGCATCCACTTCTCCAATCCATTGCAGTTTCCATCGCCGAAAATCACAGATTCCTTCAACTTTCAACTTCGAAAATTGTTTTCAACCAATGCACATTCAAATAGTGTCCATTTCAAAATAAATTATATTCTTGAAAAAAGTGTATTGTGTTCTAATTTTAGCTTATCTTAATTTTGAGATTAACTATTTTCTCATTCCCACTGTTGCTAGCATCTGTTAGTATTGTAACACATTCGATCCTTGATTTATTTAGTATATCTTACAGCTGATATAATGATTTTATTTTAAACATAAGTAAGAAAATAATTATTTATATAATGGTTATACCTTATTCGTGGATTAGTTTTAATAAATCCCATTCGAAGTTAAAAGTTTCGTCAGATAAATGCTTCGCATTCGCAAATCTCAAGGCAAAATTGTAACCTTTCGTGGGATTGCCTATGATAAACCTAATCAAACCAACCATTTGTTCACACAAATACTCTACTTCAGCAAGAAATGTATATCAAACACATGTTTTTTTTCTTTCTTTTCTTTTTTTCATATTTACTCATATGTTCATGAGAAGCACTTAAAACTATTAAACACCAGTGCATGAAGTAAGCAAATATGTATAATCACATTTTATCTGTCTTGAAATATTATTTAATGTAAATTTTGTGCTGTCGTAGGAAAAACGTTGGAATATACAGTTGTTTAAGGTTTCCAAATTCTTCATCGTGTGCTGGATAAAGTCAACTTTACGAACTTGTGACTAATACAAGATGTGCATAATGCACAGTAAAATGTCTTTCTCATTTTACCCGAAATTTCCAGTTTGATAGGTGTATACTACTTGTATTCTTTCATTGGGATATTCAGTTACTGTGTGCATGAAGTTTTCCCAGTCACAAAGAGCTCTAAGCCACACTATAACAGATTTTATTCGTAGTGGTGGTGGTGGTGGTGGTGGTGGTGGTAGGAGTAGTTGTTTTATTTTAAAGTTCACCCTCCGAATTCATCATATAGTACGCGTATTAGTAACTCGCCCTCTCCCGTAGATATACCCATTTTGCATCTGCAAGTATTTGTTTGTACGAGGTTCGTTTATTTAAACTTCCGTGCTTGTCTTTTTTGTTTGTAGGGAACCCCATTTTTAGTTTCTCTAACACTTGCCTATAGCTGATAGAGGAAGTACTACATTCCGCCCAAATTTGATATCGAGATTTCATCAGAAAAGTCCGCACAGGCGCTCTCTCTCTCTCTCTCTCTCTCTGTGTGTGTGTGTGTGAGAGAGAGAGAGAGGGAGAGAGAGAGAACCAACGTTCATTATTTTTTGTTTTCTCAAAAACGGCTGTATGGTTAAGAAGTCGTGTGTTTGAGACGTTGACTTTTCTGTGAATAGCCCGTGAAGTCCTGTTGTTGAATTTCGTGCGTTTCCGCATAACTGGGAAATCATAGCAGATGAATACAAAGTTACTGCAGGGAAATTGTAGAGCTCATTAAAATATAGACTTTTTAAAAATAATTGCTGCTTGTTTTGTTTTCTCGGGCTGAAGCCTAGATTGGTCCTCATGTATGAAGATTTGATCCTGAGAGTTTTTCTTTCTTTATGCTCTTCACATGAGCTCACGACAAAGGGAAACCAGATAATATGCAGTTATTTTATACTGTCTGAGAAATATTTATTAATCTCATATAAGCATCTGGCGTGTGCCATGAAGCAATAAATATAACAGTCTTCATATGGCCTGATTTGATTTCATTTTTGCAAAGAGTTTTTTTATTGTAAAGTGCATACAATCACGTATATGGATAAATTTAAAAGCGCAGTTGCACAGAAAGTAACGTGATGGTACCGCATTAGATTTTTACAGTTATTTTGTACCTATACATTATTTCGTCCATTTATTCCTTTTTTGTTGGGATGATTATTCAGGCTCAGTTTCATGGAAATGTTTTGAGCATAAAATGGCCATTTTGGTGGAGTAAACAACTTTTCGATTGATTTTCTTCGCAGTGTGGATACTTGTGGCAAGCTTCTTCATCTGAATTCTGTTATTTAACAACTGCTGAAGAAAAAGACGTAGATCCTAAACCTCGAGATGTTTACTACCGAGCCATACACCATCGGGTTTCTCTATATGTAAGGAAATAGCACTTCCACAGCTGTTTGGCTCCAAAACATGTAGAAATCACATTACTCTAATTAAAATTGGAACTGGAATCAATAGTGAAGATGCAGACAAGGAATACTATTAATTATAAATAGTAAATTCCTGAACTTTACCAATAGAAGAAACAGTGGTGTATATTAGTAATGCAGTGTTACAATTCACATTTTAATGAACGAAGTCGAGACAGCTAAAAGGTCCATTTTTAAAATCGGAGGCTGATAAACTTTAATAACTATTTATAATTAATTATAAAACTCATTATTTTCCCTGTAGTTTGACAGAAAATGAGAGCGCGAGTGTTTCAATCCTTTCAATGTAGTGGAAATGCTTGGTTGTATAATATTTTAAAGGGATGAAACCGATTAAATATTACGCAGCACATAAAGAGCATTTTTATTTACTGTTTTATAAAACTATTAATAGGAATTAAATTACAGAACGGGTATTGCGCAAAAAAGACATGCAAAAATAATGTATAAGACCTATGAACACAACCAGGGATGTAGTGGAGAAGGAACCAGTTTCCATGAAAATTGTATTTTTAACTCCAGGTCCTTAAATTGTTTAAGAATAGAAATACAAATTGAATGAATGAAATAAAAACATCTACTCAGTCTATTGGCGTTGCAAAATAATTCAAACAAAAGGTGGAAAACAAATATGGGAAGTGTAGAATAGTATGTCTGATATTACCGCTATGCTCCTGTTTTTATATGTATGCAGCGCACCACTCTAAACGGCAGCACCACCCCTTAATTTCAGTTGTAATGTTTGTACCAGTCTTCATCTCTCCTCATTGGTATTTGTGCGCAACAAATTTCACTATTTTCGAGTGCTGCGAGATTAATTTCAGATCACATTGGCACTGTCCTTTTCGCTAAGTATATCAAGAACAAGTATGCAAAAGGTAATTTGTGAATTTTTATATGAATCACAAGGGAGAAGTGTTGTTTTGGAATGTGATGTATTATAAAGCTTTGTGATAATGTGAAGTGAAAATCTATTAGTATTGAACATATAAGATGTAATGCAGGATGGGTGATCAGTAACTCACATTATGGCAAGTGTGCTATATATTCTGCACATAAAGAATTTTGATGTTGGTTACTATGTTACGTTAAATTAACACCTTCGGGTTATATATGTTGCTTTCAGAAATGAAATTGCACTTTCTCTTCAACCATGTGTTATAATTTATAGAAAAAAGTCTCTCTCTCTCTCTCTCTCTCTCTCTCTCTCTCAGTATTTAGCGCTACACATTATCCTCTCAATTTTCAAGATACATTAAATATTAAAACACACAAGTCATATACAACTGAAACCAATATTATTTACCTATGCTTCACGAATTTTTCCTGCAGTTATCTTTTGTTTGTTTTTAATATATAAAGTGGTCCAAGGAGCCTATAAAGCGCAAAAATGTAGGTTCAGAACCACCAATACAAATGTTAAGTTTCACAATACAGTTATAAATAAATGTCCTGCTAGCTAAGATTACTGTGCTCTTTTAAATTTTTACGTTCTGGAAACTGATTTATTTTTAAAATTTGAGATTTTCCCCTCATTTTACGTGAACATACCGTATCGGTTTGAAACTTCAGTAAAAGGTGGAGATCACTAAATAATGCACCTATGCAATAGGTTAGATCAACCATTTATGGTTTTTACAGCCATTGCGACAAGCGCAAGAGCAGGGAAGAGACATGTCTTTTGAGAACTACATACAGTTTTGCATGTAAATTTATTGTACGGTTAAATTTTATAACAACTTTTAATTTAAATAAATTTTCTGTGATTACTCTCAGATTAATTATTGAAAACCGAGCGGCAATGCTTTTTTTCCCCCTTCTTTTTGCACATCATTGTTACAAAAGGGAGAAGTGTTGTGCTGTTATAATGCACATTATAGGTGTTAAATCATTTTGGAAAATGCCTACAAATTGAAGAAAAAAAATCTACGTAAAGAAGGTTCCCATTGAATATTATAGAAACGTTTGATTGCGTAACTGTGGATGATTTTAATGCCTTGATACCCTTAAGTATCAAATTTTGCGTTTTTCAAATGCAGAAAAGTGTATCAACATGTACAATTTACGAGGCGTGTTTTTAAAGTACCCTTTTAATATTTGTCCGCGATCACTTCATTCATTAGGAAGCCAGACACAGCTGTGAGCAATTGTCACTTTGTGTTTTCCTGTTGTTAGAACGTTTCGAAATGTTCAAAACAATCAGACCCCCCGAGTGTGAAATCAGATCAGTGATTTGCTTTTGAATGCGAGAAATGTTAGGCTAGCAAACTTTCATCGCCAATTGTGTGAGTGATGGAATGCTGAGGAAATGGGTTAGACACACATCCAAACAAACCAAAAACTGATCGCATCATTTGGTTGGGAACAATTCGACCACCCTCCCTACAGTCCAGATTTAGCACCAAGCGATTTTCATCTTTTTTTTTTTTATCTGAAGAAATTCCTTGGTGGGAAACATTTCAACGACGATGATGATGTGAAACAAGAAGTGCAGACTTGGCTTTCATCATAGGCGGCGTCATTGTTTGGCGAAGGCATACAAAAACAAGTGCCTGAATAACGGCGCTGACCGAAGAAGTAGTGTAAGGTATAATGATAAAGTATTTGGAGAATAATGTTCCATTGTTTTTTAAAAAATTATCGGTACTTACTTTAAAAACACGCCTCCTACCTAGTAAGTTATTCATTAACGTTTAATGTGACTATTACCGGAATTATAACTAAAATATGTCGATCCATGCTCCTTTTAGATATGTGTGTATTCCCACTGTGGCCAGTCTTTCTTTATTTCTTCCAGACATAATAAATAGTCTGAAGACCTAATAGCCTTTAAAGGGTCAGGACGGAAATTGCTATTTTCTAAAATCTCAGCTAATTTACTTTACATTTTTATGAAAGATTTGTTCAACATAATTATAACGGAAAAACACTTCTCATTGTCCTGTATATCAACCTAATTTTCTAAGAAAATAATTTTCAAAAATAAAAACGAGTGTATGCAAAAGTCTCGTGAGACAAACATTTAAAAATGTTAAACCTTTAAATTTTGCATTTCGAATATAGTTTTCTACAACCAAACGTTAAATTCTGCGTAGATAACATTAAATCTTCTGCAGGAAAGAATAATAAAATATAACACATAAGTTACTGAAAATCAAGCACATTGTATTAAGGGAAGTCAAGCCAAAAATGAAAAAAAAAAAATACATTTTATTTATTTTTGCATTTTATGAAAATATTGTTAATTCTGCTTAATTTGGTGTTCGTTTTATTAACAAACTCAAATACCATTATAAATTAATTTCTAAAAATATTGCGATTAAGTGAGTTTTATAGACATTTTTACTTTAAACGTGAAATTACTCAAAACAACATTTTTCAACAAATGACCCGTTTTCTCTGAAAATACAAGATGTATCTGCATAAACATTTTACGATATAGTACAAACAATCCCATCATGTGGAATTGCCATAGTTGAAGTTGCTCAAATAGTTTATTTTTTAAAAAAATAAAATGTCAAAAATTTTATCTAAAATTTTAGAGATTTTCCCCCCAAAATATTGTTTTTTCCAATCAGTATTTTAACATAAAAATGAGTCAAGTCTACTGAAGAAATGAATAAACATTGTGAAAATATCACATTTCTATGTCAAGTGGGTTCTGAGAAAACGGGTCATTAACATATCTAATTTAATATTAGTGAGATAGGGTTGACGAGCCCCCTTAAATTATACCTAATTAGTCGGCTTACCCTCCTTTTATGTAGGTCTTACACCTCCTAGAACTAACAACCGCGCCAATGGTCAGAGGCATGTCAAGGAGCAGACGGAAATTGTATCAGAGAATGAAGAACCTGGAACGGGGAATCGGCCCGTGGTCAGGCGTGAGAGTGAGGAAGAAGATGTGAAACCAAGACGAAATGTAGAAAGGAAAGGGTATGTTGGAGAATTGGTGGAATGAATGGCGGGGGAGAACCCGAAGAAAATCCGTCCAGACGCCGCTTCTTCCACCACATGCACGCCCCTGGGATTCAACCCGGGCCGCCTTGGTGGTAGGCGAGCAGTTTAACACTCAGCTACGGCACTCCCCGTATTAAATTATTAAAACTCTAAATTTGAAACTAATGAATATCAAGAAATGGATCTTCAGAACTCTTCGAACTCGTTCAAATAAAACATACAGAGCATATGAAAGAAACTGAGGAGAAATTGCATCATGAACATATTAAAGTGATAAAAACGTAAGAAAACAAGATTACGAGAAAATCAGGTTTTAAAATTTCATGTGCTATTTGCACATATTAGGCACATTCATTTAAACGTCACATTTTTATTCAAATGGTCAGAAGGACAAAACCACAATTGCATTAAGTTGCGGGATTTTTTTCTATAAAAAGTTTAAACAACTTGCTTTAATTTTTTAGTTTGTTTTTTCCAAAATTAGTATAGAGTGCCATTAGGAGAATTCTGAGAGCCCATATGAACTATATGATTTCTTACAGGCTTTGGTTCGAAGGGACATCTATTAAACAATTTTAGATGTTACTTATATTATGGACAAATATTAGAAAAGCACTTGACTATGTAACAAACTGACTGGTAGGACACTGGGTCCTTTCTTAGTAGTGGATTGACCTTGCAGTTTAGCTCCGGCTGATACGCCTCATGCTTCGCGTTAGATCTGAAACCTTCGCATTACTACAAGATTGCAACCACGGTAGGAGATTTCCCACAAATACATGTTTTCAGGTCCACTAACTTTTCCCAAAGAAGAAAAACAAAACAAAAAAAAAACATCCTTAGAAAAGGTGTGTATATATGATGTGTAAACAGTACAACTCTAAAACGGAAACAGATAAATGTCAAATTTCACATTGGAGTCAGACACATTTTAAACATGCCAGGCGAAGATTTTGAAGAAAATTGCTCCCTTATCAAACTTCCCTTTACTTGGAAAACATTTAGTTTTTCAGCTTAAAATTATCTTTAAAGTTTTCGATTAAAATACAGTATATATTTGAGCTATTAACAGCATCTTAAATGCATCTCTTGATTTTTTTTTAGTTCCATTTAACTAAACATTGGTCTTATCGGCGGTCTTTTCTTTGGAACTTATTGCCTATTGACAATGGTGATAACTCGTATTCCCTTGCCGTGGTTTTCTTGCACTTTTTGGGTTTTAATATTTGTATCACACATTCATTCACCCTCTCATTAATACTTTCAGACTCTGGGAGAATAGGGAATAATCTTGGCTAGAGAAAAACTCCCACCCCCAGCCAGGAATCGAAACGGGACCCCTCGCACAGCAGGCAGGTGCTCTATCGATTGAGCTACGGGGCCAATTTCTTAAATTTTCTGTGAATAACGCGTGAAGTTCTTTCCATCCTGGTTGAAATGTTGTATAAATGGGAAGTTACAAGATAAAACCATTCCACAGGAAAAATGTAGAACTCATTAAAATATACAATTTGTGTCAGATTTTTTTCTTAGAGTGTTAGCATTTTCGAAATATTCCACGCTACACGTTTACAGTTTAGCACGTACGTCATCTGACGGACATGTTTGAACGTGTAGATTTTTACTTTACCTACCGTGTACCTAGTAGGTTCCACCAAAAAATTCGATATATGCTGATTTCACTGGAAAAAAACGTGTTTTGAGGCCCCCTGAATTAAAAAGAAACAAAAATGCATTTTTAGAAAATATCTGTGGAGTGGTATCACATAAAGAAACATTACTTAAAATCTTGACTATTGCTTTAACCTATTGTATCTTCCTTATATCTACAACGAATGTGTAATGAAAGTTTGTCTCCATTAATAAGAAGTGGACAGCTCTTGTAAGAATGGTAAAGAGTGTAGAAGAGTAGAGAAAGACGTGAATGCAACACCCAAATTTTTCTTTTTTCTTTCAATTTCAAGATGCCGGTACGACATTAAATTCCCCAACGGATTCGCATGTTGCCATGGTAGCTCAGTGGTTAGCGCAACCGGACGGAAACCGGGAGATCCGTGGTTCAAATCGTGAATTTTTCAGTCATCTGATTATACCTTTCCAAAGCATAAGGATGGTATGAGCCTCAGAAAAGTGATAGGCACAATTGAAAAGCAAACCCACGCTCAGTAGAAAAAGTGAACAAAGGTATCCAAGAGAAACAGACAGACTACATTTCGAAAGATGAGCTGATGCTTGTGAATTTGTTTACTAAAAGACGCCAAAAATGTGTGTATGTGGTGGAACAACATTTCTGATATTTTTTTATCATTCAACTATTTTGATTATAAAGTGTCATTACGAGAACTTGAACCACTTATGCGGTTGCTGAAGTCCGATTCACTTGGAGTTGCTGCTCTGGCTGCGAGCTGCCTGTAGCCGTTAAATGCGCGTCAACCAAGGACTGAGGGAGGAAATAAATCGAACGAGATCACCGAGAAGACGTGTGTATGGCTCGCATTTGGAAGGTCTAGGTGCCCATCTATCGGTCATCCTTATTGCAGCTTTTTCACACCTTGGTTTAGATGTTTATGCCGGGTTGAATATTTGGATACAATTATCCAAGTTACATCTACAAATTAAGTGAGACAGAAATAAGACAAAGGGAAAGAAGGTGGCTATAAACTAAGATCGTTTGGCTAGACACCACGTGTTTCAAAAGCGCCCAGAGTAACAGTTCTTTGATTCCAGAAGTCTCATGCACAGATTAGTCAACTACACAGCAATTATAATGCACAGAAGTACCTTTTATTGATGTTATCATATGATAACTGAGTCGTTACTTGTTAATTCCCATCACATTAGCGCTAGATGTTAACTAAGGAGCGCTTTCGGGAGATATGTTTCTACCATCATCAGCTTCGGCCGACTAGCGACACGGTCTCTCCCCTAACCCCAAGAAGTATTTCATTAGACGATTCTTCTGCCCTCAGGTGAGCTCCCAACCTTCACTACAGATGGCAACAAATCCAACACCACTATTCTTCACAACAGAATTATTAATAATAATAATAATAATAATTACTGTTATTGCCGGGCTTAATCAATGCTACCATTTGCTGTGAGTCGTGGTAAGAAAGAATTATAACTGCAGCACTTTTAAACGACTCGTGTATTTATTGGAACAATAACAAACTTCCCTACTACCAGAAGACGTGGGTTTTAACTTATGAAGAGAAACTCATGACGTATTTAATTTTAACCATCATATATATATATATAAAGATATATGGATATAGGGCGGCGCCGTGGCCGAGTGGTTAGACCGCTCGCCTTCCACCGAGGCGGCCCGGGTTCAATCCCAGGGACCTGCATGTGGGATTTGTGGTGGACGATGCGGCGTCTGGGCGGGTTTTCTCCGGGTTCTCCGGTTTCCCCCGCCATTCATTCCACCAACTGCTCCATCATCACCTTTCCTTTCATCCATTTCACCAACATTTCGTCTCATCTAC
Source organism: Deroplatys truncata (assembly GCA_030765065.1). Classification (NCBI taxonomy): domain Eukaryota; kingdom Metazoa; phylum Arthropoda; class Insecta; order Mantodea; family Mantidae; genus Deroplatys; species Deroplatys truncata. Next base: position 108,375,315 of record CM060976.1, read on the forward strand.
TTCCTTCATCCCATACCAGGCATTGGGCTGATCACCCATCCTGGATGCTCTGTCTGATCCGTGAGTGTCTGTTCCTCGACGGGCCTCTGACCCCAGGCACCCCCTTGTAAGTCCTGGGGGGGTGTAAGTCCTACATAAGAGGAGGGTAAACAGATAATGAATGAATAGCTATCTTGACCTTTAAACAGTATTAAAACTTCATTATGACCTTCCAACATAAAATGATGACTTCTAATTTAAACTTTCTTGCATACTATAATTTGTTGTTCACTTACGTCTCATTGTGTCTTATGTCCACAAGTTCCTGTTTCACTGTACACACTTTTAATAACTGAGTATATAAGGAGTATATCTTTAACAAACAATTCCTTAGCATGCTTTACTTTTCTGACTACCAATTTAATTCACAATAAATGCTACCGAACATTTTATACACCGGTTATACTGAACCTAAGAGCTGAGAACCAAGATAAATAAGTGAAATGGAACGTTTTTACCGGATGATTTGCAGTGTCGGATGTTTAGGTGATATGCCCTGTAGAGACATCACTATCGATGTTCTGGATAGGCCGTCGTTTCTCACAGTGCAAGACAGGAACATTTGACTGATCTTGGAGCCAGCCTAAACTTCTCCAAGACGTTTACAGTGCTGCTTGTATGATGAAATTCTTGCTTTTAAATATTATCCTGGAAATCTTTGAAGTAGTGAAGACGGGCTGCAACGATGATAATAACTCAGTTGTGTCTAATATACAGCAGGCAAATAATATTCTCTTCGTAATTTAATACATTGAAGCACGCAGGCGAAGACTGAAGTAAAGACACCACGGTATAACATGCAATCCAAGACTCCACTTTATTGCATGAATACGAAGACTCGGCTGGACTGATTGTGTGCGATTGACTCTACTGTTCTCATACTCATGGTGGTGTCAGCTATGCTCAACTGAATGTGACACGTGTCGCTAGGCAGCGTGGGTTAACCTCTTTCAACTCCAATATCACGAGCCATTCACGTCAAAATCACGATTAAATAATCGTCACAAACTTAAATAACAAATTTGGTATTTTTTCAGTTACGCTGCTCTCTCCCTCTCCCCTCTTCTCTCACGCGCGCGGACCTTTTTCTAAAATGCTGTTTTATTAGTTCAGGAGGTCTCAAAACATACATTTCAGGTGAAATTTCCACATCGAATTTTTGGGTGAAATACAACTTCCCCTACTTTAATATACGCAGTAGAGAAAGCAAAATTCTCATTCCGCAGGCGAGAGATGAGTTATCACTAGAAATGGTAGCGTGTATTAAGCGTGCCCTTATGACTACTAAGTATGTGTTACGCCTTCAAAGATTATGGCAGATTATTTACGAACTAGTCACTAATCCAAACTGAAAACTCGATTATCTTCAATAGTTAACACGATTTCTGAGTTTATCGATAATTGAATTGGGTTTAAAGGATATTTGTTATAACCAGAGCCAGGACTATCAGAACCTCATAAGAAATACCAGTTTGTTGCGATGCGACATAATACTACTGTCATTCGGCAACACACTCAGGGCCGTACAAACACTGGACGCTGCCGTTAGTAGTAGGCTGGCGTTGTGTGCAGGCAGTGTTTCGCTGGAAGTGAGGACAATGTCAGAGGCACGTAAAAGCATGTTAGAGGAGGAATTAGGAAGGGGATATATTTTCACACAGAACGGAGAAAATGCTAATGCAAGTAGAAATCAAGGGTACTAAACGCAAATGGCTGAGACAGTACTGCAACACTAAAAAGCTAAAGCAAGGATTTTAACAAGAACACAGGCCGAAGTACAAGCAAGGTCTTGTTTATCTTCACTCTCTCGTCCGAGTTCTTTCAGGACTTATATAAAATAATGGTACGTGCAAATATACCGATGTACACAGTAGACAATCCACATTTTAAAAAGTTCATACAAAAATACACAAAACGAAATTCTCCAAATGATACCATATCTCAAATACGAAAACGAATGGGCGAAAATAAAATGTGGTTTTCTACTGACGAAACCGAAGATGGTAGACGTGTTACAAATGTCGCAGTGGGAGTGCCACACAAACCAGGCGAAGCATTTTTGTTAAGCTTGGGACTTATTACAGAGGTGAACCACAAAACAATTGCAGACATCTTTCAAAAGCATAACTCTGTTGTACCCAGGAGGAATAAATACAGGTAATGTACTCCATTTTCATCACCGATTCTGCACGCTACATGACAAAAGCAGGCAAGAAGCTTCAGATCGCGTCCTAACATGCTGCATCTAATTTGTCTGGCGCGCGGGCTCCACCGTGTAGACGAGGCAACTCGCAGCAGTTACAATATGTAGATAATTTCATCTACTTTTGAAAGCTCCAGGCAGAAAACGAAAATTTAAAGAAATGGCACTTAATATTCCTTTACCTCCTTACCTGTTAAAACTAGATGGGGCACTTAGCTAAATGCGGCTCTATATTATGTGGATCATTACAATATAGTTACCGAAGTTCTTATCGTTTTGGACAAAGACCATAGTTCTGCAGTAAGGGCCGCTCAATTCCTCATTTAAAGTACATTGCATGAAGATTTGCTGTCGATTAAAACAATTTTTTAGAGCTGTTCAAAACCATAGTACGTTTTGAAAAGTCAGGTTATAGAATGCCTGATGCCATAGGATTTGTAGAAAAACTAGCCCAAAAGCTTGATAGAACAGCTGCTGGACCTGTTATGCATAAAGTAAAGCAGAAAATGAAAACCATCGATGAAAAAAATCCAGGATATTTGAAGATGGTAACTATTAAACATAATTTACAAGTACATCATGAAATAACGCTTAAAACGCAATATCATCTGCAACATTTTAATGTGGAAAGAAGTTTTTCAAACTACAAACATTGTTTCAATGGCAGAAGGAGAAGCTTCAAATTAGGAAAGTTAAAAATGTATGTTTTGCATTATAATAAGTTCGAAAATTGAATAGACACTGAAAGTGTAAGCTTATACTTTTGTATTGCATAAATTAATTTTGTCAACATTATTGTAAAATGTTAAACTTTGTTATACCTCCAGTTCTACGGAACGATTCTCAAAACTGTTTACGTAATTTACATGTTGTGTTATTAAAACAGTTTGTTAGCAAGCTAGTATACCCTTGTGATGGTGACCGTGTTTACTACCGAGTTAACTTGGACTCCCCTTCGTTCACAGCCTGCACACATTGTAAGCCAAGTCCTAGCTCTGGTTATAGCTTTCTGGATCTAAGATCGAGAAGTGTATGACAACGAACATGAGTTTAAAAGGAAACTGAAATTTCCAAAGAGAAACTATCAACTTCTACGATGCATGTATGGTGAGGCAGGTATAACAGGAGAAAGTGCCATTTTTGCTTTCTACATTTTATTACATAATCATAGACAGCGTGGTAGTGATTTAGCTCTTCTGTCGTTGATTATTATTCTTTTAGACTAGCCCTGAGATGGACAGTTGACTCATAGTTGAAAAATTCAGTGCCATGGCCGGGACTCAAATTGCGCATCTTGGTTCTCCGTGCCGATGGTCATGCCGTTTGAGATACCATAGCGAGTTTCCCAATGCGGATTAAACTTCATCTGATTTCCAGTATCACGGAAAATCCTCAATACGATCTCAAATATTCAAGATATACCTCATAAGTCAAATTGCAATGTTGCAAGCGCTTTTAACTTCCAGGTTTCACAGTTGACCTGTAATAAGAGTTAATTTCATAGCTTTTTCGTCCATGCAGCCGTATATAAGCAGTAAGTTGCAAAATTGAATTTGGGGGTGGGGATCCATGCCACAGATCGGCTCTCCCTGCCGATGCTATTCTCTTGAGCTACCTTGTCAAGATGCCCGCATCTAAGAGCAATCTCAAATGACGAATCTATAAACGTGGTCATACCAGAATTACAGAAGACAGAAATTCCTAAAAGAACAAAAGGAATCTATCCGAAGGACAATTACATAAGCGCAGACTTTACTGGAATAGAAGGAAAGGCTAAAGTTAGGATTTGCACGGACGGGTCAAAAACTAATAATCACGTTGGAGCACCAATGTTCGCTATGGAAAACACAAGAGGAATACGCATTTAGGCGATTAGATTGAACAAAGAATGTACCGTATTTCAAGCGGAACTCGGCGAAATTAAAATGGCAATAGACTGGATAGAACACCAAAAGAAGAGTAACTCACCCTACGCAATCAATGTTGACTCCACAGCAGCACTACTGGCAATAGTGGATAAACACAACAGACATCCAATAGTTGTCGATGTTAGGACGAAAACATTAAACCTGCTAAAGCACACCTCAGTCGCCTTCCATTGGGTCAAAGGACATATATACTGGACCACAGGGAAATGAAAGGGCTGACTAGCCAAAGCATCTCAAGCTATAGAACTACCATAGATTACAACAAAATCCCATTGAGTAGGGGGAATCAGTTACTGAAGGATCACTATACAACATTCTGGAATTCAACATATATTAACTCGGAAGTTGCAGCCCACACCAAACTTTCATGCCCACTATTTTCCACGGACACTCTACAGCTCTGGCCAAACTTTATACTCACGCAATTCTTAACGAATCACGAAAAAAAAACAGTACAAACGGCACATCATCTCATGACGGAATACATACTGTTTTCCAGAGAGAGACCGGCAGTATTTGGAAGTCTCCCACTACATCAGGTGCTGAAATACCATATTAACACGGTCAACGTTACCAGCTTCCTGAAATTTTATATATATAAAATCATATTGTAAATAAACTGTAAATATTCCGTGGTATACCTTTAGGTAAAACACGGGTTGTAACGATAAGTAAATAAATAAATAAAAAAATAAAAGGGTGCCCGTACATTGCTCATATAGTTATATACCTTTACATACATTTGAGGTATGATATATCGAATATTTTTAGATCGCGCTGAACTTTGCCGAGATACATGAATCATATGAGAAGGTTTAAGATTCTCTCTCTCTCTCTCTCTCTCTCTCTCTCTCGAGCAGAACCGGATGGATATCCGAAATGAACGTACATTTGAGGTTATAGCAATATCTGAACTGCCGGTAGTGATGGTGTTTGCAGTTTCTTTCTTCTTTTTTCTTTCTTTCTTTATTTCTTTCTTTCTTTCTTTCTTTCCTCCCTTCCCTTTCTAGTCAAATAGAATCAGAGGTGATGGGAGAGAATCAAATGAAAGGAAAAATGGTTAATTATTAGCTTTTAAGCAGCATACTGGTGATTGGCCGGCAGGCGCTTTCGTGTAATTACCATATCGGTTCCTGTATATCGCGTATGCTATAGTATTCTTAGCAATCATATTGTGTACACTTATACAGTTAACACACATGTTACCAATTTTAGCAGTGTTTTCCAGTAACACCCTCTTATTTGGAGAACACATGATTAACGCACTATTTAGTCACTTAGACAGCTATGTCTGCCTCCATGTTTCTCCACTCGTTCTGGGGAAGTATCCCAAAGAAGCCACGATGAAACGGGCAGCCCTGAAGCAAAATTGCAAAATAAAAGTGTTCAATATTTCGGGGTTACCGCTTCATCAGCATAACCACATAAATAATGCTTTTGATGGTTGATTGCACTGGTTAATAATGGCCGCATAAGTAACACTATTTATCGGAGGTGACAGACACTAGGGTGTACCATTATGTATATGATAATGCGTAAATGTATGAAATAACTATGTCGTGGGGCATGAAAGGCTAAGCTACCTGATATTCGTTCCAAGGATCTAGGAAAAATCTCGAATATACCTCAGCACGTCGAATTGATCGAATTAGGGTCATTCAGTCATAAGGAACAGCTTACATCTAAACCTTCAACTTAATGTTAATAAAAACAAATTTCGCGGGTGAAATTGGCCCATTAACATCATCATTGAATGGCCAACCACATTTAATAGACAAAATAATATTACCTGGATGTTAATAAAATTGACCATAAAATACTTACAAGCTGATCTTAGAATCACAAAGTCAATCATAAAAAGAGCCTGATGAGAAAATCATGTTACTTAGCAAAGTGGAATATAGCTTTTTCTCAACTTCACCTGTCCTTCAGTTTTACGTTAGTTTCCATGTAGAAATATTAACTGAAATCAAAGCATCACACAATTTTTGAAAAGTTTTGATGATTTTTGTGACTCTTGCTAATATTAATAGCAATTGAGGTGCTGGTCTTTTTTGGCAGCACGAACTTGATAACCTCTTCATCTCTCTCTCTCTCTCTCTCTCTCTCTCTCTCTCTCTCTCTCTGTTTCAAAATGAAAGTCAAAAAGTCAAAAATCATTTCTTAAAACACCGAAATTGACAAGTCAAAGAACAACCAAAGTTTGTATTAGGTTGTTAGAAACAACCTTAGACTTTGTTTGATACTACAACCAGGGTCCTGTTTGTAAACTCAGTTTTACAGGAGAACAAAACTTATCTGGCAGATTTATATAGCGAACATTATGGGTTTTACAATTATGAAATTGGCATGGAAATTCTGTGGATGCATGCCACTTTTGCTTGCATTTGTTCTATGAGATGTTTTAGCTAACAAGTGATAGGTCTAAGGATTGCTTCTGCTTAATTAAAATGTACTGTCAGTTTCATATTAGGACAGATACGAGTAGACATTTCCAGCTGTGCCACTTTTACTCTAAAAGTGTTTCCCCCATCCTCCCTTCCTACTGCTTGAGGCGAGTGCTTTGCAATTTTTCGCAAACCCCAAAAAGTTATAATACTGATTTTTGAGGAATGCGGTTGGTCTTCCTTAGTTAGGCCCCTGCGTAATTGAGTTCGTCTACCAGTTAGATTTATAGCATCTGCTTCGGCTTGAGAAATGACATAAATGTCACTATTGCTTGACGTATTGAATATAATCATAGAATTGTGGTTTAGGAACAGGCAAATAGGATTTAAATATCCGGAAGTGTAATGTGGCTTAAAAGTTTGAGAGAATTTTTGTGAATATTATAGTAATTAGTAATCGGTACTAATAGCAGCAATAGTGAAAGTATAGATAACTGAAGACAAGAAAATGAGACATCATTTTGTTTTTGGAAACTCATTAATCTAACTTTTAACTTCAACGACTTGTGCTTAAAGAAAAATTTCGTGAGAGCCCAACAGCAGCTGAACATCTTTTAAATTTAATGGGTATTGCCAGATGGTGTGTTTTATGTAGATGTTTCCAGTCTTGAAGACTATAATGACCTTTGCTTTTCATGTAATTAATTTCCATGCTTCATCTTTAGTTTCATGGCTGAACTACAAAGAAAACCTACCAAAAATAAGTTTCTCTCGAATTAGAATATATACTGTGACTAGTTCAGTTTTACCGGACTTTCCTATTACTGTTTACACGTACGTGATATCTTTCGACAATCTATTGGATTCGGTCTCGAGATCGATTATTAACGCTCATATAGCACACCCATATGAAATTCACTGAAGGTTTGAGATGCTGTTGTGTTTAAGAAAGGATATTTTGAAGTCAGAGACTTTGCAATACTTTGCCTGTCTCGAAAGGTGAAATTGTGACGTGTATAAAGTTATTTTCTATACTTACAACTTTGTCAGAAGATACATAATTGTCAATGACAATTATGTCCCTTCCAATTTTATCAAACGGCCCAGGAATCTATGATCGGAATTAATGCTAAAATAAGTAACATCAAACATCAACGACAAAATGTGAAACCGCAACATGCAATCACCTACTCCATGTGGTGAAGATAAGTAACATCACGGAGTATCATGGAAATTTGAGAACCGTTTTATTGCCAATGAAATAGATAGGCTTAACGAGCAACAATTTCAAGATTACAAGGAACTACAGTGACTTCAAATCCAGCAGTCAAATTAAGGAACAGAAAATTCTCATTTTTAATATGCAGAAAGAACAACCGACATTACAGTTGTCGTGTTTCTGGCGGCTTTTTTTTAATGTTTTGTTTTTAAATTTTACTAGTTGTATATTTTTTTTTACAAATTGCACCGATTTTTCACCTTTTTCAGGTGTATATTTGCGATACAGTACTTGACAATCTCACTGACATATGATTTGAACTGACGGAAAAACAAATTTATGAAGTCGTTAAAACTGAAGTTCAGTACAAACTTGGTTAATTCCCGAATTTGATATTTGTTCCTCAGACCTACACTCCTTTTCCCCGCAATATCAGGTGTAAACCAAAAATTTTGCCACACTAAATGCAAGTAAAATAATTTTACAAACACTGCACACACAAAAAAGGATTGAAAAAATCGATGCAATTTCAAAATATATAAAACTACAGGTGGCACATTTTTTTTTAATAGCTTAACGTTCTTTAGCCAAGTAGGTCAGATCGGAGGATTAATGAATGAAATGATGCTCAAATGAGCGCCAGATCGACAGAGCTTAAGTTACTCGAGTCGTTTTTTCAGGATAAGGGAAACTCCCGGTAAAAAATCTTATCCTGGCAACTCTCATAACCAGGATTTGAACTCGGGACCTCTTGAATGTGAGGCAGACACGCTACCCCCACACCACAGAGGGGGATTAAGGTGTCGCATATTGTTACCTGCCAATGTTAGTTTCCAGTGGCTTCGATCGCATGCGTACAAATCTCCCGCGCTTACGAAGCTAAAAGATTCTCAATTAATTTGGCGTACGCTGGCGTTCCAGACAGATATTGCGGCATTGGAAGCGTTCATCCAAACAGGCTCCATTCCTAAGACACGGCGGGCTGCCGGGCATTGCGACGCCACAATGAGGATCGCATCATCCCGTACCAGAGCGTCACAGCATAATGAGAGGGTTAAATAGCGGAGAGCCACTGGCAGTTTTCAGAAGTATCCAGGTTGGCGTAGAATGTCAAAGAATACAGCGGCGACACGCCAGAGTTCTATCCACTCATTACATCGTGCACAAATTAGTGATATCACGCCGATCATTAGGAAGAATGTTGAGGTATTCGTGGTTCCATCCGTATAAGACACAGATGGTGCAGGAGTTGAGGGATATATATTGATAAACAAAACAGAGCCCAAGAACCTGCGTTCCTCAATTACTGTGTCAGACGAAGCCAAATTACTTAAGCGGATTTGTACGCGATACATACAGAACTTCCGATGTTGGTCTGATACAAATCCTCGCAGCATTCTTCACTAAAACAGACACTTTGTTCATAAATTGTGGTGTGGTGCGCACTGTGCATTAATGGAAATATTGTACCATACATTCTTAAGCGTGACGGCGACACACAGTGACTGAATACTGACCGCTATGTTAGAAAAGCTCCGAATGCAAGAAGTGCGATCACAATTGAATGCAGTTTGGATGGCGCAATGCCACACCACGTAGTGTTGCCATCAGTACAACTCTTCTGCGAAGATTGTTTCCGAATCACCTGAAATCTCGCTTTGGTGATTGATCTAGCGTCCCGCTCTTCGAATTTGACTGCTCCGACTACTTCTGGGGCTTCCTGAGGAACAAGCCTTATACCATTGGGGAGTTGAAAGCAGCCATGTGTAATCCGTGCCATTCCACAGCATATACTACGACGTGCCATGCAATCCTTCCCGCGACGCCTACAGGAGGACATTTGTCAAACGTTACTTTCAAAAAGTGATGGTGTATACAAGTGCACACTTTCATTTCAAGACCAAATAAGGTGGATTAACTGTTATCCAGGATTTTTATTACCTTCTGCAATTCGTAGGCACAATATGCGCTACCCTGTAATAAAACGTAGAAAAGTCTCTGAACACGTGATCTGTAATATCATTTGGCTGCTGAACTTTTTTAAAAGTGGAGGAATACTTGCTGGATTCTCACTCTGTCCACCGAAAAAAGTATTGAATGTCTGTCGTAGAATGTTTCTTGCATATGTTGACACATTTTCCTTTGAGTGTCACAGCATAGCTTGAAGGATTGAATCGGATTAAGCAAATTGGTTTCTCCAGTATAGGTATTCAATTTTGGCATTACACAACTCCAAACGCAGAGTTGTATCGATGATCCAAGATCGACTGTAAAGTTGTAAATTAAGGTAAAGGACATTTGTTTTTCTATCCGCTATACGACACCTGTGCTGCGGTCTGAAAGCATCTGTCTCGGCACTTAGGTATTCTGTGGCAGATCTTTGATGTAAACTCTCAACTGAAATGCTTCTCCGAGCTGTCGAAGCCATAACAGGATATCAAGTCTCTCCATTTTTGTAGAATCAGTCGAACTTGGAACATTCCAGCGCAACTGAGGACGTTCAAACGCGCCGAAGAAAACATGAATGACTTGTTTGTAGAAGATAACCGCTGCATTTTCTAGCGTTAATTAATTTCACAATGTCAGGTGTTTTCTAACGCGTTTGTCGTTGCCGAGAATCTCAACGTAAAAGATCAGTTCCACACTTAATATGCTCTATAGGGACGAAACTTGGTCGTTAGGAAAACCTGACCCGTCACTTTTGATGCTGGTAAGCGGTTCTGCATAGAGGCGTGGTTAAGATTAGTGCTACCTGTACCGGTGGAAGGAAACAAAATGGGCGATTCCATGTAATAAATGGAACCTAAATTTCACCATCATCCTTGAACCTTAAGGTGTTCCGGCTTCATGGTGTTTTAGACTTAATCTGCCCATCGTACTCAACATAAACACTGGGTATGGAGAATAGACGACAAGTGCCCGTAAATGCATTGCTTTAATTCTCATTTGATTGAGAAACTCTGTATACCGTCATGTGAAATGCAACGACGCAGCATAATAAGTTGCTTCGAAGTTTCAGAAAAGGAATGCAGACTTGTTTCACTTATCAGGAAGGCAGAATAAAACTATATTCGAAATGTATGTAAAATAATCCTACATCTATATATACTTACGGTGTGCAGATAAAGAATTAAACTTGAAAGTTCATTTCATTTATCTCGATTAAACAGACATAAACATGTGTTTCCCACGTGATTCGAAACACTCCTTCCCCATATTTAGCATAGGGCACCTTTTTGAGGTTCGAACACCATTCCTTAACCTTTGGAAACAAAACTTTCTAAAAGCAAATGATGTTAATCATAGCAGTAGTACACCGGTTTCTTAATGGTTTACATCGTCTTCCGGTTGTCCGACGCCATTTTTCTCTCTCTTCGTTCTTCCCCCTCCAACTACCTGGTTTCCATTATCTGTTGTATTTCACTCATCCAGGTAATTCTGGGACGACCTCTCTTTATTTTTTCTGGTGTAGTCCACTCAAATATTTCTTGGAATTCTTGCTTCTTCCATTATTTTTAAGTAACCATACCATTTCAATCATTTATTTTGGATATCATCTAATATGGTTCCACGTGTATTCATGATTTCCCTAATTCTTTAATTCATTATTTTGTATAAACGAGAAATACTAGCAGAACGTCTTGGGTAATTCATTTCTAACGCAATCAAACGCCTCTTCTCTGCTGATAATATCCATGCTTCTATTGCGTAGAATACAACACTTTTAATTAGACATTATATATTTGTAACTTAGTACTCTTTTGAATATTCCTAGTCCAGAAAATTGAATTTAGTTTGGATATTAATTTGTTATATAAGGGATCAAACTATCTCTTGATTTCAGTATAAGTAATACCAGTTGGCGAAAGATTGGGTGGTAATGTATTTCTTCCTAAATCACAAATTCTTAAAAATATTAGGAATTTCATATAACTTATTACTCATTAATGGCAAATGAGATTTTCAGCTGCGAGAGTTGTGTAAATCGTCTATTCAAAATACGAATATGACCTAAAGTGTTTCAAATGCTGAACTTTCCTTTTAATCCTGGAATCCCGTAAAACCCACCTAATATTCATAAAAAGGAACCAGAAAGAATCTTACATCATTATGCATGGAAATTGAGGAAAGTCAAAAAAAATATGTAGATTAATAAACCACGAAAGAAAATGCCCCGCTATCTTAAATCCAAATGCTTTTTAAGACTTCCTAAATGCAATGCGACCAACTCTTACTCGCGAGGTTTTAAGTGTTAAATCTCCAACTATCTGTAATAGAACAGAGAATCCTCGTAGAAAAATAGAACAGTATAAGATCCCCATGTTTTTTCCTGATCATGCGCGGTTTATACTAAATTGTCTTTTCTAGGCCCCCCCCCGCGAAAGAAAAGGTTCATTCTGCAGTGATACGCAACATCTAAAAATAGCAATTTATAAATTCTGGTATCCAGCCAGCACAAAATTTAAAAAATTGCAAATATCATGCGCGTGTAGCCATTCAGCTGGTTATGAAAATAATATCCAAAGCTCGAACGGTGCTACTCTCTAATTTTAAGTGACAATAGTATATTTTCTTGGGCGCCTTCCTCTCTTCTCGTTTTGGTTGTAATAATAATAATAATAATAATAATAATAATAATAATAATAAATATGTTAGGTAATTGGAACCATAGTTGAAAAATACGTTGCCACGATACTGAATTTAAGTGTGATTCAACTTTGCAGCCATAGAGTACACACTGTAGGTGTGAAAGTATTAGCAAGTTTATGCGTAGTTTACGAGATTCCATTATTTCTACATGCCCTTTCTACACATTGCTCTTTTATTCCGATACAAAAGTAACGTTCACTTCTTCTATTATATCATAGCTGTATATGTGGTATCCCTCAAGAAAAACTTACTAAAAGTGAATTCACTGTTAAGATTCTTGGAAAATAGGTAAATAAATCTAATTGCTTCACATATTCAAAACTGATGTTTCTGCAAAATCTATGCGTTTTCCCGTGTTTACAAGGGTACATAGGATTTTTCAGATTCTGTAGAAAACCCATGGTTGCCAACCTAAATCTGAATGCTGCAATATTCCACGTGTTAAGTATAATCGGTGCCTTCTCGGTATGTTCCATTGTCACATACTGCGGATACTGCCCCACTCGTTTGAATCCTAGTAGTTTCGGTTTAGGTTGGCAACGGAATCCTTTCGTCACCAGGCTGTTACCATTAAGAGATTTAGTTATATAGGGCCGGTGCCTACTCAGCATCGTGGTGCATTTGAGGAGCGTCGATAGGCAGTCATCTGTATATTAGGAAAGCCAACGTTCCGGCTGGGGAAGTATGGTCTTCCCGTATCGACTGGATGATCCTCCACCTGTGTCTTGTGAGGCGACAGCCGGATAGGTAGGCTAAGGCCCATAAGGGCTGTAGTGCCACATATTTAACCGTTTAGCAATATGTACATATTTTGAAGTATATTTGATTAATCGCGCGCGCGCACACACACACACACACACACACACACACACAAAACTTGCTTCACTCACTTAAGAGGTAAAATACGATTTCTCAGATACATAAACCTAATTCCCAACCTCTTGTAATACTACAGAATTTTCCTATACAAGGCATTATGTGCTGTTTTTTTTATATTCTAAGCGCTCGTTTCATACTTAACTGGGAGATCGCTCGGTTCCTAAAAGAGGCGGAATTTCTGAAACTATGTCTTGACAAAATCTGTGAAAATAATGTGAACTTCCAGATTTTAATAATATTAATTTATCTCGAAGAACCATCAAAGGAGGGTGGAAAATCTTTCAAAAATTGTAGAAAGTCAACTTAAACGCATATAATAGTAAACAACTAAACTGCTATCAACCGCCATTGCAGGAGCTTTACAACCGTAACTCCCCCCCCCCCCTTCGATGCAATGCCTTACTTCCGGTTTTTTTTATTTTGTGAGGCGCAAAACTGACTTCTGCCCACCTTTGAACTACCTGGTAGAGAAAGTAAACGTTGAAGGCAAAAATATACATTTTCCCTTCAACTTTAAAACTCGCCTTACCTAATGAGGACAGAAAACTTTTTTTTTCTGTAGTGGTGACGGCCACAACTCCCTTTATAAGCAGCATTATTCACTTTAATTTGCTTGAGTGTTTAATTTGACAGGTCGCTTACTTATTTTTGTTTGTTTACTTGGTATGAGCGATCGAAAATCAGATGTGTTAGGTTGACAAGTGCAAGGTGAAAGCGATATACCGCCATTGTTTGAAATTGAAGCCACTCTTTCAGATTTCAATGACATGTGTGGGATAACGGAATAGTAACTTAATTACCTCTCTGTACGATTTGCGATAAAGAAACCTCATTAATAGGTGCAAAGTTCTCTGCAATCATTCTCTCTCCTCGATGCAAACAGAAAGAATGATTGGAGTAATTCACCGGCATGTATGTGGGCTGAAAGGTGACCAGGCGTTGGCGCTATCTTCTCTCCAGTTACATCACTCATCAGTTCATCCGGCAAAGCCATCACCAATTAAAAAATCTTACGTGACATACTCACATGACTTTGTCTACCATCTATGGTTTATTTTGTTTTTGTCTACCCTCTATCGTAGATGCACAAACCAACCTTACTAAAGCGTATTGCTTTCTCTAGTACGGATAGTAAGCAGGGGAAGTATTGGATTCCACCCAAAAAATTCGATATCGAGATTTCACCGGAAATACATGTTTAAGGCCCCTGAATAAAAAAAAAACATTTTTAGAAAAAGGTCGGCGCGCGCGTTTGTGAACAGCACAACTCAAAATAGAAATCGGATCAACACCAAACTTGATATTTAAATTCTGTACCTTCCAAAGATGCGACACGAAGATTTTCAAGAAAATTCCCCAACTCCATGCTACCCTTAACATGGAAAATTTTTCGAAATGTTTGATTTGTCTATAAAACGGCTCTAACGATTTTATTAAATTTCCGTATATTAAAGATATTTACATGGCAAATAAAATGTATGTCCTATATTTTCTGGGAATAGTCTGTGAAGCTCACTTCATTTGGAAGAAATTTTGTATTGATAATCTTGTGTAACTGGTAAACGTTAAGCTACAAACGAAAACGTACTACACAAAAAATGTAGATGTCTTTAAAACAGACAATTTATTTAAAATAAGTTTTTTGTGGTATAAAGCGTTTCTGAGATATCCGTTATTAAAGGTTCGAATTGTTTATTTCTTGGTCATTCTCTTAAAGTCTTTTCAACGCTATTGCATGGAAACAGTATGGAGTTTTAAGGTCAGCATATAGCGCCCAGTTCTTAAACATTTGATTATCCATGTTCTCTGTGTATCTATAACGAAATGTGTAATGTAGTTAGTTCTACAAAACTTTGTTTGGATTGAAATGTAGTATATAGAAAAATAAGCTTGATTAAGAATAATTTGTATACTCAATAATAGAGAGCAAGTAGAGAAAGTCATGTCAAAGTACCACATCAGATTTTGTTTTTCTATCTACTTCGTTTTAATCGAGATATATCTTTGCAGAAATAGCTACATTACACATTTCGTTATCGATACAAAGGGAATAGCGATAGTCGAATGTTTTACTTACTTCGGTAAGTACGTATTGGCGCTTCCGGGGTCACGAGCCACCGATCTTACTGCTTTCGGGGTTTGGGTTAAGGTTAACTACCCTGCCCGTAACAAAGCTTTGTTTCTACTCCTTTGAAGGATAGCCGGGGCGGCGCGGGGTCTCAGGTCGATCCCCTTTGGAACTTCCACGAGTTTCGACCTGGCATGGAAATAGACGGGTCCAGTGAGTCTCTCCATGTGTGGCATTCACTGCACAGCTATGGACAAGTCTACTGATTTTCGTCTAGTAACCTCCAAAACCTACTGGTTAGTCTTGTCTTGTAAGGAAATGCTTCTACGTAAAGAAAAGTGTGACACTCCCCGTTATTTAATCATGCCAAATCAGGCCAATCATCTCTTAGCTCTTTAAACCCCTTCGCTGGACCAGTACATAACTATTCCCGACAACGCAATGGATCTTTGTTGATATTGGCTAAGGATGATGCACACTCCCTTCGTTTGCTCCAAGTACATCACTTTGTAACCTAAGAAGTTATTGTTGAGCCACATGCTTCCTTGAATGTCTGCCGAGGTTTTGCGACTTCCTCCGCCTCCGCCGGAAGAAGTTGTCGCCTACTTTTCTAGCCAAGGGGTCAGTGCAGCAACGGCTCCTTCGGCGGAAAGGTGCGGAACAGGTACCTACCAACCACAACGGTCTTTTTGACGTTTGTCTTGAGGCAGCTTCCTACAATTCCTAAGCCTGGCTGTGAGATACTGCGTGTTCGTCAATATGTTCCCAACCGTCTACGTTGTTTTTCCTGTCAAGGATTCAGACATAACGCATTATCCTGTAAGCAGCAGTCTTTATGTCCTCGGTGTGGAACAAATTGACACAGCGGTTCTCCTTGCACCTCCACCTCCAAATTTGTAAACTGTGAGGGTGCCCATCCTGCATACTTTCGCAGCTGCTCTATGTATATGGAAGAATACGCCATTCAAGAACTCGGGGTTAAAGAAAAAAATTGGCAATCGAGAGGCGAATGAGAAACTTAGCTTGTTATTTCCCACGACGTTAGCTCGCGAATCCTTCAGTCTGGTTCTTCGGTCTGCAGCTACTACTACCTGCATTTGTAGCTGTACTTCGCGAGCTAGCCACAGTGGAAGTTCTTCTATCGCCACCCTATTTCCTTTTCAGTCCTCTTCCTTTTCCACTGCTTTTGGAGTCTTCCAAGCCTCCCCGTAAACTTCTCTACAATCTCAGCAGCGTCGGGAACCTTCCATATTCCGACTGTCACTTGAAGTGGTCAATCGGTTTGGTGCCTTACCCCTAGATAATCTTGCAGGCCCATCTATGGACACCGACCAGGCGGGTGCTGCTTCTGGTTTCTTCGAGAGAAGTATCTGTGCACCACATTCCCTAGGCGGGAACCCCAGGAGTGCGTCAGGGGTCTCCTTCTGCCACAGCTTTGCGGTGTTCCACCTCCGGTACTCCGTCATCGACGTCCAGCATTCCTGAGAATTTAGAAACATTGGACGTTTCTCATCCACCTGCTTTTTGCTGCGCCTTCGACTCCTCAATCTCTGACTGCACTGAGGACATCAATTCTCCATGTACTAGTGTTATGGATAGGGGCATTTCTTCAATACCTCCTGCTGTGATGTCTCCTTTTTCCTGTCCCAGACCGCTAACAACATTTCCGCAGCAAAAGTTTTACCTGCGGTGTACATGTTGAAGTACAGACTAGGAAGTAGTCGAAAGCTGCTGTGAAGTCCACCATTGTCATCGCTTTGGATAAATCTTTCAAGTGGAAGCCAAACTCCAAGAAACACTTGACCTCTAAGGTTCACGAGCAGAAAAACAGACGTGTATCGAATCGTTCGGAAGTCTAGAGGCAGTCTTTGACGTTTAAGGGATTTTGCCCATTTTCCACGATTTGTTATAAGTTTCCTTTTTTCCCTTTACTTATGGCCTTTTTGCAGTAGAGTATGTGTGGTTACCATTCCCATAAGGAGGAGCTAGACCTGCTTTCTACTTGTCAGCCTTTGTGCTTGTGCCTTCAGGACACTAAACTCCATCCTGAAGACCATATGCACTTTCTTCACTATATGCCTTTTCGTAATTGCCTCCCTGTTCCTGATGGTGGCCGTGCCCATGGGGGACTTGTATCTTGGTGCGTCGGGACCTTTACTGCACTCCGATCCTGATATACACGGATTTACAAGCGGTGGCTCTCCGTATTACCTTATCTCTTTCTTTTACATTTTGCTCTTTGTACCTTCCACCTAATTCTTCAGGGACGGAGGGTTTTCTAGGTTTGCTTCCCCAGCTCCACCAACGTTTCTTAACATAGTGATTTCGATGCCCATCATCCTTTATGGGGTTCGGTCCCCGAGTGACCTAGGGATACTCGGATTGCTGCAATTGCAGATCTCCACAATTTAGTAACGCTCAACTCTGGGCTTCCCACGTTTGTTTGTGGGAAACCGGTTCTCTTTCTTGTCTTGGTCTTCCCTTCAGTTCGCCACAGCTGTCTGTCTCTTTGCGCTGGTCTGTGGTTTTTAGTACTTAAGGCAGTGACCACTAGCCTGTTTTGTTTCGTTCTCCTTCGCGGAATTAACCCACAGAAGTGGGCAGACTGGCTCCTTTATTCTGAAATTGTGGCCCTAGATAACACTGCCTCCTTTCCTCTTTGATGCACGGATCCAACATCTTCGGGGCATCATATTAGGTGGTGCTGAGCTTTCCATTCCTCAGATGTTTACTGGACGACGTGCTCTGGTACCTTGGTGGTCGGAGGAATGTAGTGCAACTCTCGGAGCTCACTGAAAGTCCTTGAAAGTGTTCGAGCATCATCCGACGCTAGAGAATATGCTTGCTTTTAAAAAATTGCGTGCCCAGACTCGGAAAATAATTCGACAGTTTAAGAAGTGTTCTTAGGAACATTTTGTCTCTACTTTGTCACGCTGCACTACCTCCTCCTGGGTGTGAAATAAAATCCGCCGACTTTGTGGTAAACGTTCTATTCCATCTATCCCTGGGCTTTCTGTGACTGGCAATATTGGTTCTGATCCCCATCATATATCCAATTCCCTGGGTGGAGTCTTTGCTTCTACCTCTAATTCTGACCATTATCATTCCAATTCTTGGTTGTCAAAGATCGGGTAGAGTCCTCTGGTTTTGATTTAACTTCTCAGAATCTTGAAGACTATAATCTCCCCTTCTCATTAACTGATTAGGTTAGCCTTGTCGGTCACTCCTGATACTGCCCCTGGCCCGGACGATATACATGCACTAATGCTTAAACACTTGGCTGCTTGACGCTTTCCCATCTCGGTGACGCGATTCCATTATCGTTCCTATTCTTAATCTTGGAAAAGCCCATTGGCATTCCTATAACAATCTATATTTTTAAAGCAATGAAACGGATGTTCGCTAAGCGATTAATGTGGTGTCTTGAAACTTATACTCGTGCCACTCTTGCACAACGCAGTTTTCGATAATGGCGATCTACTGTTGACCTCTTGGTTTCTTTGGCGACTCACATTTACGATTATTTTCTGCGCATACGAAGGCGGTAGCCATTTTTACTTTCTCTACTACGTATAGTAAGTAGGGGAAGTATTGCATTCCACCCAAAAATTCGATACCGAGATTTCACCGGAAATACATGTTTTGAGACCTCCTGAATCCAAAAAAAGCATTTTTGGAAACATGTCCGTGTGTGTGTCTGTCTGTGTGTCTGTGAACAGCATAACTCAAAAACGAACAATCGGATAAACACCAAACTTGGTATTTAGGTTCAATATCTTCCAGAGATGCGACACGAAGGTTTTCAAGAAAATGCCCCCACCCCAGACTACCCTTTACATGGAACATTTTTCGAAAATTTTAATTTTCTCAAAAATGGCTCTAAGGATTTTGATTAAAATATCATATGTTTAAGATAATGTCATGAGAAATGAAATGTATATCTCGAATTTTCTGGGAATGTCTCCAAAAGTATTCTTCATTGTGAACGACTTTTGCATAACTGGTAAACCATAAGAGATAGACAAAATTTTACTACACAAAAAATGTAGATCTCGTTAAAATACACAACTTATGTCATATACATTTCTTTTGTTGAGTGAACCGTTTTCGAGATATTGCATGTTATTCCCTTAAATTTTCCAATACTTATACTTTTTCTCAAATTCGTTATTCATTTTTTATGTCCTGGACTTGCAAAGAGAATGGAATGCGCCGCATAGCAACCAGCGTTAAAATATTTGACCATCGCTTAAAAGCTACCATATTCCCCTTGCATCTACAAGAAAATTAGCAATAAGATTGACATCTCGATATATCGATTAACATAAAGCATATGGAGAATAGGCGTTTGTAAAATTAGATTGTACAAGAGTAGAGAAAGTCATGTGAGTGTAACACATCAGATTTTTTTACTTTCTCTACTACGTATAGTAAGTAGGGGAAGTATTGTATTCCACCCAAAATTTCGATACCGAGATTTCACCGGAAATACATGTTTTGAGACTCACTGAATCCAAAAAAAGCATTTTTGGAAACATGTCCGTGTGTGTGTCTGTCTGTGTGTCTGTGTGTCTGTCTGTGTGTCTGTGTGTCTGTCTGTGTGTCTGTGAACAGCATAACTCAAAAACGAAGAGTCGGATAAACACCAAACTTGGTATTTAGGTTCAGTATCTTTCAGAGATGCGACACGAAGGTTTTCAAGAAAATCCCTCCACCCCAGACTACCCTTTATATGGAACATTTTTCGAACATTTTAATTTTCTCAAAAACGGCTCTAACGATTTTGATTAAACTATCATATGTTTAAGATATTGTCATGACAAATAAAATGTATATCTCGAATTTTCTGGGAATGTCTCCAAAAGTATTCTTCATTATGAACGACTTTTTCATAACTGGTAAACCATAAGAGATAGACAAAATTTTACTACACGAAAAATGTAGATCGCGTTAAAATACACAATTTATGTCATATGCATTTCTTTTGTTGAGTGAACCGTTTTCGAGATATTGCTTGTTATTCCCTTAAATTTTCCAATACTTATACATTTTCTCAAATTCGTTATTCATTTTTTTATGTCCTGGACATGCAAAGAGAATGGATTGCGCCACATAGCAACCAGCGTTAAAATATTTGACTATCGCTTAAAACTTACCGTATTCCCCGTGCATCTACAAGAAAATTATCAATAAGATTGACATCTCGATATCTCCATTAACATGAAGCATATGGAGATTAAGCATTTGTAAAAATAGTTTGTACAAGAGTAGAGAAAGTCATGTGAGTGTAACACATCAGATTTTTTTAGTTGGAAAAGCTTTACGATACCGCCTGGCATCTGGGAATCCTACGCCAGCTCTTCTAGCAGAACTTCCGGGGCCGTCCACCGTCCTTCTTTTTGCAGCTGTTTATAGATGCCCGTACTTTTCGAGTACGGGTGGGATCTTTTTTCTCCCTGGTCTTTAGACAGGAGGACGGTGTGCCGTAAGGCTCGGTGTTGAGAGTTCTTTTGTTTGCTATGGTCATTAATCCCATAGTGTCGAACGTTCCACCGGGTATCACTCCATTTCTCTTTGTAGATGATTTGGCAATTTGTTGTAGCTCTGGTCGTACGCGCTTTAACCAACGGTGCCAACAGTGCTTTCTTAATATCTCAAACGCTTGCAGTTTGGAGAATGGGTTTGCAGGGGAGAAAATACACTGCCTTAATTTTTGGCGTCGTAAGGAGTTACCTGCCCCCTATTTTTCTTTTGGTGGATTGAAAGTGCTGTTTGTTGATGAAGCTAAATTTTTCGGCCTCATTTTCGACCGTAAGCTTTGTGGGGACCTCATATTTTATATCTTCGTTGACGCTGTGCTTGCTCCCTGCAATTGCCTGGTGTTCTAGTGGTGTTCTTGGGGTGTCGATCGCATACTCTTGCTGCGTCTCTCCTGGGCGTTAATACGTTCGAAACTCGACTATGGGTTCGTGATGTATTCTGCTCGGCCATCTATTCTGCGTAGATCCTGTCCATCATCAAGGCCTTAGACTAGCCCTGGGAGGTTTTCGTACTAGTCCCACGTATAATTTGTGCGCGGAATCTGGTGACCCCTTCCTTTAGACACGTCGGGATATTCTTCTTTGCTATTATGCCTCCGCTCTGCATGCGATGCCTTCACACCCCACTTATTCTAGTTCTTTGATGCCGTTTTGGATAATCGTTATCGCAGTAGTCCATCTGCACTGTTTCCTGCGGGGTTGCAGATTTCGGAACTTACTGTCAAAGGTTGGATACAGTACTTCCCTTGCCCTTCCGTAGGGGATTTCATCATTTTCCTCCATGGATACACCAAACACCTCTGTGTCGTCTCTATTTGGCTCAGTTGCCCAAGACACTACTGCCGCTCCTGTATATGTAGCCCATTTCGCGGCTTTGAAATAAGACTTTTTTGAATACCATTTCTATTACTTAGTTTACGAGATCTCTCTTGCCAACACCCAGTTGTTCTTAAAATCCATGCTCATTTGCACTCTCCCTATCTTACTGGTTTTCGGGTGGTCTTTGTTTGATTTCCTGGATATCGTGGCATTATTGGAAACGAACCGGCAGATCAGGCAGCGAAGGATGCGATTCTACACTCTGATGAACGGATTCTCCGCTGCCTATGTACGGATTTGAAGGATTTTTCTTTTTGCGCAGAAAGATACTCTCTCAATGGCATGAGTAGTTGTTTATCTCTACCACCAAACTCCGATAGGCCAAAGCTCCAACCCTATCTTGGCGTTCTTCTCGTCTATCACGTCGCGAGGAGACAGTGCTTGCTAGACTTCGTATTGCCCACTTACTTTAGTCATGGCTACCTCCTTAGGGGTGAATCCCCGCCTCGCTGTCTCCATTGCAATGTGCCCTTAACAGTGAAGCATTTACTCACCCATTGTTATTATTCCGCCCTTCGTGAACGATTTGGACTCTCTCCTAATTTAATTACGGTTTTAGGGGATGACTCCGCCTCTGTCGTCAATTTTTTTCGCTATGTTAAATTCAGTGTTTTCCTTACAAAAATTTTATCCTGTAGTTAGTTTCGGGTGTGTTAATGGCTTTCAAACGTGTCCTTACTGACTAACTACTTGTGTTTGCTGAAGAATAGTTCTGGTATATATTTATTTGCGAGTTTTTTTTGTGTATTTTTGTTTGTTTTTTCTACTTTTATGATCTCAGTTGCTTAACCGTGTAATTGCTTTGTGTGTATAGCTTATGCATTCGACATGAATAAATCTACAGCCACAGGGTGGTGCTGATGACCGCAGTAGTTTTTCGCCACTCAAACAGCTGCCGCCGCCAAATTTTTTAAGAACTGGACACTAGCCTTAAAACCCCATATTGTTTCCATGCAATCGCGAGAAACAACTGAATGTTCATAGGACCTTAATAATGAACAATTCGAACAAACAATAACGGATATCTCCGAAATGGTATGTGCCACAAAAAAGTTATTTGACATAAATCCTGTTTTTAGATATCTACAACTTTTGTATATTGTCTGTTCAGTGTTTTGAGATATTGGAAGGGGGAGATAAGGAAATATCGAGGCCGCATGGTAGCTATAACAAAGGGCCACAACATGAAGCTGACCTTGCCGCGACTAACCGGTTTTCTACCTGCGCCTATCCTGTCTCTAAAGGCTGAACAGACAATAATAGGTTTTCGTCTATCGCTTGACGTTTAGCAATTATACTAGATTATACAAAATTCCTTCCGAGTGAAGAGAACTTCATAGATTATTCCCAGGAAATTCAAGATATATATTTTATTTGTCATGTAAATACCTTTTACATACGCGTTTTAATCAAAGTCGTTTGAGCCATTTTTTAGAAAATCAAAAATTTAAAAAAAAATGCGTAAAGAGTAGTTTGGGGTGGGGGATATTATTGAAAATCTTGGTGCCCCATCTTTGGAAGGTACTGAACCTAAACCTGGTGTTTATTCAACTTTTCGTTTTATAGTTATGTTGTTCACAGACACACATACATGGACCTTTTTCTAAAAGTGCCTTTATTTATTCAGGGGGCCTCAAAATATGTATTTCCGGTGAAATCTCGGTATCGAATTTTTAGATGGAATACAATACCTTCTTACCTACTATGTACGTGGTAGAGATTGTAAAAAGGTTCACACTTAAAATACAGTGTGGTCCTAAACGGAATATTACTCCCAGCACCATCTCTCACGTGCTTGTATGTATACTCCGTACTCTCATTATTTCGGTAATCTATGGCGTTGTTAATAATTTAGCCTATGTGAACTTTCGAAATTTAAAGCAGTGAATGCCTATCCTGTAGAGAATTTTTCTCTCTCTCGGATGGGTGCTAATTAAAACAGTTTTCAGGTAATTAAACATTAAAGTTTTGTACCCTAATTTAGCTATGAGTGTTATTTTTGCAATTTGAATGGATATCATGTCACACGTAGTAAACTAATGGCTGAATCATACCAACGGTTTATTCTTAGGTTCGTAGGGTTTATAGTCAGTATGTAACATCACTTGGGTCTGATATCTTCCATAAATAGCAAACTAAGATTTTATTAGGCATTTTGTGAGACACAGAAAAGTTAGCAAGCATTGTTATAGCGGGCGTCCAAATGAAGAAAGTTGAGATGATGTTTACGGAAACAGTGCTTATCTCCAGGACATCTGACATTGACTCGGCAGTCGCGCGGAACATTAGACAGCGAGATGTTCTGAAAGTGTAGTGTACAAAATAAGAAATGAACAAATCAAAGATCCTCTAAGAACTACGGTGAAACATACAGGCAACTGCGTCCGTTTCCATGTCTTTCATGCACGGCACATCTGGCAACAGTGCACTTTATTCAACCTGTGTCATTATTTAAGAATGGACTGTTCTTAAATACACCAGCCTCACGCCATTCGTACCCTAATGGTACTCCGTATTTGAGGTCTTCTCAAAAATAAACTGTTTCACATGATTTGGTAGCTTCGTGTAAGCGTAAAGATTTCAAGTTCATTCTCAGTAAGTTTTGGTGCGCAGTGTTGCATGTCAAAATTTGGAAGTCTTAAATACATTTCATTGTCGTATAGACCACTTTTCTTTATCAAACGTTCTATTTTGGACATGGCTTTTGGAAGACTCACTGGAAGCTAAGAGTTGATACGCGCTTTTTTTTAAATAGCAGCCTTTCTGAATTTAACCACAATGAAGAGCGATTCGCAGTATTAAAAATCTGATGTGTTACACTCACATGACTTTCTCTACTCTTGTACAAACTATTTTTACAAAGGCTTATTCTCCATATGCTTCATGTTAATGGAGATATCGAGATGTCAATCTTATTGATAATTTTCTTGTAGATGCAAGGGGAATATGGTAGGTTTTAAGCGATAGTCAAATATTTTAACGCTGGTTGCTATGTGGCGCATTCCATTCTCTTTGCATGTCCAGGACATAAAAAAAATGAATAACTAATTTGAGAAAAAGTATAAGTATTGGAAAATTTAAGGGAATAACAAGCAATATCTCGCAAACGGTTCACTCAACAAAAGAAACGTATATGACATAAATTGTGTATTTTAACGCGATCTACATTTTTCGTGTAGTAAAATTTTGTCTGTCTCTTATGGTTTACCAGTTATGAAAAAGTCGTTCATAACGAAGAATACTTTTGGAGACATTCCCAGAAAATTCGAGATATATATTTTATTTGTCATGACAATATCTTAAACATATGATATTTTAATCAAAATCGTTAGAGCCGTTTTTGAGAAAATTAAAATTTTCGAAAAATGTTCCATGTAAAGGGTAGTCTGGGGTGGAGGGATTTTCTTGAAAACCTTCGTGTCGCCTCTCTGAAAGATACTGAACCTAAATACCAAGTTTGGTGTTTATCCGACTCTTCGTTTTTGAGTTATGCTGTTCACAGACACACAGACAGACACACACACGGACATGTTTCCAAAAATGCTTTTTTTGGATTCAGTGAGTCTCAAAACATGTATTTCCGGTGAAATCTCGGTATCGAAATTTTGGGTGGAATACAATACTTCCCCTACTTACTATACGTAGTAGAGAAAGTAAAAATGAATAACGAATTTGAGAAAAAGTATAAGTATTGGAAAATTTAAGGAAATAACAAGCAATATCTCGAAAACGGTTCACTCAACAAAAAAATGTATATGATATAAGTTGTGTATTTTAACGCGATCTACATTTTTTGTGTAGTAAAATTTTGTCTATCTCTTAAGGTTTACCATTATGCAAAAGTCGTTCATAATGAAGAATACTTTTGGAGACATTCCCAGAAATTTCGAGATATACATTTCATTTCTCATGACATTATCTTAAACATATGATATTTTCATCAAAATCGTTAGAGCCATTTTTGAGAAAATTAAAATTTTCGAAAAATGTTCCATGTAAAGGGTAGTCTGGGGTGGTGGGATTTTCTTGAAAATCTTCGTGTCGCATCTCTGGAAGATACTGAACGTAAATACCAAGTTTGGTGTTTATCCGACTTTTAGTTTTTGAGTTATGCTGTTCACAGACACAGACACACACAGACACACACACACACACACACACACACAGACACACACACGAACATGTTTCCAAAAATGCTTTTTTTGGATTCAGGAGGTCTCAAATCATGTATTTCCGGTGAAATCTCGGTATCGAATTTTTGGGTGGAATGCAATACTTCCCCTACTTACTATACGTAGTAGAGAAAGTAAAAATTACATCCTTCGGTGAATTTTCAAGACCTGCCAACGCGGCTTTGCGTTTGCGAAGAAATGAGGGAAACTGAAAAAATAATTCCACAGTAACTTGTATTACAAACTTACATCAGAGCGCAAAAATAGTAGCAGACTAAGGATTTTATTATAGCTTGCATTTGTCTCCGGATTAGAATAGATATTCAAATACGCTAAGTTTTACTACTGTAACTATATAACACACAAATATAAAATAACTTGCACTTTAAGGGCAAGGCATTTCAGCTTTACTGGCTAAATGTTATATTGTTTTTATGTAAATCATAAATTAAAACTGTTGGAAATTGTAAACAAATTATAACATTGCAAAACTACTTTTGATATAATTTAAATTCTTGTTTTAGTAGGAAAATCATTGCAAAAGAAAAGGGGGGTTCGGTTAATTTACATTGTATCTTTTTGGATGGAATGTTTTTCGCAAAATGTGCGTTTTCTCTTTTTAGAAATTCGAATCAAATTTACATTTTACAAAACAACTGATAATACCAACGGTCTCTTATTTTGCAGGACTGCCAAGTAATTCGCACTTCGGTATTCATTCTGTGGATTAGCTAATGAAAACAAAGTGACCTCAAATATTCTTCAGTTTAGAGTTATATTTTCTATTAAATGGAATGCCTCGAAAAAAGTGCGTTTTTTATTTATACCCCGCCTTTAACTACATTGGTAAAGTTTTATTGTGAGGGTATGCATATGTATATTTATTGTGTGACCATTAAGTATTAAAATTACAGCAGGTTGAGTCACAATATGACAAGAAGTTCCTGAACAGTAAATAAACTATATATAATTTTTTCTAAAATTATTTATACTTCTAGAATTCAACGGAAGCTTGTGAAAGAAGAACGCAATACCAAATGATCATTACAAGCTTAGAATAATCTATATTTATCAACATACAATACATACTTTCTGTTTTGTGTTAGTAAGGCTGTGACATTCTCGATGTCGCTGAGAACAGCGGAATCAGTCATGGATTCAATTAAGGTTAAAAAAAAAAATCGTTCTGGAAGGCAAGTCATTAGTCTAGGTCCGTTCTTTGCACTTGTCTTGAGACATTACTTGGAAAGTAATATAAAGTACCCAGGGACCTGCATGTGGGATTTGTGGTGGACGAAGCGGCGTCTGGGCGGGTTTTCTCCGAGTTCTCCGGTTTCCCCCGCCATTCATTCCACCAACTGCTCCATCATCACCTTTCCTTTCATCCATTTCACCAACATTTCGTTTCATCTACTTCCTTCATCCCATACCAGGCATCGGGATGATCACCCATCCTGGATGCTCTGTCTGATCCATGAGTGTCTGCTCCTCGACGGGCCTCTGACCCCAGGCACCCGCTTGTAAGTCCTGGGGGGTGTAAGTCCTACATAAGAGGAGGGTAAACAGATAATGAATGAATGAATAATATAAAGTACTATAATATAAAGTACTATCTTTCATGACATATATAGGTTCTTCACTAGAAAATAACAGCAGAACCTTGCTTCTTTATGAAAGAGGCATGACTGAAAGGGGTGATTGGGCGTAAGCCCTGTGTTGAAGTTAATTATGTCTGCTTAATAGCAAAGCAGCTGCTTCACAGAGAAGGTTGACCCGACGTGGTTGTGTAGGTACATAATTGTATGTGGAAAAGCAGCATTTTGTCTCATTAGCCAAGGAAAAAATCCATTTAGAAACAGTTAAATTATCCATGCAAACTCTAAGCTCTAATAAAATTCGCTACAGCCTTCTTCATCTCTTGATCCATTCAAAATGGAGCAATGGGTTTGAAACAATCACCGTTAAGTACAGTTGGCAGAACCCAATTAAACTAGTCCCTAAATATCGGCTTCTAAGTGGCATCACCGACGATTTGTTGTAATTTTTGTACAAACTGCCTGCATTCTTGAAATTAAATAATAGTAAGATTAGAACTGAGGTCTGTGGTGTCTGTTTTACATCGAGTTAAGAATTTATTTTTCTCGGAATAACTTTAAGAAAGATTTTGTGTAGCTGTATTTTATTGCGCTAATTAAACAGTTTTAAGATAAACTTTAACAGTTTCTTTTGCTCAACTCTTAACTTACATAATGGGATAAAAGGGAAAACGAAACAAGTCACGCATAAAATTATGACCTGGCTGTTAGAAGTACAATTTTGCAAGGTGCAGAAATTTGGCAATTAAAAGTACTTTTAAATATAAACTTTTGTGATGGAAATAGGTATTTGGAGAGAAAACTGTAAGAGGACCATGGTTGGGAATAGTGGAGTCGGACTATATGTGTATGTTGTCGGAAGATGTATATCTATACTACTGTTATAAAGAGAAACAATCTGTATGTATGTGTGTGCGTGATTTTTACAGCTACTTTACACCTGTAAAAAACGACCCCTACCATATTTTCATCCCCTTATGTGGAAATTTGCACTGTTTAAACCATATGGTCAAAATATTGCACAGTTATATAACAGGAGTTGGTAAAGATCAGGAGTTACGTTGCAGCCAAACCTTATTTTGAATTACACAGTACTGAAATTTTTAAAAGATGCCCGTACTTTATTTTCAACCCCTTATAGATAAAACTATACTGCATGGTCAATCAGGGCACACATTTGTGCACCAAGACTATAGTACTTGTAGAAAATTTTAGGATACCATACAACTTCAGTAAACCCATACTCATATTTTTCAACCCCATATGTACAAATTGTCACTATTTGACCAATCCGGGCAAAACTTGTACACTTATGCTTTAGGTACAAGTACAAATTAAGATTACTTAAGACTTTAAAAAATTACCCCTATCTTTATTTTCAACCTCATACTTATAGAATGTACCAATGCAATGCCCATTAAGACGGCTAGTAATTATACAGAGAGACAACTATGTGCTCCACTGATATAATCAACAACTGACATGATTATTTTTCTCGGTGATTAAGGCTATTTTCATAATGTTAACCTTGGTAGCCTTGGAATGGGGAATCTGGATATTCACCAATTCCGCCCTATTTCGTTGTATATATTGATACCAGCGGTTTCCGTGTTATGTTAAAAGCTGTGTAGCCTTTGTGTTATTAAATAACTGCTAGATCAAAGAGTAGGTATAAAGATGGAAAATATTACCTGATTTAGCTGCCTAGGCACAGGTATTGAACAATGAAGACTGGAACAGATTATTAAAATAATGCCTAGTAAATGTGTCCTCTTTGAGAGTAAAAAGGTAATGTATTTCAGTTTTACATTCTGTTGCCATTAAAAATATTTCTTCGTGCACATAATATGCAAAATAGGGTTTTATTTAATTGTATATTTAAATATGGCTGTTATAAGCGATGAAAGTAAAGCTATTGCTTAAAGTTATATATTCATATATGAATAATCTGGAATTGTGCACGTAAAACACGACGCCTCTGCATGTGCGAAAAGGTAAACAGATACACACACCTCCTGCTTGCTATACACACTCCACCTGTGAAGGCCAGTAGAATGCCTCCGAAGCTGCGGTGACGGCATAAATGGAAGCGAGTATATATTACACGGATACATTCTGTAAGGGGTTGAAAATATGAATAGGTCTAGCTTTTGAAAATGAGTAGTCTGTAGTTTTCACCCTAACTAAAGAGTTAAGTGTTCAATTATCATCCTGCAAATTTGCAAGTAAGGAGTTGAAAATATGAGTAGGGCTAGCTTTTGAAATTGAAAGGTATTTTATAATTCTCATCAAGTCCTAGGCTCAAGTGCAGAAATTTATGCTCTGATTGATCAAGCAGTGTATGTAGTTTTCACTATAGGGTTTTAAAATAAAGGTAAGCGTAGTTTTTAAAACTTTCGAGGTACTATATGATTGAAAATAAAGCGTTGGGCAGTTTTAGGGATTAGTAAGGTAACCTGTAATTTTTGTCATGCTCTATAGTGTAATTCTATAGTCCTGGTCTATTTTGAGCACATCGGTTAAACCGTGCCTATTCTAAATAAGGGGTTGGAAATACGGCAAGGAAGTCCTTTTAGAGTTGTGAAGTAGTTAACAGTTCTTGTTGGGTTCCATACCAGAAGTGTAGAACATTTTGTCTAGATAGTGTTATTTAGTATGCTAGAGTATAAAAATAGCAATTGGAAATAAGGTTACCGGAAGTGTTTGCAAGTTGTAAAGTAGCTTATTATTCTTTTCACATTCTCAGATACAGGTGTACAAGGTTTTGCCACAATTATGCCAATAATGCTCCTTGGTTACAAAGTTCAGACGAAATCAGGGGGTGTTTGGCGATATGAACACGATATGTAATTACTAGAGCTAGGACAAATATCCATTGAGCGCGAAATCAAAGTAACTACCACCCTACACGTGTACTGAATACATAGACCCAGGGCTGTACAGTCAACAGTTCGCTTGCGTTACTGGTTGGTACGAGTATGGTAGAGTTACAGTCTGTGATCTCTGTTTATGTTCTGTTCTACCCCTGACGCTTCTTGTTCAGTTCGAGGTTACCTGTGGTACCCCTTTCCCTTCGCCGCACTGCGGATACAAACTCGCTACGTGCACAAATTGTAAGCCAAAGAATATTTGTCCTACCTTCCCCTCAATTTTGAAAGATTTTAGGCTTTTTTCATTTATCCCTTTGGACTGGAAGTCGTTAAAAATATGCCATGTTGTCAGTAAAGTTCCAAAATATATCCTCTGATATTCCGGAATTAAAACCGGCTGACACGAATATAAAATCCCCCAGATTCTCCCCTCGTTTTAACATTTTTGAAATATGTTTAGCTTATATGCGCCGGGAAGAACAGTGCCCCCCCCACACACACACACGCACGCACGCACGGACATTTTACTAAAATACTTTTGTGGGGGAATGGTTCAGTCAAAACGTGTATTTCCGATGATATATCCAGGTTTGGATGGAATACAATACTTCTTCTATCTACTATTTACTGATTGTACCAGAGAAAATAAAATATATGGTACGGGAATACCACTACCATCTGTCTGGCATCACACTACATAAACACTCAAAAGAATAGCTAGCAATTCCACAATCCCTAAGTCCACAGTCCGATTAAATCAACAGCTACGTCATAGATGACACAGGAAGGCAAGAGTGCAACTCAGTCCATCTATCAAGCAGATAGTACAGGAAGGCAGCTAAGGCCCTTTGTCACGCACTGTCTCGGATGTATTAACGAACTTGCCTACCGTCGCGATGCGAGCACAAAGTTAATGTTCAATGAGCGTACAAAAATAGCTTTTGTTTTGCTTTTCATATAAATGTTTTATATCTATTTATCTCATTTCTTATCATTAATTGCACAATTGTTTTACTAGCTTCACCACATATACAGAGAGAGCCAAAAAACTGCGAACCGGCTGCGCGGTGTTTTTCCTGTCCGCGTCCTCGGCGCTCGTTGCCGTCTGCGTTAACATAGAAAGGCGCGGATGAAACCATACAACAGTTTTAAAACTACTTTTAAAGGCTTTGCTTACCGACTTTATGAAAGGAGATGCTGAAACTGGCCACCGACGTTGTCCATACATTTTTGGCACCTCTTTAGGAAACTATCCTCACTCTCCGTAGTTCACGTTGAGAAATGCTGGCAATTTCCTGGCGGATATTTTGTTTTAATTCTTCCAGGATGTGTGGGTTTTGTCTTGTACCTACACTTTGTTTTAAGTTAACGCAGAGATAGAACTCGCAGGGGGTTAGGTCGGGGGACCGAGTGAGCCACAAATCTCTACTAATAATTCTGTCCTCAAACACACTTTCAATTGTTCCCATCGAAATATTGGCCGTGTGAGCTGTTGCAGAGTGTTGTTGAAAAAAAGGCAAAATCACGCTACCTGTCTTGTTAATTCTCTAAAAACAGGAGGCCAAATTGTATGTACCTATGCACGGGCTTCACCTATTGACTCGAAAAAAATTGTCCCGCGCAGCCGGTTCGTAGTTTTTTGCTCTCATACTGCACAACAGTTATTGTTTTTAAATTTGAGGACTATTGTAGATTTACTTTTCCAAAGAAATAAGTCATAAAACAGTTTTCAATTAACAGTTTCCTAAGATTGTTTTTAAAATTAAAACTTATTTTCAGGCAAGTTGGTAATCTGTTGTGAAGCTTCAGACTAATACAAGGATGGCTATTTAATAACGTACTGCATTTTATAATCACTAAAAGCAATATGCAAAGTGACGCCAAATTCGTTGTAAAGCTTGCTATGCCGACCTGATATCAAGACGCATCAATCATACATTCTACCTCCACCTGGAATTGTGTGATGTTTTAATATTATGTGTGCATGCAAGTTTTACAAGTTACTGCTTCCTTAAGGATCCAGTTTAGCTTGTTAGAGCAGTAAATAATGCATTATAATATTATGCTTGAAAATGGGTTTTACAGCATCGATGTAAGGTTTATAATATCTGATGCTACATTCACATGAGTTTCTCCACACATCGTTTATTTTCATATTTATTTTGCAGAATATTCTTACAAAAGCTTATTTTTCTATCTACTTCATCTTAATTAAGATAAACGTTGGCAGCAATTCCTTCATTATACATTTCGTTGTTGGAGCCTGAAGCAATAGTGAAATATTTAAAAAGCGGCTTTAAAATTCCAACTTCTTGCATGGCATCGCAACAAACAAATTAATTTTGCCTTAGCATTTCAAAAAAAATGTAAACATATTCCGAGATTCAAACCATAAGCAACGAATTTCTCGGAAATGCCACAAAAATTGTGACATAAATTGCTTGTTTTAATGAGATCTGCATTTTTGTGTGGTAAGTTTTCGTCTATCCCTCATACTTATAATATGTGGTAATATAAAATTCACAGAGAATGAACAGAACTTCGCTATTCGTAGAAAATTCAACCTAATATATATTTTATTAGTCAGGAAATATCTAAAAGATTTGGTATTTTGATCGAAATGGTTATAACTGCCTTTGAGCGAAAAAATGGTAACGAACATTATCCATATAAAGGGTAATTTGGGAGAGAGGTATTTTCTTGAAAATCTTCGTGTGCCATACTTTCAAGATGTTGAACGAATGTACCAAGTTTGATTCCTATATATCCGACATTTCATTTTTAAGTTATGCTGTTCACACACAGACAACACATACACACATGGGGGTGGGATACCTTTTTTTAAAGCTGGTTTTTTTTTTATTTGGGGAACCCTGAAACATGATTTCCAATGAAATCTTGATATCGAATTTTTAGGTGAGAAACCTTACTACAGGTAGGTTATAAGAGAAAGTAATTAAAAAAGCTAATTGATGTTTTCAACACGGCAAACCAATTTAAAAAAAAGAAGGTAATTTTTACCTACACCTGCTTTACACGTGAAATTTTAATTCTCACTCTATTTGCATAATAGAATTGTTTTCCACTATTTATTGGAGGCCTGCAGTTTTGTACTCTGAATCGCTAAGAACTGGCAGTAGGCTTAAAAGGGAAAGCTCTGCATATCTTGATTTCAATTTTTTTCTGCACTGGAATAACACAAGACATTATTAACGATTAAACATAGTTTCCTGTTGTACCCATTCGGCTTCACTTTGTAAATATTTTCAAGTGACTTTGTGCCCAATGAAGTTAACCTGTAATTATCACATACATAGGTAATTATTGTTATTATGCTGGAGTTAAATACATAAGATGTTCGTTGTGTGAGAAGAATGGGTGCTAGATCCCGCATCTTCCATGTTTATAAGAGCACCTTGCATTGTGTGACTGGTGACAATAGAAAATGCGCAGTAGTCTTCGTTGGAGACACATAATGTTTTACGTTCTGCATCCAAAACTTCATTTGTTATTTCACTGTATAATTAGTCAATATATACGATCAGTTGATACCGTTGTTGGAAACAATACCAAAATATTTAAGAACATAAAATGAAAGGTGGTTAGTATCATACACAATTAATTATAACTAAATCTTCAATATTTATTAATTTAATATAAAATTATTAATATTGTGAAGAAGTATTCAATATTACATCCCGATAACTATGTTAAAAAAAGATGTAAGCAAATATAAAGAGCTTTTACATTAAAGATTAAATAGTTCAGCATTCTTTAAGGAGACATATGAGGAAAACTAATACTGAACCCGTGCTATGAAATTTTCTAATTTTGGAAATCTCTTTCCACTTAATTTTCATATGGATTAGAATAGTAATTATGTAGTTTTCAATTCAAAGATATAAAATGAAATAAATATATCTTCACAAAAACTTAAAAACTCATTTGTTAGAGTTGACAGTCATCATCTTAAGGAACGTTTTATCAAAAACTATTAGAGATACGGAAATGAAACTTTGCGCAATACTTTTCCCTTAGTTAATGAAGTATTCTGTGCACAAATTTCTTTAAGTGTTAAGAACCATGCACATAGAAATATAAATATTAACGCGAGGACATAAACGTATGACATGAACACAAGATTCGCCTTACCAATCATAATCCCAATAAAACATTAGTAAACAAGACTATCGGAATTGTGAAAGCGATTAAAAATGGAGGCTGCGATGATTGAAGATGATACGGCAGTGAATTTTATGTTTCTACAAACTACATTAATTTGTGTTTGTATTATATTATGTTATATTTTTCCACGCGTTAAAGAAAACCGATTAGTTTAATCTATAAAGTTTCAGACAAAGTCGAAATACACCATAGTAATAATTAAAATCCAGTACATTCGTAATCTGTTTACAAATATTTTGTTTTAACAAATTATATTGTTAAGAGTGATAGTTTTGTCATCAAGATAGCGATTATTTTCATATAAAATAATTCCATTAACGATGAAAGCCTGGATATTGCAAGGTTTGGCGTTAGCGTTTGGCGATAAAAAAATTGAAACTGAGTTTTATTTATGCTCTTTAACTACTTTGGTCCTTAGCGTCCTATTGGCCGTGAAAGATAGGAAACTTTCTCAGAGACCTGTTTATCAGGTTTGAGGTTATTTTACGTGACGTAAATCTACGACACGGGACTACCGGCTTTACTTCCCTTCCGAAGGAAGCCATGCTAAGGATTTTTACGTCCAAAAAATCCATCGCCCTCCGCCGGGTTTGAACCCGCGACCTCGGAAATTAGAGGTTAGCATGATAATCACTACACCACGGAGGACATCTGGCGAAAGTGTTCATGTCCATGTTAACGAAAATCATCGTGAACGGTCCCATTTATTAACCTGGCCACAAGGTTTTGTGTTCGTGTTGCAGTTGTGTAAACGTGTCTAGTGAATTGGCATTTGGCTCTTTTTTCAGTGCTGTTAATTACCTAAAACAAAATATATTTTTACAAAGGAAGTAACTATTATATTAAAATATTGCACTGATTTGTTGAATATGATGCAGAGAATAGTCTGTAAAGAAATGTTTATTTTCTGAACTATCATGTTATGTCGGTAAAGCCGCGTAATTGTGGTAAGCATGTAAATAGCATTATGTTTTGCTCAAAACAGATATACCAAAGTTCAAATTGATGCCTGCATTGATTTAAAGTCGATAACTAGTTGATTACTATAGTGCATTTTGGCTCATGTTTCTCTGTCAAAAGGTAACGTGATTATTCATGATTTTTGCATAAGCATATGAAAACTGTGAACCGGAAAAAGAAATTCCGCATTTTAGAAACTATAATTGATATTTCGAAAGTTGGAAAGTTGTCCTCGAAGTCCGAAAATTTTATAATCTATTCATCTCCCCCCCCCCAGTCTTTGCAATAAAAAGTGAAATGAAAGCGCTGACATTCATAAAAGTTTTCATTTTAGGTACTTTCGGCCTAAATAAGCAATATTTGTTGCATTTTCCTTCTGGTTGAAGCAACTAAATAGTCCAGAAAAATAGAACACCCGATGCAAAATATGGGATGTCGCGATGGTGTGACAATTTGAAACAGGAAGTAAATGTCACCTTTTCTGGTTATCTCCAATATCTGCTCTTGATTCTGGTGCCGGCTGCTCCAATGGTAGAGCTATGTGTATTTTATACTGCGTGATATGCGTGGATGTATTGTGAAGGACAACACCAGTTTAACTTGACTGAGAAATTTATTGTGAACTAATATTTGAGTTCTTGAATTGACCGACCGTTTGAAATGAAGAAACATATCAACTCTGAACTGTTGCACTCGAAATTGCAGCAATTAAATTATTATACTGCTAACTTTTACAGATCAATCTTACGGTTTGAAATAACTGTTCCGCAATAAAGGAAACTAGACACGCAAATCGCCATGAGTCGCTAAAATGTTGACCGGCAGGATCACTCACTTTAGCCGCTACTCATCCAAGCACGTCACTGGGCGCTCAAAATCACACACGTTAGTACCTCTGCCGGTACCAGTGAGAGAGTAGTTAATGTGCGCACAACTGTGTGCACGAATTCGTTCCGTACCAATGAAGGCACCAGAGTAGAGTATCCCTCGGAGCTAGGTGCTCGAACATTTATTAATTTTAGCTCCGCCTACTTTAGAATTATTCCCACAACTTCTACCTTACACGTTACCAAATTGCCGCAAATAATTACGGTATCACAGCTGAATTTAATACAATTTTGAACATGTTTCCACTGTAATTTCTCCAAATATTTTATATAAATCTATAAATAAAATCCAGTACAAAATCCCTGGTACCTTAGAGCTAAATTCATTTATTCCAACAACCAATAATGCAATACTAATAAGATGGTATTCACTTGGGCCTGAAGGGTAAAAAGTGCACATTTAAATTGTCGTTAAGTTGCCTCCCATACGATAAGATTGAAAGTTCGAATTATTTTTCTCAACTGTATGCCAAATTTAAGTTACATGAACAAACTAGTGCAATTGAAGTGCTGTGAACAGTTGACAAGGCATACAATGACAGACTGCTACTACTACTACTACTCCTGCTGCTGCTGCTGTCTTCCACAGCAAAGAAAGTCCCCGGGGAATGAAGGGCAGTGAGTTGCTGATTAGACACGGTCCGAACCCTGCCTATACTAGTCCCGGGCATCCTTTCCCCAACCGGCTTCAAAGCGAACGGAAAGCTTTGAAGCCTGACCATAAACCCATCAGTAAACGATTAGTAGGGTCTTCCCATCCCTTAAACACAACACGTGGTCCTTTCTCCAGCTCCACCAAAGCAAAGCGTTGTTGCCGGTTTTAGCAGCTGTGACTGTTCGCTCGTGCTTTTCTTCCATGTTCAGCTAAGCTTCTATATTACTTCTTCAGAGAAGTTATATAGTGTTTTACTTAGTGCAGTTTTGTAAGTTTAGCAGTGTTTAATAGTTATTAGCGTTTAATAGTTTAATTAAGATGTGGAGACCTTGGGAAACGAACCAAGTTGATGCCCCTCCGGTCGCACCAGCAAGTGACCCTCTGCCGAATATCAGCAATGCCAAGACCACGAAGAAAAGGGCTACAAAAACTGAATAAGCAAAGCCAGATTTTTATGTGTAATGTTCAAGAACATGTAGAAAAGAACCTTTTATGTGGAAAAATGTTTGTTATTGTTTTGAATTTCTCAAAAACAGCTTAACGATTTTTAGTAAAATACCGCAAGTTTAAGATATTTGCAGGAAAAATAAAATTTGTATCATGAATTTTATATTCTGGGAATAACTTGTAAAATTTTCCTCGTTCTCAACTTGTTGTATTACTGGTAAATTCTAAGAGAGAGACAAAATCTTACTCTGCGTAAAATGCAATCTCGGTAAAGGACAAATTTTAGGTCAAATTGTGTTAACCATTTCCGAGAAATTTTTTGTTGTTGGTTTGAATTTTGAAATACAAGTTGGAAGTCTCTGTTTGTATTTTCCTCGTGGTCATGCTAAGAGCATGGAATTTCAAAGTCATCATATAGTCATCTGTATTTTAAAAATCTGACTATCGCTTTAGCCTATGTATCCTTATATTTACAACGATATGTGCAATGAAATTTTATCTTATTATTTAAGAAGTAGATAGAATAAGCTTTTGTGAAAGTAGTTTGTAGAAGAGTGAGTAGAGATAATCTTGTGAATATAATACATAAGATTTTTTTTTATTTTCTTTCTTTTGCCTTCGTATTTTTACTTATCCTGCATTTTATAATAAAGCTATTCATTTAAGTAAACAGAAGATGTCATGCTTATAAATCTTACACCTTAAACAATACACAACTTCTTGTATTAGCTTTATATTAATAAAACATTGTTGTGATACAAGTGATAAAAAACTTTTTACCATAGCTCCGCGCACAGCATAATCAAAAATGATGCTTTGATTTGGGAGTAAGAGTTCCTTTCAAAATAAATTAATATTTATGTATGTTAATTATTTAATGATAGTCCAACAATGTATAGTTTATTCGGAACATGTTTCTAAGTTTCTCTCGGATATGTTAACATGCATTTCCATTCTTGTAGCGCAGTATATTAGTTCAGATCATTCATTAGTTCAGTTATATTTTAAAGCGTTTGCAACTTAAATGTAATTACTATGCGATTCATAGTTATTTACATAGTTATTTTGTGTGTAAAGCAAGCAGACAAACTGCATGATTGTATTCTGTACATGTGGAAATCACCTGCAAAGTTTTGCTTTTAAATACTATTTTTAATTTTGGCAACAACGCGCATATGCACATGGATGTCACTAAGATTTTATGGTGCTTGCGGTTAGGGAGGGTAGGGAACAAGTGTTTGGCTACTGCACAAAGGTCGCCGCTTGGGGATCCGAAGGCTGCGATGACCATACTTGCTTATGTTACCCTTATTTATGACACACACGACAGCTCAGTTGAATAGTTTTACTCTTTGCATAGCATGCGTTCTCTGTCACACATTCACTGTCCTTGTCGCACTTTTTCCAAACATAAGGTTAGCACATTCCTGTCAGGGACTTTCTTTCCGGTGGCGAACAGTACGTGATATGCTACCGCCACCACCACCACCCTCCGGCGCCGCGCTGGAGTCTTCTAAGTTATTTTATTTAAAATTAACTATGCAAGATCTCATCTTTGTTTTATGTATGTATGTATGTATGTATGTATGTATATATATATATACAACAAGCTACAAGAAATTTATTTGTAATTTTTATAGAAATTTAAACTTGGGGGTTAATAGGAATATTTAGTTTCTAAATGCTTGGATTTTAAAAATGTATATAAATAGTTGATTATATTAATTATAATAAATATTAAGTAAACAATTACATATTAAGCTTTGCATTGCAGTTTATAACATTTTATAACTTGTTGCCTGTGAGATATTCTAATTTAAAGGTAGAGGTGTGCCGCTTTCAGCAAGTTGGATTGCGCAATATGTTTTAAAATCTTGCGAAAAAAAATTTAAAATATAATTCACCTTGTTTTTGTAATCCATGGACAAAATTTGAAGTGAATCCGAGACATGGTCAGATTTTGTGAAAATTTGTACGACTTGATGGAATGATTCATATACAGGCTCGACCATTTAAGTTGGTCGACCCTATGCAGCGTTGTAGAAAGAAATTTCTTGAATAAAAGTGTTGCTTGATATTCTGGGGGAAAGTAAATGCCATTAGTCGTGTTTTATTTGGAGGACGCTGTGATGGTCATTTTAGGGCCTATTTAATTTGGCCCTAATTGTAGGTTCCCATTTGAAAGAATTAAATTGATCCTAAAATGAATTGAATTTTTTGAGAATAGCCTTTGAAGTCCTCTTCATTCGGAAGGGATTTTTTATAATCTTGTATAACTGGTTAACATTAAGCGGTAGACGAAAACGTACCCTACAAAAAGTGTAGATCCCTTTAAAACACACAATTTACCCATAATAAGTTTTTTTCTGTGGCATAAGGTATTTCTGAGATATCCGTTATTAAGGGTTTGAATTGTTCAATACTTGTTACTCTTTTAAAGCCTCGTCGACTTTCAGTTGTTTCCTGCTATTGGAAACATTATGGAATATAAGACTGGCACATAGCGTCCACTTCTTAAACATTTGACTATCGCTGTTCTCTTTTTGTCTATAACGAAATGTATAATGTAGCTATTTTTGCAAAGGTTCATTTGGGTTAAAATGTAGTAGATAGAAAAATAAGCTTTGGTAAGAATAGCTTGTATACCCACTAATAAAGGTAGAGGGTATGATGTATCAATATTTTTCTGAGAAAGTGTGGCCTTCGACAATGGCAGGATTATTTGGGAGTCGCCCTCCATGTCAGTTCTTGAGCGTGGACATAAACGGTATGTGCAGACCGGGAACACTTTGTCTTTCGAAGTTTTGCCAGTAGTAATGAACACTTAATTGCTGCTCAGTTCTTTATAGTCATGCCTGAGCGACACGGCTATCGAATCACAAAAGACGCCTATCTGGACCTAGCCTTTATGTATGCAGAGCTATATAGAACTTGTAGGGACGAAAGATACACTGTTTTAATATAACTGGGTTACCAGCTTCTGTGACATACTTTTGACAACCGTAGGGATATTAGTACCGAAAGTAGGACTTTTTAAAAACTCAAATAACAATAATCTATAAATAATGGTATACACAACTGATTGGTTAATTTAATTATGTTTTGCAGCAACCAAATTCATGCATTGTTAATGTACGTGACAGCTTGTTCCCTGCCGAATGCTGCCAAATTGACAGCCTTAAGAATTGAATTGCAACGCAGTAACAATAAAATTTGTTTTCCTGGATGCAGAATAGATACCGATCCTCTAGTCATAACGAAGGTACTTGCGAGCTCATAAATACTGTATAGTTTATTAACAGAGAGAGTAACGAATGGTGATATCTATAACAAAGAAATAAAGGCAAATGTGTGGAAAACCGGGCAGAAGTGAAAAACGATTCACGTAAGAGGAACTGACTAAATGCCCATTAGCATCTGTTGCAAATATCCCATTTGGCGAGTTAGAATACGAATATAGCAAGTTGTAGGAGGGAAGACCATAATTTAATTTCTAATGCACGAGCGTGTATTCAGCTTCATTCTCGGAATTTTTCCAATGTGCGAATTCTTGCCAATTGATTTGTTGAGAAAGAGTTAGGAACAATTAAGGTTGCTTATTACAACTGAACACCCACCTCCTCAATTGTGGAGAATTCTGCGATTTCCTACAATTATATGTATAGATATCAAAGAAATAAACACTGTGTGCATATTTCATGAATGTTTAGCAAATGACAAAGCTACAAAGCGGGGTATTTATATTTCTCGCTGATTGGATCATTAAATCAGGACGTACTCAGGCATTACTTGAAGATTCTGTGAATGAAAGCAAATGACCTTTTGCACCTCATCTGAAGCCAGATTTTAGTAAAATTTCTAAAGCATCTCAGTGACCAGCAGCAAAATTGGCTATTTAAACCAGCAGACTGTGTTATTAACTGCAATAAATCATATGATTAGTTAATGGTGAAAAATCAGCAGTAAATTATTGGTTTCCTTAATCGGCAAAGCCGGTCCTAAGCAGCACTTGGGTAATTAGGAAAATGTGAAGACACACTTCTGGGAAGGATCACAGTTATTTATGAAGCATTTTGAAATTACTTAAGAGGTAATCGTCTGTGTCCGCAGCACCTATGTCAGGCAGACATAGATTTAGATATCGTCAGATACACTACGTGATCAAAAGTATCCGGACACCTGGCTGAAAATGACGTACAAGTTCGTGGCGCCCTCCATCGGTAATGCTGGAAGTCAATATTGTGTTGGCCCACCCTTAGCCTTGATGACGGCGTTCACTCTCGTAGGCATACTTTCAATCAGGTGCTGGAAGGTTTCTTGGGAATGGCAACCCATTCTTCACGGAGTGCGGAACTGAGGCGAGGTATCGATGTAGGTCGGTGAGGCCTGGCACGAAGTCGGCGTCCCAAAACATCCCAAAGGTGTTCTATAGGATTCAAGTCAGGACTCTGTGCAGGCAGTCAATTACAGGGATGTTATTGTCGTGTAACCAATCCGTCACAGCCCGTGCAGTATGAACAGGTGCTCGATCGTGTTGAAAGATGCAATCGCCATCCCCGAATTGCTCTTCAAAAGTGGGAAGCAAGAAGGTGCTTAAAATATCAATGTAGGTCTGCGCTGTGATCGTGCCACGCAAAACAACAAGGGCTGCAAGCCCCCTCCAGGAAAAACACGACCACAACATAACACCACCACCTCCGAATTTCACTGTTGGCACTACACTACACATGACGTTCACCGGGCATTCGCCATACCCACACCCTGCCATCGGATCGCCACATTGTGTACCGTGATTCGTCACTCCACACAACGTTTTGCCACTGTTCAATCGTGTAATGTTGACGCTCCTTACACCAAGCGAGGCGTGGTTTGGCATTTTCCTGCGTGATGTGTGGCTTATAAAGCAGCCGCTCGACCATGGAATCCAAGGTTTCTCACCTCACGCCTAACTGTCATAGTACTTGGAGTGGATCCTGATGCGGTTTGGAAGTCCTGTGTGATGGTCTGGATAGATGTCTGCCTATTACTCTTTACGACCCTCTTCAAATGTCGGCGGTCTCTGTCAGTCAACAGACGAGGTCAGCCTGTACGCTTTTGTGCTGTATATGTCCCTTCACGTTTCCACTTCACTATCACATCAGAAACAGTGGACCTAGCGATGTTTAGGAGTGTGGAAATCTCGCGTACAGACTTCTGACACAAGTGACAACCAATCACCTGATCACGTTCGAAGTCCGTGAGTTCCACGGAGCGTCCCATTCTGCTGTTTCACGATGTCTAAGGACTGTTGAGGTCGCGGATAATGAGTACCAGGCAGTAGGTGGCAGCACAATGCACCTAAGATGAAAAACGTATGTTTGTGGGGGTGTCCAGATACTTTTGATCACATAGTGTATCTTCCAATGGTCATCTTCCTCATTCCCCAACACTGACAGGCAGACTGCTAGAATTTCAATTTTTCCGGCTGCTTGAGGGAAAAAAATCTGATGTGTTACACTCACATGACTTTCTCTACTCTGGTAAAACTATTTTTACAAACGCTTATTCTCCATATGCTCCATGTTAATCGAGATATCGAGATGTTAATCTTATTGCTAATTTTCTTGTAGATGCAAGGGGAATTGCTAGGCTTT
Organism: Deroplatys truncata; assembly: GCA_030765065.1. NCBI lineage: Eukaryota > Metazoa > Arthropoda > Insecta > Mantodea > Mantidae > Deroplatys > Deroplatys truncata. The sequence continues at coordinate 108,418,511 of CM060976.1, forward strand.
AAGCTATTGTCAAATATTTTATGAGCTGGTTGCTATGTGAAGTATTCCATTCTCTTTGCATTACCAGGACAAAAAAAATTCTGATGTGTTACACTCACATGACTTTCTCTACTCTTGTACAAACTATTTTTACAAACGCTTATTCTCCATCTACGTCATGTTAATCGAGATAAACATTTGCAGGCTATCTTATTGCTAATTTTCTTGTAGATGTAAGGGGAATATATATTTACAAGGGCAATATAGAAATACAGTAGTCTTTAAGCATAGACATTACTCTTAATAGCTGGTTGCTATGTGCAGCACCATTCTCTTTGCCACAGATTAATACTCTTTGCATATCCAAGACAAAAAAAATGAATAACGAATTCCCATTTGAGAAAATAAGTATTGAAAAATTTAAGGGAATAACAAGCTATATCTCGAAAATAGTTCACTCAACAAAAAAAATGTATATGACATAAATTGTGTATATTAACGCGATCTACATTTTTGTAGTAAAATTTTGTCTATCTCTTATGGTTTACCAGTTATGCAAAAGTCGTTCAAAATGAAGAATACTTTTGGAGACATCCCCAGAAAATTCAAGATATACATTTTATTTGTCATGAAAATATCTTAAACATATGATATTTTAATCAAAATCGTTAGAGCCATTTTTGAGAAAATTAAAATTTTCGAAAAATGTTCCATGTAAAGGGTAATCTGGGGTGGGGGGATTTTCTTGAAAACCTTCGTGTCGCATCTCTGGAAGATACTGAACCTAAATACCAAGTTTGGTGTTTATCCGACTGTTCGTTTCTGAGTTATGCTGTTCACAGACACACACACAGACACACACACACGGACATGTTTCGTAAAATGTTTTTTTAGGATTCAGGGCGTCTCAAAACATATTTCCGGTGAAACCTCGGTATCGAATTTTTGGGTGGAATACAATACTTCCCCTACTTACTATGCGTAGTAGAGAAAGTAAAAAAGAAACTCCTAGGTTGCGTTCCTACACGGCAAGGCAGCGAAAGACATTTTGGTTTCGGTTTTATTATACATACACGCACATAGATGCTGTTTTCCGCATGAACCCTATCTCGTTGATTGAATTGAAGATTTCATACATGTATGATGGGTTAATTGTTGATGCTATAAAACACAGGCATTCTGTGTTTCTGTACCAACTGAATGGTAAACTTTATTCAAACATTACTCTGGAATACTATGACCCCCATATTGAAGCCATATTGTAGGCGCAAGAGAGACTGTTCACAATGCTCAAAGGAACAGATGCCGATACTTGATACTTTTAACTTCAACAGCATTCCATGACAATTAACAAAGAAAGGAATGCATTTTTCTCATTGGAATCCATCAGTGGATCAAGACAGCCTCTCATGTGCCTAGGCTTACTGTTGATAACATACGAGCCATCTTATAATGTTAAAAGAGTGACGTAAGAATGCAGCCTGTACTGTGTATAAATAAACCATAAGAAACTCCCGAAACCCATTAATCCATGCAGCAAAACAATTCGAAAAACAAATATAAAGTTACACGTGAAGCGGAAAACCTATACCATTGTCTTCTCATAGAACACGAAGATGAGATGCTGAGTTAGTAGAATAACTCACAATATTATATAGTGGGCTACCTTTACACACTTGGCTTATTTTCTTCTATTTTTCAGGTTATCTGCATTAAGGTTTGACGCAAAAAGACTGAGTACCGACTGTACCTAATGTTTTGTGTTCTAATATAACGCTAGCTAACTCTAGTTGCGCCTGAAGACCGAACAATTAGACCGTTATCATCTTCAGTAAGTTATTAGCAAAACCCTGTATGTTCAGTTGGCTTCTATCATTCTCTCTCCACTTGAACAGTCTGTTGCTATAATTTGTTTTATCTCTTAGTTATAAAGTTTGCACAACACCATAGACACAATGTGAACCCTCGAACTTCTGCTGTCCATGGTACGAATTTCACTTCATCATTGACTTTCAAAAAGTATTTCTCTTAGTTTTGTACTTTTTACGTGGTGCGGGATCTTCCATCATGTATTGTTGTTTGAATCACCCGATTTTATTTTATCTTCTGTTTGCAGTTATCCTAGCACTTGAAAAATGTTTTGATCAGGAGGTGGCTGTCCTGCCATATCTTTCAGATGTCAGCTTCGCCGCTATATACACCTCGATTTTTCAGGCCTCGAAGTTTTCTATGAATTGCAACATCTGAGCAGTGGATGAAACAATTAAACAAAAGAGAGAGAAATGCTGGAAGAACGGATGAAATGAAGTCTTGTTCCCAATCCTGGATCCGTTCTGCGTGTTTTATTCTAGATCCCAGCGGGATATAAAATTTTCTGCTTGTCTGCGTATAGTGCATATGTTACGTTTCCAAAGGTGTTTGGTCATTGCATGTGGTTCTAACAGTTTGATACTTATTTTGTGTATTGTCTTATGAAATAATACAGTAAGGGTGTTTGTGAAGGGATTAACATGATATTTGTTCTCTTTTGACAGGCGTACGAACTGTCAACGCTGACGGGCACCCAAGTGATGTTGCTAGTGGCTTCTGAAACAGGCCATGTTTACACATTTGCCACCCGTAAGCTGCAGCCGATGATCACCTCGGAGGCCGGCAAGGCCCTAATTCAAACGTGCCTTAACTCGCCCGATCCGCCTCCCTCAGGAGTGGGCGGCGACCAACGGATGTCGGCCACGGGCTTCGAGGAGACAGAGCTGACGTACAACATCGGGGACGAGGAGCAGAAAGTAAGACAGCTCGTGTATGGCGGCTCGCCGCATTCGACACAACACATGGCCCCCCAGCAGCACCCACACACTCACACGCAACATTTCCAGCAACACCCGGGCTCCCCACACCAACACCACATGATGGCACCTCCCCATCCTCATGCCCAGTCGCCCCCTTCGCACCTTATACCCTGCTCGAGTCCGGGTCCCATGATGGGCAGCGGTTATCAGCAACCCACTCACGTGTCCTGCCCTTCCCCTCTGCCTCCTCACACTGGGTACCCTCCTCCTCATCCCCATATGTCTCATTCTCACCCCCAGCGGTAGTGCTCTTTGGCTATGGCATGACTGCAGACCTGCTCTGGAGGTGCTAGAATGGCCCCCATGCATTTACCTGCCTATTCACACTGGTTACCCTCCTTCCCATTCTCATCCTTAGAGGTAAAGCTCCTTGGCTACAGCTTGGCTGCAGACACCAATCCACTCTAAAGTATTCAGTTACCAGCTCAGTGCACTTATGTTCAAACCCCGTGATGTGCAATAGTAATGCACAGCGCAAACATGTGTCCACATCTTCCCCTCTGTCCCCACATACTGGGGAGCATAGGTTTCATTCTTGCCTTCAAAAGTAATGCTCCTTGATTATGGTTTGGCTACTGACACAAGACATGCTTATTGGAGGTGTTTGAATGACCTCAACACGTTTACTGCCTGTTGCTCAGTGCGAGTAGGGCAGGTAGGTAAAGCAAGGAGAGGAGAGGGTTAGGTGTGTTCTCACACATTTCTAAAACGAGTTACCCATCGTTCAAGCAATGTTGATATTGAGGAAACATTCTATTAATCATCCTCTACCATAACCTCCAAAATAATTAATGAATCACTAGTTTGACTAAGACAGTGTTTCATAACCTATAAATCGGCCAGTCATTTCACCCAAGACAGAAAATATTAATATACCTCTTTTTGGCAGCTTTGCTAAACTTCACACCGATCATCAAGCAGTTGGTCGCAGTTGAGCTGTTCATTTTAAGAGTAACTTCAGGAGCATTTCAAGTGTAAATTTACAGGAGAGGGGGGGGGGGACCACTAGAAACATAAAGGGTCTTTAATTCTTAATATTAAACATAACAGGGTGACATATTTTAACTTCCCAGAGGTTAAAATATATCAATTAAATATTTTTTTAGACAGCAAGGCCTAAAAGTATAACTTCTACTACAATGCACACAAACTAAAAGCTTTAGATATCGCACTAGTGTGATAATTTGTATTGTGACCAACTTTGATTTCAAGTCCAATCACATGGTAATTACCCTTTGTATTTGCACATGTTTAATAACTCAGCTTGGTTTGATTAGGTTTTACTTTTCATTATGTCGTTTCACATGATTAATTTCTCATGGTGCTCACATTATCTTTCACAATATAAATCATCGTACTTTAGTTTATTGCAATTAATTGTAGAGTTAACATATACATTATATTGGCAGCTTTCTTTGATCTAAAATGTTACCCTTTTATCTAGCCTACATAAAGATTAAATGGCAGAAATTATAAATTCAGAAGAAACTGAAATGGAAGTGAAATTACAGAAGCAGCAGAAAGAATAACACTAGAAGTACTTACCTAAAAAATCCAGAAAGCAATATGATATAGTATTTAATTGCTTCATTGCTGGTGCAAGGCAAAACATGGTGAAAATAATTTCACTGAAAATGACTGCTAGCAAATCAACAAAACACGAAAGCATTTGACATCTTACCATTTTCTTGCTTCAAGAACGCATTCTAAACATAACATCTGTTAGTTTCTGGAATCAATATAAAATTATTGATATTTTACAAATTCAAGTGCTGTCTAAAAAATAGTATATGCCACAGTTGTTAAAAGTGACTTTATTTTGCTCGTAGGATTGCAAAATAAAACCCTACTTTTACCCCTTTTATCATAATCTACTATTAGCATTTAAATACTTCTGAAAATGGACAGCTCAAATATAAATTGCCCCTAATTTGATGGCTCTCTTTTGCAAGCTAAAGAAAGCATATCTATTGTCTTAAGAATTCAATAATGATCCTTTAAAATGGAAAAACAGTGTTTATGTAATACAGGACATCTTCTATTGAACTAAATTAAGCCTGATGATGTGCTACAAGACATTTACTGCTTGATGAACTCATTGAAGTAATGGAAAAGTAATAAAATTGTCAAAGTGATTATTGAAAAGTCGTCAGTTTGAGTGATGGTCATGATTATACATTAAATTCTCTCAGTTATAGCAGCAATGATATAATGCTGTGGATTTGCTTAAACAGCCACTTCAGAAAAACTAGGAACTCCAATAATATTATGGTCAGAAATAATTGATGTAGATAATGCTCTTAAACATAAGCATTTTGGTGGTTTTTTTTTAAAAAAGAAAATATTTTGCAAACTTATAGACACTGGATAAATGTCATTATTTTAATAGCTTGTTATGTTGCCCATTTTATTTTCAGTTAATATTTTTTTGTTTTTTTCATTTCTACTGAGCATTTTTTAAGTGAGCATTTTGACTTATAAATTCCATAGCTTTGACATTTTCATGCTAAAAATTGTAACATGTATGGCATGAAAGATTAAATGAAATAAGTTTGCATATCTTGTCACTTCCTTGAGATAACTTTTATTTTCTTTTATTTTTTCTATGAATCCTTAATTTGAAAGATGATTAGCTGTTGTTGAATGGATTCAAAGTGTTTATAAAACCAAAGCTAAATGTGTTAGGTTAGCTGACTGTGTCATGTTTGTAAACATTGCTTACTAAATAAGCAGACTCCTCATCCTTTATTACATCATTTATTCCGATTCCATTATTCAAGATTTCATTTTCAATTACAAGTAAGAAATAATAATTACTGATACCTCCTGTTCTATAACAAAGCTAACTGTTATTATATAATAAGTTATCCAGATTCCAAAAACAGACTGTAGGATGAATACATTGGTCAGTGTTTTCATATCGCGAACTGGCTACTTACCCAAAGTGACACTCAAAAGAAATGCTTATCTAAATAATAGTTTGCTGTGGATTAAACAAATATGTACTACTGCAGCTGAACAGTCACATTAAAGGTTGAAGTTTGAGTGATTATGTGCTGCAGCCTTGTCGGAAACCTTCCTTCAGTACCACAAATGTTGCACACAAACATAGTAGATATTCACCTTACCCATACACACAGTAAATTTAAAAAGGTTGTTTCACATGTACAGATACAGCATATTTACCAAGAGTTTGGTTCCACCATTCTTTGGCTGAGCATCTGAGACATTTTTTTATGCTTTGTAAAATAAAGCTTAATTTCTCTTAAAGAGAGCAGAAAGACCAGTTGCTTTCAAATTGCTGACCTGTTAAAATGGTCAGTTGTAAATAATTTCCTTTAAAAAAGGACTACAACAAAGAGCTAGCATAGTGCTGTACCATGTACATTGAAACAATATGTTAGTGATCATGCATGTGCCTGCCAGCTTAAACATGCTGCTTTCGCATTTGTTGAAACACTCCAAATGCTGTACAAATCTGTTTGAAAATAGTGAGCAGTATTATCAAAAGTAATCTTCAGTCTTTTCAGGTTTATTTCATTAATGGCCAGGAATTGGTTTGCAAAATGCTGTCTTCTTCTCTAAAACCAAAGTTAGCAGAGCCTTCCTAATTTCCAAGTTAGCTAGGAAACTCTTTTGGTTAATCTCTACAGAAACAATAGTATTAATGCAGTAGTTCTCAAACTGAAAATCCTGAAATCTGAAAAGGTAACAGATACTGTTTTTTTAAGACAATGTTGTGGAAATAGTAGCAAATAAATAAGTAAATAAAAATTAGGGAAAAAATCTGGTGTTTGGAGCCCTGCAGATGATATGAAACATTTGCTGGACCCTTAATTGTGCTTTAATGGCAGTTATATAAATCAATCTGTTGACTTCCCAGTGTTGCACATGAGCATTGCATTAGCTTCGCCAATTGAATGGCAATAGATAGGCAGTGAAATCAGTTTTTCAGCACTTCAGTGGTATGTTGCATTACTGTGTCAACAACAATAACAAAATGGCTGGCCCCGTAGGTCAGACAGTAGAACAACTGCCTGCTGTGATAGGGGTCCCGGATTTGATTCCCGGCTTGGAGGTGGGAATTTTTCTCTAGCCAAGATTATTCCTTATCCTCCCTAGAGTCTGGAAGTATGAATGAGAGTGTGAATGTGTGTATGATCTAATGATTAAAAACCAAAGTACAAGATACCCAACGACAAAAGTTACACAAGTTAATACCATTGCCAATAGGCAATAAGTTCGAAAGGAAAGGCCGTCGATAAGACCAATGTAGTTAAAGGCGGGGTATAAATGGAAATATTAATAAACAACAATAAAAAAACAGTAATAATAACAACAATAAACTGAAACGTGACTTTGTAAGTTACACTCAACTCTATGGTTGATTCACATCAGCATATCTGCGCACAAGTCTGTAACTCTACTGTGTTATTAATCATATCAACTTCTCTTGTCAAATGTATGGTGATAGCCAAGCACTTATAAGCAGATATCTAGGAGCAAGAACTACACACCTTCAAGTCCCATCCATGAGAGAAAGATTTTCAGATAAATGCAATATTTATTATGCATATATTAATATAATGTCCAACTGAAGTCTGACTTTCTTTTTAAGGCATTAACAATCTCATTCAAAAAAGTGCAGTGCTCTTTTACGCTTTCAAAATAAATATGAAATTAAATATTGTTAAATAAAAAACCAACAAAAATATTAATTAATATTGTAGTGTTTTTAACCCTCCGTTTTGATTCTTGCCCTCACTCTTCTGGCCTTCTGGGAATTTATTTTGAAAATGAAGATAATTAATTTTTGTTTTTGTATTTACACATTAGTGCCTTATAATTCAAGTATATTAAACATTAATTTTACTCACAAAAATAATTAAACAGAAATAAAGTATTAAGAGGATTCAAATGGAGGTAGCTCTAATTATCACACAAGTGAGTTTAACCATTCATCTGTTGGAGCACATGAACAAAATTATATACATTTTCTTGTTTACAGCATACTTTGAAAACATAGGTATAGTGGCTTTAAATCATGAAATGTGAACACATCATTGACTGCTTTCAGTGAAATAAAAAGTACCAATTAACACCCTTGTAGAAAAATTTAAAATAAACCCAACAATTCTTGTCTTCCGCTTTGACTAGCAAAGCAAACCGATTTGTCTGCCTGTTTGAGAACCACTACATTAAGTAAACATGAAACACTAAAAGTGATTGTTTTCCATCTCAGAAAAGTGCAACTGTTTTATTTATGGAATAAATTAATACAGATTTGTGCAGCATTGTAGTTTAGTAGTGAAATTTAATTTTATGTACTGTTTCATTAGAATCAAAGGAATCACTACCAACATGGACTAAAAGAGGTACTGTGAAGGTAATTTTTGTAAATATGTATTAAGTGTTTTCTACTAGGCAGTGCATTAGATTTTTGGCAAGGAGAATACACTTGCATTAATTTAATTTTTGTTTTAAAACAGACAGTTTTGATTTATTTTATAAAAAAAAGCACATCTAAAGAAATAATAGGAGGAATCTAAACTGGATAATTAGTATTTTATATTAAATTTGTTGGTTTTTTATGCCTCTTCAGACAAATGTGCTGTGGAAGTTAAGTGTAACATTGGTCATTGAAAAAGATAGCTATTATTTAATAAATACTTCAATCTGAGAAAAAAAAACTAAATGGAGGTGTGTGTCTATTCATAGAAGACTGTTGTAAATTAAGCACCTTTTGGTAACTTAAAATAAAGTTTGTCTCAAAATATTGGTATTAAGCAACAGATAATATGGCAAATTTAGTGCCTCCAACTTACATAACTAACACTCAAAGCGAGAGCAGATTGAAAGCTAGTAAATAAGAGAATGCAGAATGGAATATTTTGGAGTGGTGATTCCTTAATAAGGGCTGATTCATAACCAGTGCGAAAGTGGCCAGTATTTCACAATTCTGTTTTACACTCACTGAGTTTTAGTATTGGCATGTTAGTTTTGCCTTTGTGTTCGTTGTGGTTTAAGTGGTTTTTCATTTGTTGAATTTGTTTTTGTACCTCTTTAATTCTTAAACAGTCAGTGTGCATTAGAGATAGATATTAATTTGTGTTTAATGTGATGTTTAGTCAACGTAATTTATATTTTATATTGAATTTAATAACTAGCATGTTAAGTAACACTTAGAAATTGTAAGCAAGATCTTTCGACTGCTTATGAAAGATCCACTTTTTTTTTTGTTTAAAATCTAACTTATAAGTTGTAAAAAGAGTTTAAACTTGTTTTCAGAAACTGTGATCAGAGTTGATGTAAGACATCTCTTAATTTTATTTTATACTTTGCTCATGTGTAAATATCACTTCATAAGAACTTACAAACCTCACTTAAGTTAAATTAAACTTTTTTCTTAATAAGAAAACACTGATATTCTGTGAAAGACACATGCCTATTTTTTGTAATGATAATCTGTGGTGCAGGCATGAACTCAGGGCTTCGTGCAACAATGTTATTTGTACCTAGTGGAGTGAAGTTGAAGTGAGGCTTTGTGTTGGCTGAATGAAGCCTAAATAGATAAATTTTTGAATTAATATTTGCATTAAAATCTCATATCATTCTTGAAGTCCCACTATACAAAATTTTAATTTAATGTTGATGTTTTTATTTAATTACCTCGAAGAAAATTTCCTAATAATACTAAGAAGTAAAGCAGTTTTAGAGTTAAAATCTCTGATCATTTTAGGGAAGTTTTCATATGTTCTGAAAAGTTTCAGATAAATAAAAATGTAATGGCTGCAAGCACTGGACAACTTTTTGGAAATGTGTTTGAATACAAGCTTATATTATTTAATGTTTGATTTTTCTGATAAATTTATGTTACTAAATACAAATTTTTAGAGCAAATGATTCTTTCCTAATGGTTTATATCATAAGAGAAGTATTCAAGGTAAAATCTTCTTTTGGAAACGGACAGTTTACAATTACTTTTAAGAAAAGAAACTGAGTACACATCCATCTGAAGATGGAATTTTAATAGTTTTAAGAATGTTGACACAATATCAACATTCCTTGAGTTTTATTTATGAACTGTTGAAGATATTCTGAGAGCAGCTGTCTTCTTTGCAACATAGTTTTGTAAATATATTTAATTTTGTTTATGATTGGCCTGTTGTTTGTTTAGCATGTATGAATCTTAAAAGTACATTCTGTGTGGCTGTGATGCCTGCATCTTGAAAACCGGAATGGCAGCTGTAGTGTGGTGTGTTGTTTGTAAATCTCAGTTGAATTTGAATGAGAATTATTTTATTGTTGGATTGTAGTTAGGAATAAACATTGTCATATTTAGGATGGGCATTGTTTTGAAGCATGCTTTTCTCTAGAGTATGAAGTCTGCAATCCCATTCCGCTTACCTATGCTGCACATGCCTATCCTATGATCCTTCACATGTCAAATCCTTATCATGTGATGTACTAATGCATGTGTTTGCTTATACTTGCACATTAGAGATTTAATATAATGTAGAAATATCTATTCCTTCACTTATGTGGAAATTATACCGGATGAATAGGCAAATTATATTAGTTGAATCTAACATAAGTGAATATAACGAATTGGTCGTCTTTCTTTCATTAACATATGTACTTTGATTGGTATTTGTGATCCTGTTGTTAGATGGCATACCGACCTGATTGAGATATGTGACACTAAAGAGAGGAAGGGAAGTTCTCTTCACACTGTTATAATGGCACCATTTACAAAATTTGTTGGGAAATGTATTATCTCCATTACTGTAAAAGGAAATGTAGACGTTTTTACATTTACCATATAAAGAGTTGAAACTGTCCTGTAGACACTTTTTATCTGTAATAGTGAAAGAAACTTCTTAAACAGTAGTTAATATGATTAAAGCATTTTGTCATTTATCTTTGGTTTAGTTTCTCGAATAAGCTTCGCTCTATTTCGTCTTATAACTGTTAATGAAACATAGTCCTAAATAGGATATTTAGCTAATACACTTGAAATGTGGGATGGAAAAGATTATTGCAGTAATTTTAAGATAAATTAATTAGGGCATAGATAACATAAAGTTCAATACTTTCCTAATAAATGTTTTAGACCAGCTATGGGCAAAGAAATAAAAACAATAAATAAAGTATAGTTTGAATTCATTTATGGCAGGTCTCATGGTACCTTTAGTTTTTGTTAACAGAATATTATAAACTGAAAAACATCATGAACAACACATTTCCTTAACAGTTTTTATAAAACTCGCCGTTGTGTGTAAATTATTTACTTTTGGTGCGAATTTAATTTCGTTCCAAGTCACAAGGTGTAAATCAGAATTACAGAACAAAGAGTTTTATATTTAAAAAAAAACAGGTAAGGCAATGTTTAGTTATTATTCTTTAATGTTATGAAAATCTAAAAGGACCTAACGACCCACCCATAAATGTGGTGCAAACATAATACACTTTTTTATTTATTTATTTATTTATTTATTTATTTATTTATTTATTGTTTTAATTCTTGATCGAAGGAAGAAGGTTCTATTTGAATTTTTGTTACCTATGCGCTAAATGGTTTTTCTTTTAAAATTAATGCACTAACATTCCGCGTATCCTATATATTTCAAAAACATTTTAGAGCAAATAGAAATACTTTGAATTACAAAGTACTTTTGTAGTGTTGGCATTATAAGAGCTGCGCAAATGTTAATACTAGCATGCACTGCAGTGTAGACATTTTTTCATAGAATAAGTATGCAGAATTATGAACCCATTTACGTCCTTCGTCCTGACGTGCTTATTCGGCTTTAATTATATCCCTTGCTAGTACTCATAATCTTTCGGCGGTTGGCGTTAATTTTAGGACGGGAAAATAATAAGAGAACATTTGTAACTTCGAAAATCTTGCCACGAGTTTTTCTCCTTCTTTGTAACAACTAAGAATAAGTTTGGTGGGCGGTTAAAGGTTGCATTTATACGAGTTATTAATGGCCTTGATAACGTGTAATCATTATCTGTAGGTTTCCGGTGGTCATTGGTGACGTAAATACTGAAATACTGCGATTTCTTAACCCTAAAGGTATCAGTTGCTCGGTTAACGTGCATGTTGGTGGGCATGTTGAAGGAAAACAACATTCATAATGATACTGCTGCAGTGTTCCAAATTGTGGAATAAGACTTGTGTGACTAGCAGGCAATAATAATTTCACTTAATAAAGATTATGGCTCTACAAATAGCCGTCAAATGAAAACGGGCCAGACGCCAATAAACGAACAATTATTACCCCTCAAAACATTTTTGATAGCTGTTTAATACATTACTTTACTAGAAGTAAGATAGTTATTCTCACTCTTGAAGCTTTCAGGTTGCTGACGAATTCACATTACTCAATCACTTATCTTCTTCCGGTTTAAACCAATGTCTGTGAATGCTTGTTTTAGGAAAACTACAAAAGAAAATCTTTAGGAAAGATGTAATTGTGTTTCCTGGCCTAGTGTTCCAAAAAATCTAGAGGCTAAGAAACGTTGTAGTCGAAGATGGCCATTACTTCCCCGGAAATTGTTTGCGTGGCTTTGGAATTTTTCCTCTAGTGATAATTTATTTTTTCATTGAGGGATTTGTGCTTACGATTTATACACTTCAAGCGATATAAAAAGCAACATTCGCGGTCATTGGCTTTTATAGGGATCGAAAGGGCTTATTTTCGATTGGTTGTTATTACGGACTTATTAGCAGCCTAAGAGTTTCAACAAGAATTTGTTATATAAATGTGTAATTGGTATTATCTTTGATGTAATGTTCAGTGACACTTTTTGGGCCTGACCATTTTGATTTGGCTGCTCCTCATAATTGAAGATTATTGTCGGGATATCGAGGCGCCATTACGATGGACAAAAAACGAAAACATCGTCTTCGAATTGCTAAAGGATTGGATATCAGGACGTCATTACAATGAACAAATTAGCATGCGAAAAAACACCTTATTAAACTTGTAAAGAAGTGCATCAAAGGTAACGCTTTCAGATATATTCGGCTTGCAAGAAGTTAATTAAAATTCGTGGCAAGAAGTGAGAAAGCAAAAGCAGCTAATAGTTGAAGATGTACATGTTCTCCCACGGTTCACTCTAGCCAGCCTTCCCAAGAAGTTGCGCTTCTCGAGCCTACTGAAGCAGAATCTAGGATGCCACGAAGGTGCGACAATTTGAAGCAGGAATGTACATGCCACCTTTTCCCGTTGTCTCCAATATCTGCTATTGATTCTGCTACCCACTGCTCCAATGATTTAACTGGATATTTTCTCTTACGGTATGCGTAGATGTATTGTGAAGGACAACACCAGTTTAACTTGACTGAGGAATTTATTGTGAACTAATACTTGAGTTCTTGAACTGAGTTGCCGACCGTTTGATATGAAATATATTGACTCTGAATTTTAGCACTCGAAATCATAACAGTTGAATTATTATACCTGGCAACTTCTACAGGATCAATTTTACAGTTTGAAATAACTGTTTCCACAATAAAAGAAACTAGACGCGTAAGTCGCCGTGAGTAGCTAAAACGTTGACCGGCAGGATCCCTCATGCTAGCCACTACTCTTAGATGCGCGTCACTGGGCACTTAAAATCAAATACGTTAGTACCGCTGCCGGCACCAGCTAGAGAGTAGTTAATGTATTCACAATTGTGTGCACGAATCGTACCAATGAAGATACCAGAGTAGAGCATCCCTCGGAGCTAGATGCACGAACATTTATTAATTTTAGCTCCGCCTACTTTAGAATTACTCCCACCAACGTTCTACCTTATACGTTGCCAAATCTTAAAACTCTCAAGTATCCGAATGCGACACTGTTATTAGGGACTTAGCTAAAATTCTCAGAATTTCCGTCGCCTAATTTCCAGAATTGGCCTACGTGCCTGTATAACGTATTGAACTTAACTCTGCATTCGCAGAAATTCCCAAGATAACGCCCCTTTTCGGCTCACTAATGACTCTGGCTAACTTGACTCCTAATTACCTCCATCCTTCCGGAGAAAACCCTCAACTCAAACTTGTTATATTATACACTGATTTAATATACGGAAATTATTTTTTTGCAATTATTCCTCTATCTTACTATTATTTCTTTATTTAATGATTTATATATTCCGCCGATAATTACGGTATCACTACTCGAAATAATACTTGAGGAAAACAATAAGTGCTTGGAAGTCGCTACTGCGAAGTTGGAATAATATGTAAATCGTCTGGAATACGCTTATATTTTTTTTTATTCTCAGAAAGACAAAGAAGTTATTTTTGCAGTCTTAGTTTCCAGTTGTTCTTCCTTAAGTTAAATTCAGTATGCCATCTTACTCAGAGACGTAGCTGGGGGGGTTGGAACCCCCGCCCCTTTGTTAAAACAATATAAAAATTAATAGCAAAAATTGCTCTGTTAAAATAATAGTATCTTTCTAGGTTGGTGGGAACGAGTTGCTTCACTATATTTACGCCGCTATTGCCAAACGTGACAGTAACAAACTGTTCCTGTGGAACTACAGTATAGTGGATAAACAGATTGCACTACGCTCCGGTCCTTCATTTCGGAGTAATAAAATACATTTTTTAAAAAGTATTATTTGACTTTGCTTCGTACAATGGTAGCTCGCAAGCAGCTTCCAAAACTTTGCTACGTAGTATGCAGCTAAGTTACTGTCGTATAGAAGGAGCAGAAGTAGATGTGTATAGTCAGCGTGTATCGTCAGTGCTTACACCACACACCAGAGCTCCCTCTCTCATTACTCCTACTAGTGCTAGAATTCCTATAACTCTCCTGACATTTCCTCACAACATACTTAGAAGCACACAAAACGTGATAGTGAAGGCTCACATTATTGAAGCACCAAGAAAGGAGGAAGCATCATTAGACTGAGTGCAGTAACTGTTCCGGGTAAAGCATGAATGCGGAACTGAGTAAAACTCGGGGAAATTGTAGACTTCCAAATGTGCATTGTTCATTGGTGGATTTTGAGTATTCTGATTTAATCTTTTAGTTTCAAGTTTGAGATACCTTAAAATTAAGATTTACGGTACTGTTCGCCAACGGAAAGAAAGTCCCTGACAGGAATGTACTACCCTTATATGTTTGGAAAAAGTGCGACAAGGACTGAATGTGTGACGGGGAACGCATGCTACGCAAGGAGTAAAACTATTCAACTGAGCTGTCGCGTGCGTCATATATATATGTGTAACATAAGCAAGTAGGCAGGTTTCGGACCGTGTCTAATCAGCAATTTCCCCTCTGCCCTTCATTGCCCCGGGACTTTCTTTGCTGTGGAGGACAGTATTTTGAAATCGAAATAAGAAATAAATAGAAAGTAAAAGAAAATCCTGGTGCACGGGGATTTTAATGCAGTTCTGCCTCTGTATCGATGTTTTTAGCTTAGAATTACTTTCGGTGATAATTCCTATTTGGGAAAGGCAGGTTCTGGAAAGTAAGCGTGCGATATCGCGTGAAATGACGTGATGGGAATAGAGCTTTCATTAAAATGAAGCGTGATCGGGACTAGATCTGTGGAGGAGTGCGATTTCACCGCCAAGGGGTCACACAGGTTGGTGATGGCATTTGGCAGGGTGAACAGACAATGCTATGATACGGATCAGAGCAGCTTAATGTATGAGATAACGTTGTACCTTTCAGTCACGGTGTTGCAAACTCGTGACACTGGCCAGGAATAAAGGATGCAGAATTGGTATAAATAAACAACGCATGAGTTTGCTTTACTTGTTTTATTTGAGTACTATAACATTTACACAGATAAGAAAACGCCAGCACTGCCGTTTTGACCTTTAAAATTCCCTGCTGCTGCAGCACTGCTTTGCAATTATTCGTACATATAATATGACATTTGCATAATAAGATTTCCTTCATTTAGTGCTATTTGTATTTCTGTATATTTTAAAGTAATTGTGATTTATGTACAGTTTTATGTGACATTTGGATAGTGGCACAGTCATAAATGCGGCAAACGAAATCAAAGTGCCAGACTATCTTGGAATTTTTCTTGACCCCACCCATTTGTCAGTAAATATGAATTGCAATGACTCAAATTCCCAACCCAAGATTAAAATAACATAGAAATGGATGCAACACAAAGACGATGGAGCTAAGGTCGCTAACTTCAGCGGATGTTACAGGAAGGCAACATGCAATAAAGACCATGTGTTCAACGTATCACCGACAAGTTTTACACAAAAACAAACTACCTTCCGACTAAATCAATAGAAGCAAAATAAATGGCATGGATGGGCAACCATGCAATTAAGACCATCGCAGTGTCTTACACCAATAGGACTGAACCTCGCAAGCCTTTGCATGTTATAGCGTGGCTCCCTTCACCGACAGTTCCAGTGCTGAACTTGTGATTAGACAACAAACGAAAATATGTTAGCTTAAAGCAGCTTCACGAAGTATAGACTCTTCTCGAGACACGCTTCTTTCAAGTCCAAAAACTACACCTAGCTTTACTCGCCAACTTATAGATCATAGATTTAATATGAGCGGGGTAATAAGAATATTTTGAAATGCGTCTTAAATAAAAATACGCCATTATAATGTATGCCTCATTCTTTGCACAAAACCTATGAATACAGAAGACTACAAATGCACTTTCACTCGAGCCACACCTTCACACTTAAACCATTCACCGCTGCTAGCAATAAATAAGGGGAGGGAACTGTGGCTGCTCCTTGGCGTTTTGTGAACTCCCCCGCTCGCAACGGGAAATCCTGTGTCAACAAGCTACTCAAGCACATGTTGCAAAATGACGATTACACAAAGGGCCATCAAAACGATGTGCAGTATACACCTCACAGTTAAAGGCACTCTGTTCTGAAATTACTAATTTCATCCAATTTAGCGTACATTGTCACAGATTTGTTCATAAGTACGAGGGCTGTCCCAGAAGTACCGACCTAACAAAGAAAACACAAATATTTTGGGAAAAAACATCTTTATTTCTCTACATAGTCTCCTTTCAGCTCGATGCACCTTTCCCAGCGATGTTCAATAGCTTCGATACCCTGTTTATAGTGAGAACCGTCGAGTTCTGCAAAATAGCCATCAACTGCAAATTCCACCTCTTCATTGTTGGCAAATCTTTTACCACCAAGCCATTTCTTCAGCTGTGGAAACAGAAAATAATCAGAGGGGGCTAGGTCTGGCGAATAGGGTGCATGAGGAAGCAATTCGAACTTTAACTCATTGATTTTGGCCATGGCAATAATAGATGTGTGAACTGATGCATTGTCTTGATGAAACAGAGCTTTCTTTTTCGCTAAATGAGGCCGTTTTTCCTTGATTTCATCATTAAAACGCTGCAGTAAGTTTGCATAATACTCGCCATTGATTGCTTTTCCTTTCTGAAGATAATTAATGAAAATTATTCCACGCGCATCCCAAAAACTGACGCCATGACCTTGCCTGCAGATGGAACTGTCTTCGCCTTCTTTGAAGTCGATTCTCCCCTTTCAATCCACTGCTTTGACTGTTCCTTCGTCTCAGATGTGAAGTGATGCACCCATGTTTCATCCATGGTTATGAATCGACGCAAAAACTCTGCTTTATTGCAACGAAACATCGCCAAACACTCGACTGAAACATCATCTTGACCTGCTTTTGTTCCATTGTGAGTAAACGCGGCACCCAACTTGTGCACGGCTTTCTCATGTCCAAATTTTCAGTTAGTATGCAATGTACAGCACTTTTTGAAATGCCTACGATGTCTGCTAGCTCGCGCACTTTCAGTCGACGGTCATTCAATACCATTTTGTGGATTTTCTTCACAATTTCTGGCGTGGTCACGTCATTTGGTTGACCACTGCGATGTTCGTCTTGGCAGCTCGTACGGCCTCTCTTATACTCTGTCACCCAATATTTTACTGTTGTAAACGAAGGAGCAGACTCCCCCAGAGTAGAATGTAGCCCAGCTTTAATATTAGTTGTACTAAGACCTTTCAAATGAAAGTATTGTATTACATAACGATGGCCAGTTTTATCCATGTTTACAAATTCGCTGAGACAGTTCACTATTAATGGCTGCCAAACAATTACTAAACAACGTAGCATCGTGAAACTTAAGCTTTATAAGGGTGGTACTTTCTACCATAGTCATTTGTTTGAAACAACTGCTATATATACGTCAAGTCGGATACTTCTGGGACTGCCCTCTATATAAGAAATTAATTTTTGAGGCCACATGTAACTAACTTCCGTGAAAATCACTTTCAAAATATGAAAACCGATTCATATGTAAAATCCTTTCCATGATTAAAACTTGAACAATCTGACGTGATGCATTCACATGACTTTCTCTACCCTCTGTCTTTATTAGTGGGTATACAAGCTACTCTTACCAAAGCTAATTTTTCTATCTGCTACATTTTAATCCAAATAAACCTTTGCAAAAATAGCTACATTACACATTTCATTATAGGTACTAAGAGAACAGTGATAGTCAAATGTTTAGAACTGGACACTATATGCTGGCTTTAACATTTCATACTGTTTCCATGCAATCGCGAGAAATAACTGAAAATCGATGGGACCTTAAATCAATGAGAAATATTGAACAATTCGAACCTAATAACGAGATTAAGTCTTTTCCTTACAATACCATAAAACGCCAAGATCAGATCATAGCAACAAGTATTCGCATAGGCCACTCAAGACTTACTCATATTCATCTCATAACTAAAGATGAAACACCGAAATATCCCTTTTGCTCTGCTGCCATGACAATAGTACACACATTCACAAAATGCCACAAATCGACTTCGAGGGAAAAAGATATGGGATCCCCGTCGAACTACATAAAGCAATCGGAAGCCCGTCAGCTTATTTCAAGTTCCTCAGTGACATTGGATACTAAATAAACTGTGAATCATCCTATCATATGCTATACTAACCATTAAATATCAGTTACGGTCTCACTGATCAATTGTATTGTCGCTCATCACAGTATTGCTGTGTAATTCACTCAATATTATTCTCAGTGTATTCAAAACATAATTATGTAATGATAACTGTATAACATGCTATTTATTGTAATATGTACTACCTTGTAAACGTCGCTATAAGATCTAAGATGTTTTAGCGACTATAAATAAATTTAAAAACGAATTCGAACCTTTAATAACGGATATCTCAGAAATGGTTTATGCCACAAACAAACTTATTTTAAGTAAATATAGTGTTTTAAAGAGATCTACGTTTTTTTTTGTGTGGTACGTTTTCGTCTGTCGCTTAGCGTTTACCAGTTATACAAGTTTATACAAAATTTCTTCCGAATGAAGACTTCAAGGGCTGCCATTCCCAGAAAATTCAAGATATACATTTTATTTGTAACATATATATGGCATTTCAAACAAAATCGTCAGCCATTTTTTAGAAAATCAAACTTTTCGAAAAATGTTCCATGTAAAGGGTAGTTAGGTTGAGGGTATTTTCTTGAAACTCTTCATGTCCCATCCTTGGAAGATACTAAACTCAAATACCAAATTTGTATTATCCGACTTTTCGTTTTTGAGTTATCAGTTTAGAGACTTTCGCGCCCGCTCGTTTCCAGAAATGCTTTTTCTGGATTCAGGGAGCCTCAAAACATGCATTTCTTGTGAAATCTTGGTATCCAATTTTTGGGTGAAATGCAAAACCTGCTATGTAGGTACGTGGTAGAGAAAGTAAAAATGTAAACTTTTAAATTCTGCATATTGTTTTTCTAGCATAGCTATTTATAATCAAAGATTCAATTTTGTGTAAAATTAAAACCTTTTTTATGAAAAAATGAAACACTTTTTAATTTTTAAAAATTAGTCGTGTATTAGTCATGTATGTATTAAAACCATAAATACAAAACTTTACTTCATATTAAGAAAATACTTTAATTCTACTCATTCACCTTCGTAGAACGCATGTTGAAAATTTGAAAGAAGCTGAACAAAAAGTGTATCATTTTAAAAGTGACAAAAATGAAAGAAGAAAAAGTGAGAAAGTTAAGTTTTTAAAGGTAATGTTCTGTTTAGGTACATGCAACTTTGCATGCCCAGCTAAACATGGCGCTTGGGCATTTAAATGACCAAAAGACTGTGTTTCTAATCACGCAACGTTTGTAAAACTTTTTTTCGAAATTTTGTCGAAAATTCAAAATAGAGGACCCTTAAAGCGACGTTAAATAAGTAGAAAAAAGTATACTCCATAGCACTCACTCCATAGCATTTATCTCTCACGAGCATTTGAAATGCCAGGCTTCTGTTCCACAACAGTAATTTATTATTGTGAGACTCCGAAGACTCTGCAACATGCCTGTTACCTGCTTTAAATGTCACGTTAGCGTTATAGACAGCTTCACTCAGGTGCGGACATTGGGTTTAACAAAAATCGTGTCCTGCTGTGAGAATACATGCTAGTTTTCAAGTGTTTAAAGCTGAAATTAAATTGAGTTTTATTTATGGACGCTCTTTAACTACTATGGCCCTTAGCGTCCCATTCTACATTGGGCGGTAATTTTGCTCACAGGCCTCTTATCAGGCTTGAGGTTCTTTTACGTGCCGTAAATCTACGGCACGGGACCACCGGTTTTATTTCCCTTCCATAGGAAGCCATGTTAAGGATTTCTACACCCGAAAAAATCCATCGCCTCCGCCGGGTTTGAACCCGCGACCTCGGGAACTAGAGGTTAGCACGGTACCACTAGTCCATGAAGGAATACGAATGCTCGTTGCCATACATTCTAAAGAACATAAGGTACCTAAAGTTGTTTCATTTTTTGTACATTACATTTTTCAACACCTGTCTAGCTTTTTTCCCCCTTCTTTTTTTCTTTTTTTTTACCGCAGGAAAAACGCACATGAAACTGTGCACACCTGTTGCTAATGAATAGTGTAAGTTTGCAAAATAAAGTAAAGCATCTTGTTTATTTGTGAATAAAAGAAAAGTTTCCCTAAATGCTGCTAATGAAATACAAATTTGAGGGGTTAAACAGGTGAAATAAATTCTTCCAAGAAAAATATTCACCTGTGCACAATAAACATATAAACTTTCGACATATTCCGTGAAGCAGTTTCCTAAATGTGGAGGGGGGCACTGTTTGCCCAGCAACATACTTTCTTTTAAACATTCCAAAATTGATGTAGGTATTTAAAAATATCCTTTAACGCGTCATACTAAAATATGATAAATCGACATTCATTTTGTCATGCGTAGTGCTTCAGGAGATACAAGCGACTAACAAACTCTGTGATTTGCTCTAGATTAGCCTTAATGGAGATCAAGAACTGGATTGAGTCACAGAAAGACATTTCAACTTGCACCCTACGTGGTAATTTAAACCCTATAACTGTATATTATTACCTTGTATATTTCGCCGTCTTTTGACGAAACCCGTTTATTCGTCATTCTAGGTTATTGGTCTTCGTTCATTAAATATTGAAAAAACAAAGAGAACGTATATAATTCTGGGGAAAAAAAAGGAGTAAATTTTCTCCTACTGAATTAAGCGAATACTATTAAAACAGAAAATCATATGCAGAAATAAGAAAGAAATCTTAAAATATCTTAAATAACGTCGTCTTTACACCGTAAACATTTGAGGATATGGCGATGAAAATTACGGCATTCCTAAAATGATAGGACACAAGCTCTTTGAATATTTCTGGCCTGACGTCTGGCCACTCAAATCTATCCCTGAAATTTCTTATTTCATCATTGCATGGATGCTGATACCTGTTAAAGTGAAACACTTAAATGCTTTGCTCATATTTTATGCATTTAGTATATTACACCGCGTCCTTGATTTCCTAGAGCCTAGTCTGAACAGTACTGTAATGGGTAGTAGGTACATAGGTTCGAGTCCTCATAATATGCGATTGGTGTTGAATAATTCAGGGATCCAAGATTTTAAACAAACGGTTGTCAATATCATTTCCAATAATTATGCTTTGAGCAGAGGCTATCCCTCGATAATTGTAACCATCATGTTCACTAATTTAAAGGTAGTGTGTGTCGCTTACTTATTAATGTTTAAATATTATTTATAGATTTTAAAGAAATGGGGATCATCTGTCAATGTTCCGGAGTGACTGAATAACTAAGTTATTGCACTTGGTTTGTATGCAACAGTTGTTTTACCGTTTGATATTATAAGCAACCAGTAAAATGAAAACCGTCTGTGAACAGTAATCAGAGCCAAAAAGCACGGAAAGGAACTTCCGAAGGCATGGAGTTGAGCGGAGGCGATTTCTTCGGAAACTCAACTTGATTGCCCATTCTTGGAGAGCACTGGTTTACATAATAAAAACTTTTAAATTCCAAAATCTCTGTATCTCTGCAAAATTTTACAGAAGCACCCAGGCTGTTTATTCTGAAAAAATTGCAACCTGATCGTTTCAGATTGGATATTATGCACTGGTTAGCTCAAATGCTTCGAATTTAGAGCAATTTTGCTCTAGATTGTTTATTTCAGCAGTTACGAGATTTTGAAAATTAAATTTGAAAAAGTCAAACCACTGGTTTATTAATAAAACACTAACGTAATCATTAAGTCAGTAGACGGTGCTAATGCTGAACTTTAGAAAGACAAAGTGGGGGGGGGGGGCGAAGCGTAGGTTACGTGGTTTAGGTTTCGAGGTAACGTATCTCGTAACTCTCTCCGTCTAAAAGATAGGCCTGTTATACATTGCGTAAATCGATATAATTATCAGTAGTTAAAATCACGCATTTGACGTAGGATGAACACTATTGCGACTCGAAAGACTTTTCTTCATCCGAATAACATTGTTGTAATCAATTATCTCCTCCATTAAAACTTCCGACGTATAAGCCTGCTCTATTTGGATTTCTTGTGGAGCCTGAGGGAAAACATTAATAAAACACGCGGTCCAAAAAACGTTAAAATTAAAATTAAAAAGTACCTACCTCAGGTACGGGAGCGTAGATGTATTAGCACTACAACAAAAAAATAATGGACCGCTTTAAACTTGTGTCTAATGTGAAAGCTATTACGCATGTGCAGTGAACAAGTGCTCCTGTTAGACGCTAACGTTGGACGGTAATGCAATTCGTTTTACCTATATACAGGCGAACCATTCTTTATTTTGCTGATAGTCAACTTCGGTGGCTAGTAACTTAAGAAGCGAGGGAGTTTCAAACTAAGCTTTTGGTGGTGTTACGCTACTGGTTCCCTTTGTTGGAAGATAATCTCGTAGTATGCAAGTTTTCCAGAACATTTCGCATTCGCCTTAAAGAATATTTACGAAGAGCAAATTTTGTTTGGGGTTGATACGCTGTTTTAGCTCTCTTAAGGGATGTTTTTAAACTTATCATAACCGTAACAGCTGGTTCCTTTCGTTTGATTGGAAGCTAAATCGGAGAAACGTGTAACACCTGAATAATCTCAAGGTTATAATTCTGTAACTATGGGGGTAAAGATGGTAAAACCAATAGATAGTTCAGAAAATGAAAGGATTTTAAGGTACAGACATGTAAAATCTGTAATTTTCTAAGCACAAGTTACTTGTGCGCAATAGTTGAAGTACCAATTTAGATTAATAAATACACTCTGGTATTACATTCTTGTATTGAAAACTACGAGAAACTAAATCTACGAAGTTCCTTATTAATTCTTTCCGAATAATCGTACACTAAAGAATACAAAGCGCCGATGGACACGATTCCTTTCTTTACTCACCAGTTATAATTATGTTCCTCATCACATATTAAATTAACGTGAGTTGCCAAGTACGTATATATTTTAGTTTAAATATTCTTTTTGATAATTATTTTGAAAGATAAGACGGAAAATCTGACTTAAATAATTACAAACTGACAGGGGTGAGACGCTTACCTCAAGGTTCGGAGTTAACTCCAATTTGGATCATGGTTAAGTTGTCAGGATAGTTTTCTCCTCTATCCCCCCCCGCCCCCGAGGTTTTACGTCGCCTGGAAACCTAAAGAATAGGGTCATGGATTCTGGGCTCATTTGACATTTATTCGTTCTTTTATCCTAATGATATCTACGTAGTAAAACAGGTGCAAAGCTGGGTAGAATAAAAATGCATATTGGCTTTGGGCTTACATTTGCAGTGTAATTTTAATATATCCTGAGACTTAAAATTCCCAAATTCACCTCTAAAATCCACGAGAGAGGAGAATGAGAACTGTCATCCGTCGAAAGAAAAGTAACATAGGATAAGGATTTTCGTATGAATTGAAACAAGCACAAAATGTTGCAGAAAACTGTTCTAAGTAGGTATGTTGCTAGTCACTTACTACTCATGACTTCGACATTTATGGTGGGAATACGGGCCGCTTTAATGCGTACATGAGATACAGTTACCATCGAAAAAATGCAGAAATCTAGTAGACTTTAAAATATGATAAGAGCAATAAAAATTGTTTTCAAAGTTTTATGCCACCGTTTTCCAACTTTCATGCCATTTTATCGCAGACGTTAGCAAACAGTTAACATATGTTTTATTACGCTGTCGTTAAGTTCCCGTGTTTTTTAAATCTCGTACTTTAGCACGACTTCCTGCTTCGATATCTTAGCGCTAGTCACAGATTTTATGTTAACGTTTCTAAAACTCCTTAAATGGAAGGAACTGTCTTTTGTTTTAATGCTGCAGTAACAAAATTATATGTCGTTGTTTGTAAGTTTTTAAGTGTCTTTGAAAGTGATTTTCGAAATAAAACTCTGTTCGTGATGTCGGTAAAATGTTATTTTCATTTAATATTCCTGTCCAGGTATATTTTCGCACATTTAGTGCAAACATTTGTCACGACTGCTTACAGTGGCTCTGGAAAGTAGGCATTATTTCTTTCCTTTCCAAGATTACTCGCGACGTTAGAAAGCAACTAAAGAAAAACAAAATCTTATCCCTATAGCAATCAAGAATTATTTGAGGGCCAGTCAAGATATAATGCACACATTCTGCTTAATCTAATTACATCAATACCTTTCAAAATAATCGTTATACAATCCCCTTTGAGTTTGACTGCTTCCCTAGCTGTTAAACTTTCCTTTGAAATTTAACTTTCGGATGGATTGCGTCGGTTATTAATCTCAAAATAAATTCGACGCTCTACGCTTTCTCAGTCTTAACAACTTCGAACTTCCTCAGAATAGATACTTCAGAATCTCCGCTAATGCACCAAATTCCAAACGAAAGGATTCATAAACATTTAAAGTTTCGGTCTTTTCCTGAATACATAATTTTTGTTTCTAAAATTATTAAACAACCGGCACGATCATTTCAGTGCACCAATCTGTGGCTGAGGGAGTTTTGATATCGATTTTGATGCTAAATAATGAAGAAAGGAGAACTCGATAAATAATTCAATGATTAGTAAAAAGAGAGACTTCTCAATATATGCTCTCTTTCTCACTAAACTATTTTAAAATATCAAACAAATTTTTCTTCAAATTAAGAATTCCATAATATCCTCTTCAAGATTCAATGAAGGGTACAAACTCTCAGGTTGGCAAAAGTCCGAGTAGAATTCTATTTTACTTGGATAGGTGTCTAGCTTGGAGGGTCATGACTGTATTCAGATATTTTAACATTGTAAAACTGTGAGCACGAAATGGTTAAATAACAAGCAGGTGGACTTATTATCTCCAGCTTTTAGGCTAAATGAGGGTGTGTTCCCCAATTGTAATCGGTCGATACATGCCTCGCCAGCTCGCGATTAGCGGCCTTTTACAGTGGAGAAGCAGGGCATCCAACTCGAGCCGTGGTCGTTTCTGTCGAATTTTTGGTCGTAATTTCTTAGTAAAAGTTCAGAGTAGTAATATCTTAAGTGCCAACATAAAATACTGTCAGTAACACTCTAAAGATGATATAGGTGTTCTGGGTCATTTTGTTGTGGCTCCCTGAATCCTCCCACCAAAAGAATAAAGAAACAGGTGTGTGTGTGTGGGGGGGGGGTGCGCGCGAGCGTGTGGACAGCTTACTTATAAACGAAAACTCCATTAAATATCAAATTTGACATATTAAGTTCAGTACGTTCCAAGGATGCAAGAAAATTCACCCATCCCAAACTACCCTTTCAGTTTCCTTGGAAAGATTTCGTTTAGTTTTCTCAAAAATGGCTCTTAACGATTTTTTTTTATTAAAATGCCGTATGTTTAAGATGTTTCATGGCAAATAAAAGTATATCTTAATTTTCTGCGAATAACCTATGAAGATCTATTTATTTTGAATATCTTTTTTTAATATAACTGGTAATCAATAAGAGATAGGCAAACTCTTACTGCACAAAAAATGTGGATCTCCTTAAAGCACAAAATTTGTGAAATAAAATTTTGTGTGGCGTTAATCGTTTCCGAGATATTTTTTGTCGTTGGTTTGAATTTTCAAATACTCTAAGTTCAGTATCTACCAAAGATGCGACAAGAAAATCTTCAAGAAAATTCTCCCACCGCAAACCCCAAATTATACCGATTTTTTTTCTTTGAATATTTTGCATGAAAGTGTTTATCTTGAATTTTCTGGGAATATTTAAGTCCACTTCATTCGACAGAAGTATATAATCTTGCATAACGGCTAAACCATAAGATAAACAAAAGCTTCACCAAAAATGTAGATCTCTTTGAACATTATTTTAAATAACTTTTGTGACATTAGGCATTTCCGAGATATTCGCTAATGTTGGTTTCAATTAAATTTTTAAGTGGTGCTGTCGCTGTTCATTTATTTCTCGCGAGTCATGGAAAGAATATGGAATTTCAAGGCCAGCTTATATTGTGCCGCTTTTAAACAATTTTACTATCGATTCTGTTTCCTGTATCCTAAAATGAAATTTGTAATGTATCTATTTCTCTTATCTCGATTAAGATGTAGTAGGTAGAAAATAGGCTTTTGTAAGAATATTTTTAGAAGCTAAACAAGAAGAAGTGATAGTGGTAGAGAAAGCCGTGTGAATGTAATACATTTTTTTCAAGTGATAAGTCGCTATTCGTTTTATTTGGTTTTTTCTTACTTTCTTTCTTGTGGTCATCTAAGTATAAAATTTCAAAGCCATCACAAAACGACCCGCTTTTTAAAATTCGCTTTAGCGTACTGTATGCTTATATTTGTAATGAAGTGTGTAAATGTATAAAGAAAGTTTATTCGATTAACAAAATGTAGATAGAAGAAAAAGCTTTTATAAGAATAGTGTGTAGAAGAGTGAGTATAAAGTGTCATGGGAATGCAACATATCGGAGTTTTTAATCGTAATTGTCATAACTTTTTCTTCAATGTAGACAACGTTTCAGAAAACCATTCCACACACTTTTATTTCCCACCTAATGTTTGCCTAATCTGCTTTAGGTTGGTTTATTAATTTTCCTGCAATTTGCATCGCTTACAACCTGAGCTATATTGGATGAAGTACACAGGCATAGATCCTCACGATTACACCACTTGGATAACACAATTACATACATTGAAGTCAGAACAGGTCCAGCGAAGTTTGGGAGGCTTAGGGAAAATCACGTTTAGTCGCCGTGAATTCGAGCACTCTTGCATTGCTGACGGGCAGGCTCAGTTGTTTTGCTTGTTGCAAAATAGTTAGGAACAAGTAAACCTAAATTGGAATCTGCACATCTCGTCCCCACACACTTTACGAAGCAATTTATGTATTTCCGTCCCATACTTTACACTTCAAGTTTCAGTATTAATAGGAGTTCATTGATTACGCCACTATTTGTCCTGGCTGATTTTTGTCCATTTCACTAGGCAAAGAAGTTTTAAGCAATTGAGTTCTGTTTACTGTGGTTTATTCAGAATGACTCACATTAATAACACAAAAGACAGCCACGCAAGTCCATTAAGACTGAAGCACATATGAGTACTCGTGGTATGGACATTTTTACAATAAGCAGTGTGTACAAAAGAATAAGAAGTACGAAATTGAACAGACCAAAAGGTTTCCAGATTGGAACGCCCCTATCTGACCGGAGGTAAATCTCGGTAAAGTCTAACTCAGTTGCACAGACTTGCTCGTGTGTATAGTTAATGCGTACTATCTAATAATTGTCCTGAATGACCACCAGCATAATCGATTCATTGGGCCAATAAAATGAAAATTAATAGTCTTGCCAGAGTACAGGTCGGTGATCGTGATTAGCACAAACCGTTAACGAAATAAATGAATTTCACTGTCAGTGCGTGAGGTGCAGAAGAAAGTTGTAGAACCTTAGTTGGTAAGTGATATGCTCATTTGTTATTTTATCGATACAGCTGTCATAAATTGGGCCGTAACATGCCATGGTAGCGTAAGACTGCGATGCATCAGCGTTACATATTGGTGTTTGAGTAGATTTGTTTATACTAGTCAGGAAGTTAGTGATGCTGTGACTACGTCAATGATAGTGGTTAATATAAGGAAATCTGGATTGCTTTTTACCTTATGAAGCAAATTTATTGGGTAACTGTTTCGGCTGTAAGTCTGTCTCTCTTTTTAAAAGTTTTAACCATTCAAGAAAGTTATTTTAGTGATATTTTTATTCTGTTACAGCATTTCAGGATCAATAAACTGTTCCCAATATCTTGATAGTTCAACATAGCCGAGTTACCATGCATTCTCTTCTACGAAACGTTTTTGTTGTTAAAATTTAGATGTGTGGGTGTAATTTTAAGGCACTGGGACGCAAGAACCTTAAGTGATCCGAATAAGGCAGACGGAAAGTATCGACATATAGTACATGTAACATTGGGAGCATATTGGAAGCGACTTGAGATTGCATTTTGTAAATCCTTTCGCTGCAACTTCTACCGGCAGACCCCGTATTATTGACTGTAGGTAATTGTGTTTACTCGTATTTGCTTGTCGTTGAATTTCTGGTTAACTTTGGGTTTTATTTATTAGATCACACACACACACACACACACACACACACATCACACTCTCACTCATGCTTCCAGACTCTGAGAAGAATAGGGAATAATCTTGGGTAGAGAAAAATTCCCACCCCCAGCCTGGGTTCGAACCCGGGACCCCTCGTACAGCAGGCAGATGCTCTACCGACTGAGCTACCCTTATTGCGTATTCTGTGATTCGTCGAGTGTACTTTCGCCACTAATACAATATTGGAGTTGAATTTATGGCTTTTTAATGATGCAAAATGCTCAGTGAAAAAATAATCACTGAGGCTACGGAGAATAATGACATTTTAAAATTTGGAATGGAGCTTTAAATGTTTTCCCAGCGCTTTAGATTTGCACGATAATATCTCGGCGAAAAGATTTTGCTTTGCAACCTGATTGTTGGTAGAGTAACTCCTTCAATCACGACAGCCCTAGTTGGGACAAATCCGCCGCACGACCGCTATATAGTAAGGCTTGATGGACGACGGTAGTGCGGGACGATATATGGTCAGCATGCTGAATCCTCCAATGTGCCGTTTTCGGGTCCAGAATTCACAGTTGTCAAATCAATTATCCCTCTCAATTGGGCCCCAAGAACTCCACAAGCGGAGTGTTATGAGCTCCAAATTTTCCAGCGTGAGTGAAATCCCTGTTGATGCAGGGGATCGAAAGTAGGTCTTTGGAACACCAGGCAGCACGGAGACCGTCAGCTATATAACCCTGAACTCTTCACAATCAACCGCCATATCTGGGTGAATAAGTTGTTTTGACAATCGTGGACAGTAAATGAAGTAATTTTACAATCACTCGCGCGGCCTCAGATAGCATTAATGCGTATGTATGCAATCAACAGTATTTTGGTGACTTCGAATTTCTGGGGTTGGAAATGTTTTCCAGCATAATTGCATCAGTAAAAGTAGTATCCATTTCTACGTTGTAAGCATTTGAGGCGTTTCAGGTAGTAAGGACCAACACATCAGGTCAAGTATGTATTTGTACGAATTTTGCCATACTCTTAGTGTAATATTGTTGAAGTCGGCCTTTATAGGATGCAACGTTTGGAATAAAATACCTGCAGTAGGGACAGAACACTAGGTGGAACGGATCGAATATTTTGTAAGATACGGAAATCCCCAACACGCAGTTTCCAATCTCGGTTCACACACGCAAAAAAATACCCGAGCCGCTCAGCTGTTATCCCTCAGTGCGCATACTATGAGCTTTGAAATACATACTGACAGTATCGAATGTGTAACTTCGATTTAAACCTCTTAAGATTTAATTTTCAAAAGCTAACCCTTTTAACAGCCCCTTCGATATCAAAAAGAAAACGAAATGAGAAAGAAGAGGAAGATAATTGATATATTGCGTTTGTAATGTTTGTTTTGTGCGGCAGTTTCACATTTTTACTTTCTCTACTACGTATAGTAAGTAGGGGAAGTATTGCATTCCACCCAAAAATTCGATACCGAGATTTCACCGGAAATACACGTTTTGAGACCTCCTGAATCCAAAAAAAGCATTTTTAGAAACATGTCCGTGTGTGTGTCTGTGTGTGTGTGTGTGTGTGTGTGTGTGTGTGTGTGTGTGTGTGTGTGTGAGTGTGTGTCTGTGTGTGTGTGTGTGTGTGTCTGTGAACAGCATAACTCAAAAACGAACAATCGGATAAGCACCAAACTTGGTATTTAGGTTCAGTATCTTCCAGAGATGCGACACGAAGGTTTTCAAGAAAATCCCCCCACCCCAGACTACCCTTTACATGGAACATTTTTCGAAAATTTTAATTTTCTCAAAAACGGCTCTAACGATTTTGATTAAAATATCATATGTTTAAGATATTGTCATGACAAATAAAATGTATATCTCGAATTTTCTGGGAATGTCTCCAAAAGTATTCTTCATTATGAACGACTTTTTCATAACTGGTAAACCATAAGAGATAGACAAAATTTTACTACACAAAAAATGTAGATCGCGTTAAAATACACAATTTATGTCATATACATTTCTTTTGTTGAGTGAACCGTTTGCGAGATATTGCTTGTTATTCCCTTAAATTTTCCAATACTTATACTTTTTCTCAAATTCGTTATTCATTTTTTTATGTTCTGGACATGCAAAGAGAATGGAATGCCACACATAGCAACCAGCGTTAAAATATTTGGCTATCGCTTAAAAGCTACCATATTCCCCTTCCATCTACAAGAAAATTATCAATAAGATTGACATCTCGATATCTCGATTAACATGAAGCATATGGAGAATAGGCGTTTGTAAAATTAGGTTGTACAAGAGTAGAGAAAGTTATGTGAGTGTAACACATCAGATTTTTTATATAATTTCCCCCTCCTTTGACTAATGTACAAGAAAGCTCCCTCCCCCAGCCTTAAGAATATCATGCATTTGCTGGTATGTATGAATGTAATTCCCATTTCCGTGGAGTTTTGTGAAAAATGTTACTTAAAAAGAGCTCGTTACCTTTTCTGTTTAATATTATTATTGCTTACAAAATGTCGGTAGAATGAATATTTAAGGAATAACTCGAGTTTCACGACATTTGTGTACATTTAAGACCACTTACACAGCGATACATTCTTTTGTGGTTTTTAGGTTAACACGGAACATTTCGAGCGTCTTAAAGGCGTCCTGTCATTATTCGGGGTCTAGGTTTGAATTCCGATTAGATCAAGCCGCTTGGCTTATGTTTTCTTTAGTGCTTAGGATGAAATATGGGGTAGCTTTTTTATGCTTTTACATCAATTTCTACTGGCATTCATTGTCTGACCTGACCTGAGTGGTTCTAAAGGACGTTAAAGTCTCCAAAAAGACAAAGAAAGAAGAAGAAAAAGATATTGGGGGAATTTGTGTTGAAAATGGAAGATTAAACCTTTGGAAAGTTTTTAATTTGAAAAAGTCACTACATTATAAAAATGCTTATATCTCATTGCACGCTGAAGTGTCAAAATATTTTCTGTGGTCCCAATAAATTTCTTTCTCCCGTGTGTGTAAAGAACTGTATTTTAAGTTAATGCTACATTATAAAAAAGAATTAAGTTATTGATTTTTCAAAACACGGTTTTAAAAGAAAGCGGAAAATCTAAAAAGGAATGAAAGAAGAAAGACATCTGTAGATAACATTACTGTAGCTGTGGGCTCTGCTAGTAATGTAACTTGAATAAGAAGTACAATTGGCCACAACACCAATTTAGGTGCGTTTTGTAGCTGCAAAACAGATGTTATCGTCACTTTATCCGACTTTATACGTGACACGATCTACTGCCGGCGCGGAAGGCTTTGAAGAAAATTCGTGGACACATTTTAAATTTGGTTGAAATCGGTAGAATATTAGGGATGATTGACTAATTTACATGCGGAGCCACCTTGGCGAATCGCTGCATGAGTGGAGTTGTAATTTGAAGAACAGTTGTCAACATATTTAAAATTTTGTTGAATTGGCACGAAATTAAGAGTAATTCATATAGCCTCTGATATAGCCTTACAATTTTTGGGTTAATTTCCCAAACTAGCCATTACAAATACATGTTACAAGTGCTGGTGCATTATCCGTCACAAAACGAACGCACTTGAAATTTAGTGCAATGCGTACATTTACGATCTTGTTTTGACGAGGTTCTTTTTTTCTACCCTACCCTATTTTTCAATACATGCATTGGCTTTATTTCGGTCTTTTTAGCTGAAATGTTTTAAACTTGCGTCTTCCAAGATTACTCAAATACAATTTCTGTATAAGCGACCTAGGAAGTTCAATATACAAAAGCAATCAAATTGGAAACACACCCAGATGGGATCTTAACGGCCGCACCTCTTGAAATTGTTGCGCCCACATGGTCATTCAAATTTCCCCCAAGGAAAGCATACTCAACACAGAGTTGGCACAGTTCATTCTCACGTGGGAATCTGTAGCCTAGCATTTAAATAATGAATAAGTAAATATTAATGTGTGTAATTAACGTTAGGGTTCACACGCCGCCCTTCGACAACAAACACAGCTAATTTAAAATTTCATGAGTTGAGAAAAGTTGTGGCGCCTTTGAACGAAGAGGAGTCCATGTGAATGATGACTGGAGCCATTGCCTATTATGCAATTAACCATAGTAAAATCGAAAACCACGTTATAACACCAATGGACCGGTTTCACCATGGAGGATTGATCTTAAACGGCTTAATTGGGTTCAGGGATGTCCCTAATGTGTGGGTTGGGAAACAGGTTCTTGGTACATTGGCACACTTCGTTTCACGTGGGCATTTTAGTTTAAAATTACCTGCTAACGGTCATATGTAAATGTGCATTACTGTTGGCAAATGTAACGTGGCTCGTTTTAAGTCATTCTTTGTATGTCCATTCTTTTCATTTTTACGCGGAGATTCAGGACATGCCAACTTCCTTGCAGAGTGCGCAGTCTCGTTGACATGGTAGTTCCTGGAAACTTAAGCGCTGGCATCGGTAGCAAAGAAAAGAAAGATAAGAAAAACTATAATATTTGTCACGCGTATAAAATTTAACGTATGTTAAGTTCCCGCAGAATATCTGGCGGTATGTAAACACATTCTAGCAACTTAGATGTCAGCAATATCAGCAAGTTCTATTAAATTTAATATTTGTACTACTAAAGGATGCATAAAGTGATTCTAAATAATAATAATAATAATAATAATAATAATAATATTAATATTATTATTATTATTATTATTATTATTATTCAGATATCGCAGGTTGTGTATCAATAAGGGTAGCATGTAAAGTTATAACGTTTTGTTCTGTTTATAAAATCATCGGCATCAAAGCCAAATTTCAGTACCTACCAAAAGCTCAAGGAATGCAGTGTTGAGGGAGAAATTTAGCTAATAAATAGCTTTGAGTACTCGTTTCTCCGAAACAGTTTAATACAGAATATTGAACAGAATATTTTAAAGATGAGTACCACTTCTTATTCTATATATTCTTTCTTTCTTTCTTTCTTTCTTTCTTTTCTTTTCTTTTCTTTTCTTTTCTTTTCTTTTTGTTTTGAGAAATTGATATTTGATTTTGACTTGCGTATGTTTGGCATCTTAAAAAACAAAATGCTATAGAAAACGCCAGTGTTATTAAAAGAATTCAAATTTGTGGTATTACGAAAACACTAAATAATCACAGCGGGTATGTGCAGGAAATTTGCTGGAGTAGATAACGAGCTTATTTATAGAACTTGGCCGCTCACACGGTGTTCTACGTCTCCGCTGCCACGCATACGCAGCCGGCGACTCTGAATGAAGCTGTCGCTGCCCGTCATAATGTAACACACCCTCGTCCTATAAAATCGTTAAAACAGCAAGTGTTGACCACATTAGAATGTGTGTAACAAGTGAGGAGTTTGAGAAATGTCGCGATCCTTTTATAAACTCAATTCTACGCAAGTTTGCCTCTGCGATTACGGTGAGGGGAGGCAGAATACTTGTGAAGCCCCACAGTTTTAACAGAAGAAAAAAATCAAGGAAACTAGAGAACATCCTCAACCTGCGGCAGCAAAATCATTACTTGAATGATTGAGGTGCGTACATAAAGCAACGCGAATATTAAAACGCATACCTTTCACTTTACAAAGACCCCTAGTTTACAAACAAGCAATCCAGAAGGATAGATGCCATAGTGCGAGTGAATTTTTCCTCGATCATGAACATGCAATTGACCAACAGCTTACACTCTTTTCGGATGAATTATGAGTTCCACTTTGTTGCTGAAAATTCTAAGCTCTACCTGTTGCTATTCAAAGACGGAGAAATTATCGCTTAGTATGGCCCTCAGTGCCTACATCCAACAGGGCGTGATTTTTCTTGGGGTAGCCTTAACGAGAAAATCAGGGAAACACATGTATTGAAAGTACTAAAGATAAACGTTGGAGATAAATCATTGCAATCAAATTTTATTGCATTAACTAAAAATCATTTTCCCGATACGTGCTCTTCTTAGCGTAGGGAGGATGGCAATTTCAAACAGGCGCCACCGACTGCATCGCGCTTCTTATCTAAGGGTATATCCTGTTAGAACCAAGTTGTAAAACTAAAGGACTAAGGTTACCTTTCCGAAACTTCTGCTATTCCACACGTGATGTGTGGATAATTACGTAATCATTTCCCCCCTACCCCCGCGAAGCGCTGGAGTTTACGCGCAAGATACTTTGTGGTTTACGCTTGATTTACCAAGTACCGCACCAAAACAATATCATTTAAAACATCTAGCGTACAGAATTAATTAATTCGGATGATGAATTTTGGAGATTTACAGTTTAAAACTGTACATTTTAGAAAAACAGTATACCTACATGTGAACAGTCTTAATTATTGAACTGAAATTCCGAGATTTCAAACGTTGCCAAATGAATATAGGCATTAATGTTCTGTACAAATAGGAATTGCTGTGTTAATTTTGAAAGATTTATAAACACTTTCGTAAGTTGTACATTGAACTCTGTTTACACTTTTAATAAATAAGTTTGTAAAAAAGTTCAAGCAATAGCTCAGCATCTTTCACGCGTGTTCTTGACTGCTTCTGCGACCTTTTAAACTCGAGAGGTCCTAGGTTTGGTTCCCAACTGACGAGAGCTTTTGTTTAATGTGACTTTTCCTTGCCGTCGATATAGTTGGCAAGTATGAATGCGCGAATGGGATGCGGTATTTAAAAAATGGCAGCCTTCAATTTAATCTAGGCAATTTAGTTAGGAACGCAAGCATTTTTTTTAAGCCAAAGGTATGGATATGCCTTTAGTCGCTGTGTTCATACGTTAAACAGTAATTTAATTTAAGATCAAGGAAAAGAAGATTCTTAGAGGGGAGGGGTTAACTCTTGATATTACGTATACTTTAATAGAATTTTATTAACGAACAATCAAATCCTCCGACATCACTGGGTACACAAGCTTAGCTTCTCACTTTTCAACAAGTAAGGGCGATGTTGTTCCATAGTGACGTCACAATATGGTGTAGACATTTTCTTTAAAGAACCATTGAAAGCCATGCAGAAATGGCCAAAATTACATCTATTCAAAGATCAAATGGTGATAGTACGGCTGTCTCACTTGATTAATTAAAAATATAAATACATTACGGCTCACCGAATATCTGCCTGAGTTAGATTTTTCTTAAATTATTTGAAACTAAATTTGTATTAAAGAGCATTCACACGGGTGTGAAATGACAAAGGGCTGTTTTGACTAAGGTCTGTTCTTAAGAAAACTAATACAAAACCAGCTGCGCATTTCCACAACTTCTGTTTTACGCTAACTTGAATAGGAATGGTTTTGTAAATACCTATGGCTGAGCGATATAAATGCATTATGCGCTTTTTCTTTACATATTATTGGATCGCGTTTTGTTTGTGAATTTTGTGGGGGGGGGTCACTTGATCAGATAAACTGGCACGTTGTTTGTCGTAACATTATACAACTAAGTAAACTGTCAGGTGAAAGAACGTTCTTACTGTAACAAAGAATTATTAATTTCTAATCCTATCTATGCGCTTAATCCTGAATCAGCACATAAGATTAATACACCTCTAATTAATGTTCTTAAAAGGAGGATTTTTGTCCAATTATTGGGCATTAGAAAAGAGAAATCACTCTTGGCTCAGGGAAGCCGCTTGAACACAAATCACCTCTTACGTGTTGCAACCGATTAAATGTGGTATTACTACTCTAAAATATGAGTTTACAAATAGGTACATACAAGTAAATGAGCTATTTTTCTTCCTTCTTTTACAAGTTTAAGAGATTACAGTTTGTAACATTTATAAAGAATGCATATACTATAACTCTAGGACGATAAATGTGATTCTTCAAGAGTGTAGAAAAGAAAATTCCCTCGAAGCGGATAGTTGATTCGCTTGGCAATGAAAGGAACAGATGTCGCTCATATGTGCTCCCCGCCGATGGTTAAAGTCTGCAGATGTCGGTATATACACTCTTCTGAAAGTTTGCTTGCTGAGACGTTCATGCTCGTGCGACCACGAGTTTTGTTGCTACCGTGGAGAGGTGCTTCATTTTTCTATGGACAGCCCTGAGGAACCAGGCACACCAGCCACTGTCTTTGACACTGATGGTGCGGCAAATTTAAGAAGCCATTTCACACAAAACTGAGAGCCACAATGTTTACCGTTGTGTAATGAATGCAGCGTGAAATAACAGATGATAATGGACCACCAACATCGACAACTTTTTTCCCAACATGTTGGAAGATATGTAGCTACAGAAGCTAGGAGGAACCTGGAGGGGACACATCGTTGAGTAAATGTCATGGAAATCTGCTGCAGTTGGTTTAAAGAAATATCTGGAGCTTGTTTATCCGAAGATTTATAGCCAGCTATGGGTCAATGGGATAGTGGAGTATATCTGACTTTTAGATATTATCCTTTCATTCCCAGCAGGACAGCTGTTATGTGCGTAGCTCACAAGCGGGTAATGTAGCGTGTGGTAACGGATTATACAGACCACCATCATCGAATAGCTGTGGAAATCATGTTTTTTGCTTTGATGAAGTGCGTTGTTGAATCCTTATTGAAGAATCACACTTCGAGTTAGTTGAGCAACTGTGAATATGACAGCCGACTTTGTAAAATCACGATAGAGGAAAAACGATTGGGCAGACAATTGAGGCTGACGGCAGCGAAGAACCGGACATTTGCAGCGGGACTGATCACAGAGTTTTGACAGCTTCTTCACGCGGAAGCAGGCATGACCACGATGGCCAAGTTGGTCAAGAGTGGAGGGATGGAGAGATGACCCAAATGGACATCCCTGCAGAAGTTATGCGGCATCCCAAGATGGATGACTCTTGCTGACCAAGGCTGACAGTTCTCGGCAGCCACGTGGACTTGACTCCATCGCCATACTCCTGAAAGGGAAAAACAAGCATTTAATGCAAAAACCTGTTGTGAAATAACACAATTTTTAAATACTTTTTATAAAAGAAATTTGCATTTGTTTTGCATTAATGTGAGTGACTATTAACTTCTAACTTAGCATTGTTCTAATTCATCCGCAGAAATATTATGCTTGGAACGCTGCCGAGAATATAGGAACAGTCAGGTATTAATCTTATATGTAACAATACACACCTTTCTCTTCTGACTGAACGTATAGAAATTTATTTTTCATATACTTCATATTAATCAAGATAAGTTTCTGCCTGGAAATAGCTTCAAAGTAAATCACGCTATGTTATAAGCAGTAGGCGTATTATTACGCAGTCCGTGTATAAAACAATTGGATTGGTGTTTATAGGTTAACCAAGAGATGGTGGAGAAAAAAAATACCCCCCCCCAAAAAAAAATAAAATTAAATGCTTGGATTTGAGACGGTATTAATACGCATCAGTAAATATTTTGAAAATAGTGGCAAAAAATTTGATCAAAAATACGAA
Source organism: Deroplatys truncata (assembly GCA_030765065.1). Lineage (NCBI taxonomy): Eukaryota > Metazoa > Arthropoda > Insecta > Mantodea > Mantidae > Deroplatys > Deroplatys truncata. The sequence continues at coordinate 108,456,641 of CM060976.1, forward strand.
TAAGAATAAGAAATATTATATTCCCTTCAGCCAATATCAGGGAAACTCCCCTAGATTACTAAAGTTGAGGCTTGAATTTACCTTCATATAATTACTGGAGGATAATTTGTGTATAAGATAATGTTATGCACGTGCAGATATTTAGAGATTTGATATACACGGATTGAGTATTTAGAATTAAACTAATTTATTAACACTTCTAAGCTATTAGCGGCAAGTTGTGCAGAACAAAAAGCATTTGATTTGTAGCATTAAATATTGCTTAAGAGGCTTTATTTTTCCTTCCGTAACAAACATTTCACAGGCTAGTTAAATCGTTTCACAAGACAAAATAATAAATCGCGTATGTAAGGATTAACAAGTATGATACTCTCGAGTACTGTTCTGAACAGTGATTCATGTGAACCGTGTTTCGTCTATTACACTTTTGTGCCAGCGATAAAATCAATTTTTTTTATTATAGCTGCTTCTGTTATCTTTTAACATTAATGATAGTATCTTGAAGGCTTTTATTATTCACAAAAGGACAATCGGAAATAAAACAACATCGAAGGATACTTTTGATGCACGTAGGGAATTTATTTTAAACAATCTTTGAATATGAGGGTGGCTTTCATGTTTAAACTGCAATACAGAATTAGCAAGAATTAATACACAAAAAAATAAAATTAATTATTCTGAGAGAGAAAAAAAACGGGAACAGTTCCGGGTCTATGCATGGCATTTTTCATGATCTCTTTTCTACCCCCATTTATATACTGTTTTTAACAATTGTGATCATATATGCGGTTTTACCTTTAGGGGCAACTTTTTTGGTGTGTTGACTCATTGATGTGATTTTAACACCGGGTTTTATACCTTTGGAACATGCTCGCATTGACTTTTCAGTCTCCCCGGAGTGTAGGGGAAATACCATTCGACAGCGGGAATCTAACCGGTACCTCTGGGAAGAGAAGTAAGGGCGCTTACAGCTTGCGGCAGAGGCATTTGTCAGAAGTTTTGGAAGCCGTGCTTAATGAGATGCCATTTGCATGACAAAACTTTTATATACGTTTCATCGCTGATCAAGACTTTTGTCAGTGTGTTTGACATTATCGCAGCATATGCAGTGCAATACTAAGCATAATATCGGAAAGCAGACATAAAGAAGGCATTTTACATTCTCTACCGCTTGCTTATACGTGGTAGGTGAAGGAAGTATTGTATTCCACTCACAAATATCGATATAGAAATTTCGCCATGATGTTTTGAGGTCCGCTGAATACAAAAATACATTTTTAGCAAAAAGTAATTGTGAGAAACGAAAGAACAGCATTACTAAATAAGAAGGAAAGAAAAATCAGATGCTTATTTAAGTCCACCTTTTTCCAGGAAGCAAAGCAAATAAAAGTCTATCCCAGACATTTCATGCCGACCCCAAACACTCAGAAACGCTCCAAAGGTTTTTTTTATATATATAAAGAAGGAACAGACTTTAAATATTTATTTCTAATAAACGACAATACAATAGCAACACATACGGTACATCGTTGAATAGAGGAAAATTCAAAGTTTTAAGCCCCCACGTATTAGTTCCATTCAGTGCCTACAGCGGCGCTGTGTTTGTTTACGAGAAAATGGCAACGCCACAGGAAAAGTCGTTTTGTGTGCTGCAGTGTGCAAAGAATGAATCCATTGTTTCATTGCAGCGTACATTTCGTTGTAAGCTCAACAAAGAGCCACCTCGTCATAAAAAATTTACAATTGATACAATATATTCCCAGAAGATGGTTGCGTATGCAAAAGGAAAAGCACTGGTCGTCCTCGCATAACAAATGGTGCTGATTTTGAACACATACAATAAAATTTGGAACTTTCTTCTATTCAGTGATGTTTCGTATGTGTCGCCATCTATTGTCGTTCATTAGAAATAAATATTTAAAGTCTGTTCCTTCTTTTTGAATAGCCCGGTGTGTGTGGGTGGGTGTTTTCGCTCTATTTGTATGCCACCTTTAACATAAGGTCGTATCAGTGTCTTTGCTTTTGGAACAATTCGTTTTACTATTGTGTACCTTACGGTTTCTTTACGTTTGGTTTTCTTAATAAACATTACATTCACACACGATTTACGTTCTCATTCAAACTCTAAGGAGGATGGGGAATAATCCTGGCTAAAGAAAAATTTCCATCCCCCAGCGGGAATCGAACCCTGGATCTGTGGAGTTGGAAGCTTAGTATGCTAATTACCAGACCACAAAGGCAGTCCCAACCACATTTCTTAAACCAAAAACCATTTCCTAAATTTTCTGTGAATAGCCTATGAAATCCTTTTCATTCTATTGAATTTCATACAATTTTAAATACCTAGAAATGTAAAAGACGGACCAAAACTTGCTACAGAAAAGGTGTACATCTCGTCAAAATAATCAGTTTGTATCAAAAACTGTATAGCATTAGCTCTTTCGAAATATTCTTTGTTCTCCCGGCCTTAAATGTAGATTGATCATCTATGAACCTGAGTGATCCCCCCCATATAATCATGGGAAAGAGAAGCTGTCTATAGATACATAAGATTGATTGTCTCTTCTGCAAATGTCGTGTAACATGAAGGAATGAAGGTAACTAACACCGTGTAACCTGATATAACAATATTTCTGTTCAAACATTTCTATCGCGATCAAGGTAAAGAGCAATAGCATAATCACATTTTATAAGGGATACCTGGACACACTAATGGGTAGAGAAACCCACATAAAATATTTAAATTTACTCTGCCAGTGGCATTCATCTAGCCAGTAAAGTAGTTCTGTATCAGGCAAATATAGATTAAACATTCCAATAGAAAGCTACCGGTTGCCGTCTTAAAAGTTATCGGGACCTTCATATCTTGAATGTTATTTATTTAAGAAGAGGACATTACTGGTACATATGTGCATCAAATATCCACTTCGATGTAGTTAAACTTTTACATGTTCTTTTAACAACAGAATATTAAGACGCTATCAAAATTAAAAAGTTAAGCGAGCCATTCTGTAAGCACATTAGAGTATATCTATATCTAAATGCTAGCCGTTTTAGTCACAGAACAATTTAACTTACCTCACTTGCGCTCTTATTGATGCATGTCAACAACGTCGGCCGTACGTCACATCAGCCTGAAAAATAAAAGCTGTTGTTAATCATTTAGAATTGCAAACGCAAAACTAGTACTTGTACAATGAAACAATTCGTTTCCATGGAAACTATTCTAACCTTCATGTTACGATGCATAAAATTTATGTTTAAAACATTTCTCGTGTTTATTGACTAGAGTGTTCTGAGTTTAATTCTAGTTTATTCGCATTCTGAAGCAATTCTGCGTACCCTGAACTAATAATGACAGTCTATATATTCTGAATGAAAACAGCAGGATGTGTCATCGCCGTTATCATGGTAAATGAAATACAAATGTATGTTTCGAAAGCAACTGGTATGGTGTGCGACAGCTAATATCATAAATGCCCCCCCCCAAAAATATATCTAGTTGGCGTTTTCAATAGATTAATATCACATTTTGCTCTCCAGGCAAAGCTGTATGTGCCATCCCTGCTGTAATACAGGTTATGTTTCGTGGTGTTTACATTAACCACAGCTATTGAGGCATGAAAGTAGATAAGGGAGTATGTACTATCCTTCTTGTTATCCAGTCCATCCAAGGGAAAGCTATATCTCGTGATATTCGCATCAGCCAGCCAGCCAGTAGGCACAGCTATTGAGGCATAAAAGATAAGGGAGTATGTGCCATCTTTGTTATCCAGTCTATACAAGAGACAATCATGTCTCATGATATTCACATCAGCCAGCCAGTAGGCACAGCTATTGAGGCATAAAAGATAAGGGAGTATGTGCCATCTTTGTTATCCAGTCTATACAAGAGACAATCATGTCTCATGATATTCACATCAGCCAGTCAGTAGGCACAGCTATTGAGGCATAAAAGATAAGGGAGTGTGTACCATCCTTCTTGTTATCCAGTCCATCCCAGGGACAGCTATGTCTCATGGTATTCACATCAGCCAGCCAGCCAGCCAGTCAGTAAGCACAACTATTGAGGCATAAAAGATAAGGGAGTATGTGCCATCCTTCTTGTTATCCAGTCCATCCAAGGGACAGCCATATCTCATGATATTCACATCAACCAGCCAGTCAGTAGGCACAGCTATTGAGGCATAAAAGATAAGGGAGTATGTACCATCCTTCTTGTTATCCAGTCCATCCAAGGGACAGCTATGTCTCATGATGTTCACATCAGCCAGCCAGTCAGTAGTCACAAGTATTGAGGCATAAAAGATAAGGGAGTATGTACCATCCTTCTTGTTATCCAGTCCATCCAAGGGACAGCTATGTCTCATGATGTTCACATCAGCCAGCCAGTCAGTAGTCACAAGTATTGAGGCATAAAAGATAAGGGAGTATGTACCATCCTTCTTGTTATCCAGTCCATCCAAGGACAGCTATGTCTCATGATGTTCACATCAGCCAGCCAGTCAGTAGTCACAACTATTGAGGCATAACAGATAAGGGAGTATGTACCATCCTTCTTGTTATCCAGTCCATCCAAGGGACAGCTATGTCTCATGATGTTCACATCAACCAGCCAGTCAGTAGGCACAGCTATTGAGACATAAAAGATAAGGGACTATGTACCATCCTTCTTGTTATCCAGTCCATCCAAGGGACAGCTATGTCTCATGATGTTCACATCAGCCAGTCAGTAGGCACAGCTATTGAGGCATGAAAATAGATAGGGCAGCGTGTACCATTGTCATCCAGTCCGCACAGATAGCCACGTCTAACGGTGTTCACACCAGCCAGTTCGTAGTTGCAACCATTGATACATGAAAATAGATAAGGTTGTGTGTCAGTTCTTGTCATCCAGTCTAAAGACGACAGTCGCATTTGGTGTTTACTTTAGTCAGTCAGTAATTAACAACTATTGAGGCTGAAGCGTAGATGAGGTTGTATGCGTCATCTCTTGCCACGCAATTTACATGGGCTACAGTCAACGTCTCATAGTATTAAGGTATTTATATCGCCCAATCAGCAGTTGCAGACATAGAGGCATGGTAGTATAAAGGCTAAGAGCCAAAAATCAAATGTTGCAGGAACAACAAAACACATTACCTGATTAGTGTGGTTCTGAAATGAAATACTTCTGTTACGAATTAACCTCTTCTCATACAGAGACAGAAATATAGATAAATAACTTTTCTGTGTGTGGTTAAAGCCTGGAAGTTAGATGTGCATCCATCCATTTCTACGGAACACACACACACACACACACACACACACACACACACACACACACACACACACACACATCTTTTTCATGCTATTCAAACTGTACAAAAGAATATATTTGCCGAGTAAGTCACTTCAGCACTTTTTTTTAATTGTACTCCTAAATGATTCCAAATAGCGATTTTTTTTTATTTGGATGTTCGCGCTTTCGCCTTCATTTTCTTCCACGTTTTAATTAGATAACGGGAAATGGATTCTGTTTTTCTCTGTACATTCCAGGTGTGGTGCTGTAAAATTCTGACTGTGTTCTTTACAGCGTGACATCAAGTATCTTAATTATATGTTGCGGAGAATACAGGAGTTTAGCTATCTACTATTTTGAAATTCTTTATTCAGGGAAACCACTGTAAACGTTTTCTGGAATAGGCCTCAACATTTTAATTTCATTCAGGTGGTATGGCTATTAACTTTGATTTCCACATTGTTGGATAAATTCCAGTGCAATGAACAATCAGTTCGCCCCCTCACAGTTTTACACGCTATAAGACTTAACAGGCATTGTGAAGGCGTTCGGACAATACATCGCTTACACACTAGGTGTTGTCGACCGTCAGATCTATGCCCCAAAACGGTGAAAATCATTAGAAATTACAGCGAGCAGAGACATCATGTTAGTACTCAAACTCACAAATGTTTGTCTCACTGTAGCCTAAGTTTACGTGGGTGCTAAAAACGACATACACTAGGCTTCAGTAAACATTCATTGACTGGAAGCAGTAATGCAGACGAGCGGTATGGGCGCTCTCACTCTAATGAAGATGGCAGCTCAATAGTGAGAGAAATCGAGAAAGCAACTATGATAAGATTGGTTAACGTTTTAAATGTTGTTGGGAATTTGAGATTTTAAAAGCATAGGCTATTTTGCAGTTACCAAATAAATTGATCCACTTTTACTCCTCTTATTAAACCCGATTATTATAAATTTTTCATTGGAGAAAAAACAGCTTATTTAGCTGATAGTTCAAGCTATTCGTTTGTAAACAGCTTGTGCCAATTCCGATAAACTTTCCATAAAATATTCATGCACGTTAAACATATTGTGATGTTATGATGCCATTTTAACAGATTTTGGTAAATAGGATTTTATGGAGAAAATTCAGGGAAAAAAACACTTAAACCAAGTGTTTCTTGAATATTTCAAACTGCATAAAATCCTATTTACCAAAGTCTGTTAAAATAAAATTATAACCGTTGCAATATTTAAAACATGCGATTACTACCTAATGTAATGGATGACGTACCTACCAAGTAATTAGAGGGCCGAGTTCGAATCAAGGTTAGGGTGATCTGGCTGGATAAAAATTGTTTCTTTTTCTGTTTTTGTGTTTTCCCGTATATTGCAAACGTAGCTATGAGATAACCCAGCTTTTGGACTCTGGACTCATTTGAGCGGCGGTTATAATTTTCATTCACATGTTTGTAGACCTGTGCTTTTATAAGGTAGCCTAAAACTCCCTCAATCTCAAATAGCCCCTTACACACCTGTTCGTTGCGATATACATACATGAATATAGATTGTTTGATTTCGGATTTCATAATGAGTAAATCACGAAAAGAAATACAGCATTTGTGTTCAAATTGAAAGGTGAAAGATTAGCGCTTGTTTCTTGGAAGGTACTCTCTTATAACTCGCGTACTCAGGTAGTCAGCTTTAAAATCAACATATGATGTAGGAACGTATTGTAGGTTGTAGGCATCCAGTTTTCCCTCTCGGTTCATTATTTTGGAACTGTAGTGTCAAAAGGATTAAGATAATGGAATGCTGCCAAAGAGGCCATGGAAGAGTTCATTGAAAGGATTGCCGTGATGCTGCGTTTGATTCTAGACACCTCATATTAAAACGCGCGAAAATACTGAAGTGGAGAAGTGGTGCATGTTGTGGGCTCATAATTTCCTGTTTTCTAAAGCTAAGACGTAGTGGACCGGTTTAGATGAGCAAACACAAAGTTATCGACTGGTCCATTGGCCTCGGCAGCCCAACGCCGCCTCCGTGGGCAGAACACATTCTGCTGGTTTACCGGAGCTGCCGAAACACATTTATCTTTCTGTCGTGTTATTTTACCTCTGGAGTGACTGAAGCGCCACTTAACGCTTTGACATGTTGCGAAAACAATCAAATGCCCGTTACAGTCAGCCGAAATAACGGTCGTAAATGATTAAGCTGATTTTAATGGTTCTTTCCATCAAACCACAAAGAATATAAGAAAACATCCTTAACTCTATAGCTAGTATTTTTAGAATTACTTGCAATTGTTTTTTTTAAATGGCGGACATTTTCATTCCTAGAGGTGTAATACTACAATTAGTCATTGCTTTATGCTCAGCCGTCACTCATGTCTGGGGATACCGCTCAGTTACAAAGTCAGAAACAACCCATGTGCGTCTACTTTTTGCCTAGAATTATAGTAAAGCTTGAACATGTCATAATTGATGTAAATGAGAAATAATATAGTTTGCAAGCTCTACATTAGGATTAGGATTGGTTGAGGGGACACCTAGCACCTCGATCGGCAAGGGATCTTTGGTACATACACCCCCGGTAGGAACGGATGAGAAAAAGGAACCGCAGGAGACGTATGAACTGAGGGACCGCCGACGCAGACGACGGACACGCAGGGCTCCCTACCAGTTACAGGCTTGACCACCCGGCCGGAGAGAACTCACCGGCGCCCCTCCTCCGGTGGCTCACAGACTCCTCTCCAGCTAAGGCTCGTACGGGGCTTTTTTTTTAAATTATTTATTTATGGACGCACTTTTAACTACTATGGTTCTTAGCGTCCCATTCTGTGTTGGGCGTGAAAGACCGGAAATTTCGCTCACAGGCCTCTTTATCAGGCTTGAGGTTCTTATATGTGCCGTAAATCTACGATATGGGATAAACCGACTTTACTTCTCTTCCGAAGGAAGCCATGCTAAGTATTTTTAGGTCCGAAAAAAATCCACTTCCTCCGCTGGGTTTGAACCCGCGACCTCGGGAACCAGAGGTTAGCATGGTACCCCTAGACCACGGAGGAAGACCCGAACGGGGCCGACGAGGAGTTCCAGCGCGCAAAGCCTCTGCACCATCTGTCCGCAGTCAACCGATATCAGCCCGGAGTTAACCTGTAACGTGAAAGAGGATGATGAAATGAGGGAGAGAGAAATTCGGGGGAGGTAAGGATCCTTCCTAGCATTCGCCTAGCGACCTGGTAAATCCCTGAAAAGCCTCATGGGCCAGGAATCGAACCCACGACCTCCCGAATGCGGGCCACAGACATTACCGCCTGAGCTATCCCGCTCGGTAAGCTCTGCTTACTTCAATAGGATTGGAATGTCGAATCAGGACGTGTCCTATGCCACTGCCAGTACTTGAACCAACCACGACGCTCTGACTTTGAGCTACGATAACTGATGTCTCCGAGCAATACTACAAATACTTTAGCTTTCGGCCATCTGGTTAACCATGCCAGATTAGTGCAGAATGTTTGTATGGTATAGATACCTTTAAGTCTCCGCTTTCTAATAGCTAATACTCAGATTCAATTGTAAATAGAAAATCTCTCTAGTTTCACCTTTTAGCCAACTTGCTGCTAATTAAACATTAGTTTTGGTAAACAATAGTTTCTAATAACCAAGGGTTTTGCAAATATTTCAAACCCACCGTTTTAAGGGTACCGGTATGAAATAAAATTGCTTAATTTCTACAAATTTCAGCTGAAATTTTTATCACAGATTTCTTATACATAATTATAGCATAACATTAATTTTCATGGTCATATGTACCTAACGTTTCCAAGGAAATAATTTTCCAAAAATGAAAATCGCTATTCTCACGTAAAATGCACCACTGGATGAAATTGTGGAACATTTTAAATTTTAAATATTGCATATACACTTATTTGTAGCAAAATATTTCATTTGGGTAACAGAAGTTTCCTGGAAGACATAAAATATGTAACACTTTTAATTTTCTAAAAATAAATCAATAGTGCATTAAATTATTAAACTCCTAAGTCCAAAACTATACTTGATGATGATAATCCCATCAGTCTCCAGGGAATGTTTACAGACAATTTGAAAGAAATTGAATAAAACTTGCATTATGCAGGGTATTTTAAATGGGCGAAAACATAAGAAAATAATATTAGAATTAAGTAAGGTTATATAATTTCACGCGACATGTCCGCACAAGTACGTTGGTACATCTAAGCATCGCAATCGAGAGTTGAAATGGCCAAAAATGCAAAACCGCAATTGAATACTGGTTTTACAATATTTGAGGATAAAAATAATTATTTCCTTCAATCTTGTTGAAAATTTAATGGCGATTATCCTTAAGCATCTGAATGAAATAAAATATTCTAACTAATGCACGGTGTAATTCCGAATCTTTGCGCCTAGAAATAATAAAATAAAAAACAATTGAAATTGGCTGAAACGCACCTTGAAAAACAAGATAATTTTGCATTAAGGAAATGGTAATAGTGTTAAATTTGGTAATAATAATAATAATAATAATAATAATAATAATAATAATTAATAAAGCAAGATCGCTTTAAAAGATTACCTCAGTCTATATTCTTTGCAGACAATTTGAACCATTAGAATTTAGTTAAGTGCTTATCGATATCATATGTTAGACCATCACTCTATCTAGCAGAAAATTAAGATATTATTTTAATGTGAAATGGACTAGGAGCATCTTAGAGTGGAGTTCTTTAACGTGGTGTAAACCTATCTCCTCTGGGCAGGGGGGGGTAATCCCTCGACCTCGATATGGTAGGTAAATGTGCATTTCTTTGAGATCCTGGCTATAACAGGAATTCCTATTTCCAATGTTATTTTCCATTTGGCATATAACAAAGGGCAGTAATCCACAATTTCTGAGCCGAAAAAGCAACAGACCTCAGATTCGACTTCTCATTAATTAGAACTGGAGCTCGGCGCTATCACAGTTAAAAAAGGACGTTTAGTAGATAGCAAATGGAAATGTCAGTTCTGTTTATTAGAAATTGTGATGTAGTACAGTATTTTATATCCAAAAGTCTTACTTGGTAAAAAGAGCAATGTCAAACGTAATTCCGAAAGAAAGAAAAGAAAAAAAAAAGACATCGGGAAAAATAATTTGATTTCTTACTTGAAGTCGAAGATGTAGGAAGTTAAGTAAAATATAATTTTTCTAAGTATTATAGTACTGTAAGTTCCACCGAATTTTCATTCAACTACTTGTGTGTTTGCTTTACTAATGAATGGGCAAAGTGAGAAGATTACAGTTGATAATTATCGGTGAAAGGAGCTGGAAAACACTTACATGTTTAAATTGTTTATGTTTAAAATGTTTAAATAACAAACAGTTAAATGTTTGAAATCTTTAATATTATAAGCCTAAAAACAGGAGAACAAAATGTATTCTTTGTTCAGAGTCTTTTGAGACAGTGGAAGGGGGAGATAAGGCCGTGGAGGCCGATGCGACAGCTATCACAAAGAGCCGCCACACGAATACGACCTGGGCACGAGCGATCGGTTCTCCACATTTCCCTCTTCACTGTCTCAAGATTCTGAGCAAACAATATCGCCTAGGCTGAAAGAAATCTTTAACGTTAACCAGCTGCAACCATAAGGTAAGAAAGGATTATTCAGAGTTGAATTCGTTTCACGATTAGGATTCGAATTACAGATAGGTCTCCGTGCTAGCACTCCTCATCTTATCAGAGTTTATACTTCGTCGTTATTTCAGCTCCAGGTAGCTCGGTAGGCAAAAGCTTCGGCAAGGAGAACCATAGATCCGTAATTTAAACTCCTGCCCTAACCTAATATATTTCTGTAATTCTTTCTTTTTACTTTCTCTGCTACGTATATTCGACACCGAGATTTCTTCGGGTGTTTTGAGGGGCCCTGAATCCAAATAAAACATTTTTGGAAACATGTCCATGTGTATGTGTCTGTGAACAGCATAACTCAAAAATCAAAAGTTGAATAAATGCCAAACTTGGTGTTTAGGTTCAATATCTTCCAAAGATATGTATGACATGAAGATTTTCAATAAAATCCCCCCACCCCAAACATGCTGTTTTCTCAAATGTAGTGAGTGATTCGACTTCTCGATGTATAAAGCTTATAGTTAGTTTAAGTCAAGAACACCGCGGATAGAGACGCACACATACTCGTAAATATCTGCTCACTTAACTTAATCAGATATGCCACGAGCAAGTACATGCAACATTTTTCGAAAATTTTTATTTGCTAAAAAATGGCTCAAACGATTTTGATTAAAATACGTGTAAATATATTTACATGACAAATAAAATGTATATCTTGAATTTTCGGGGAATAGCCTAGAAGTCCTCTTCATTCGGAGGGAATTTTTTGTATAATCTTGTATAACTGGTAAACGTTAACGATAGACGAAAACGTACTACACAAAAAATGTGAATCTGTTTAAAACACACGATTTATTTAAAATAACTTTTTTGTGGCATAAGCCACTTCTGAGATGTCCGTTATTAACGGTTCGAATTGTTCATTTCTTGGGCATTTAAGTTCTTTCAACATTCAATTGTTGGAATTGTTGCTGGAAACGGTATGGAATTTTAAGGCCAGCATATAGCGCCCTTTTCTTGAACATTTGAGTGTCACTGTTCCCTCTGTATCTGTAACGAAATGTATAATGTAGCTATTTCTGCAAAGGCTTATTTGGATTAAAATGTAGTATATAGAAAAATAAGTTTGAGTAAGAATAATTTGTGCATCCACTAATAAAGATAGAGGGTACAGAAAGTCATGTGAATATATCACATCAGGGTTTTTTTAGTAGCGTTTTATTTATGCAGATTGAGTTGAATACTGCATTCCTATTGGTGGCTTAGACTTTGAAACAGAACTGATATTCGTAAGTTTTAGGATTACATGAAGGTGGAATCGAATTATTTTAGAGATTCTATTCACATTCATACTCTACAGTCCGTATGGTAGGTGGAGACGAATCCTCATCATTGAAAAATATCTTCCAACAGCAGTAAAGAGAATCCAGGAACTCGCAGTTTAAAAGCTAGCAGGTTGGGCAACAAACATGCTGTTTTCTCAAATGTAGTGAGTGATTCGACTTCTCGATGTATAAAGCTTATAGTTGTTAGTTTAAGTCAAGAACACCGCGGATAGAGACGCACACATACTCGTAAATATCTGCTCACTTAACTTAATCAGATATGCCACGAGCAAGTACAGGCTAATCCACACATTTGCATGGCGCGTGACCCAAGTTTTGGAAGAATCGTGCTGATCATGTAGTGAGCGCTAACAAATCTTATGCTAACAGCTGCCGCTTGTGTTGTTGAGAACTCGCCGGAAGAACAGAATACTGGACCTATATTCGGAATATGCGAAGAATTCCATTGCTTGTCTTCCACCGTAAAGGAATGTGCGAGCAGTTATATACACCTATTGGCAGTAAAGAAAGAGATGCATTATTGTTATTGTCATTATTATTATTATTATTATTATTATTTATAATAGTTTCGGCAGGGTTAAGCAAATGGCAGTATTATCTCCCATGGCCCATTGTTTTTCCGGCTATTAGAAGTCAAATTTTTTATTGTTTACCATCCAATAGATATGGGGTATCGAGAAAATTGGCATATGTTTTATTCTGGGAGATTTAAAAAGACTATAAAGTGAAGGAGCATAACAACTGTGTCTTTCGGCGCCATCTGATGCATAGTAAAAACTTTGCGTGGTTTTAATGAACTGTATTTGATGTGCATTGAATTGCTACATAAAAGCCTTTTGCTTTTCAGTAATACTACTTTGAGAACAGTCGGTATTATTAAGAACCATCGCGGTATTACTTTTTAGGCACTAATGATCCGTAATCTCTTTATTCATCCATTATCATTGATTTGTATGGCTACTCAAAAATTATTTATACAAATGGATTTTCTCCTCTATTTTGTGGTAACTAAGATAATTATTCGCCAGAAACAGTTTTAATACTGAGACAGCAGTCAACTGTTCTGTTCATCCTATCCTTCATTTTACATACTGTTTGCACGATTCATCAGAAAGATCATTTAACATTTCACATACGGCGTAAAAGATTGACCAACGGCGAATTTATGAAAGCCATACTTTTTTATCCTATATAAATTGTGTATTTTAGCAATATCTACCTTTCCTTTATAGCACACTTTGTCGATCGCTTACGGTTACCCAGTTATGTAAATTCAATAAGAATTGAAGGAATTTTACCAGTTATTTGGAGAAAATTTAACACGTGTTTTGAAAGTTTCTCACCCTATAATACTACATTCAAAATCATTAAAACAATTTTTTATAAAATAAAAATGAAAATAATGTTCCTTGTGTAGTGTGGTTTGACATGGTGGAAAGTTAATTAAAATCTTAAAGATGCCTTCTTAAAGATACGAAGTTAGATATGGATAATAATTTTGATTTTTAAATTAACGCTTTCTTGGATCTGTTTCTAAAAGTACTTCAGAACCTCAAAATGACTGTATTTGATGAATTCCTATATTTAGATCTTCGGTCGAATCAATACTTCCATTAACTTAGGTATGTATGTAAGTGCTGAAAGTAAACCTAAATCTAATCTCTTGCATCAAGTACTACAAGCTTACTTGATGCAAGAGGGAATGGTATAAAATCCTTCGCATTCTTTGCTGAATGATTCCAATGAAAATTTGTGTTTTTATTGTACTCTATAAGCAACAAACAAACAATATTTATTTAGTAAATTTTGAATATATAAAATATATACAGACTCAACTATTTATAATTATAATAATAATAATTAATAATAATAAATGCGTTGTGTTGATCCTATCAGGGCCAAAATTGTAGTTAATAACAGTGTGTTAGAACAGGTAAAAAACATTATTTGGGTTGCGATATTTCATAAACGAACGATGTAAAAAAAAAAGGTTGTATAAATTTCACAGCATGTGTGGAACATTAAAGAGAACTTTGCGAAACCGTACAAGAAGAAAGTTTTAAAAGTACTATAAAACAACGAATGTATGTTCTTATACCTGGCCCTGAACTGGACGTTTAAAACATCCGGTAAAACAATTACCTATGCAATCTGTAGAAACGGAAATTCTTAAGATACATAGCTGGACACACAGTCAAAGACCACGTCAGGAACACCGATCGACGTTGAGAAAGGCGAAATCTATTCAAATTAAACGAAAACCATGATATTTGAAGAAATTGGAACGATTACATGTTACGAATGTGTCTTGAAAGGCTAGGTGTCTGAAATTGTGGGAGGACCTCTGAAATTCTTTGATTCGTGAAATCGATTATGATAATGAATAGTGATGCACTCATCCCCCCCAACATAATACTCCCATCTTTTATTCTATACACTCTATGGTAATAAAATCGTCATATTCCTTTCGTTTTAAAATGTTAACATCAGAGCCAAGGGGACGTTTCGAAGCATGTAGTACTATTATTATGCAACATGTGCTTTAAGGCATTCCTCGTTTATCGTCCTCGTTCGCTCAATGGCAGAAAGTTGTATTGTTTCGCATTGCAGATGACTTGGGGTTGTTAACCTGGATATAGAAAAGAACAATGATTATTAATGGATTTGGATGTGTTTGGGATGCCTTCACATCTTACGGCATTCTTTACTCCGGAGGAAAGGAACCATTAAGTGGCCATCTGCACGCAAAGTCGCGAACATATACATTCGCTGAGAATTGTAAACGATTTCTCTTTTAATGAGATGCCGTCTCGTAGTGTAAAGTATTATGTGTTAGGCAATATATGGTCCCAGAGCGACGCCTGGGGCGCTAAGACGGGGATGCTGTGGCAGATGATGTGTGTTGTGTCTGATCTCGCCGCCGCCACCGCTTCTTCCTGGTTCCTGCAAATGATAGCCTTAGAGAGATTCCTCTCCAGTGGCGTGCAGCTGTCGGCTCCACCGCGGGTGGAGTATGTGTTCTTCACCTGCTTGGTCTCAAGCCAGAGTTAGCTTTATGTAAGGTGCATTAGGTCCCCTGAACCCTCCCAAATTAGAAACTGTGTGTGTGTGTGTGTGTGTGTGTGAGAGAGAGAGAGAGAGAGAGAGAGAGAGAGAGAACGGAGTCGATAATCCAAAAAAGTAAAGTCAGACACACATGAAACTTGATACTTAAGCTCAGATCTTTTAATGATATAAGGCAAATATTTCCATGAAATCCCCCCATCTTAAACAACTATATACATCGAAAGTGTTTTATTACTTTCTGTTCACTTTAATTAGTGTGTTATAAGAGATTGGCATGACAAATAAAACGTACCTACATCTAGAGCTTTCTCGTAATCTATGGTGAAGTCCTGTTCATTCTCATTCAATAATATTTAGATAACTGGGAACCACAAAAAATAAACTTTTCTTACAGAAAAAAAAAGCGGTGCTCGTTAAAATGCACAATTTGCGTTTAAATAACAGTTTCGTATCATTAACCATTTTCAAAACATTCTCTTGCTGCACATTAAAGCTTTTCCAGGTTATAGTTTAATTTGGTACCTCATGTATGTAACACGCTGAAAAATTACTGGTTGTCGCTTGAGTTCAAGATTAAAATCGACTATGGTATCAACAGATCACTGCTGTCTCGTTTTGGATTAAACAAAGCCTGCTCTTTCATTCAGTCTAAAAACATTATGCTTTTCCTCCAAACCGGTGGTGAGGGCAGACTTTGCTCCAGGAAATTTTGCAGATGTGCGAATGATGTAGGTAACCAATGAAATGTTCAGGTCGAGATACATGATGAAGGGAAAATAAAATAGAAATTTCGAAAATGCAACTTCTTATTTTTACATCAATATAAATTCCAAGCTTTATAATTGGGTTGTTATTGGAGAAGCAGTTACATACTCAGGAATACACGATCAGAACCCCTAATTGCTCCTCGCTTTATTGTATTCCTTAATTTATACTAGTGGCTATTCATTATCGCTTTAAGTATTTAGCATATCTAAATATGTTTCAGACTTTTTCTTATATCCTTTTTGGAAGTATGCAAACAAATGGACTTATATTTGCCTACTAAACCATTTGCATTTAGCGTTGGCCAATCTAGGAGTTTTCAAACACATCACTTTGGTTTAGTTGCCTTTTACTGTTAAATGGACTTCGTGGATCGTATAAATTGTATACCAACCCGGTATTATCGTGTGCGCCTAGGAAAAACGCCGAGAACTCTGCCCAGGTTGTCAGATTAAGGATTATTCTTAATACCTCTTGTTATCTGAGCCATCTCTCTCGGTTTCTTTATTGCTTTCTGTACCTTTCATCTCAGGTCTTGTCGTATTCCAGGTGAGAGTGGGACAGCATAACCCAAAAACGAGAAGTTGGATAATGCAACCTTTTATACTAAGTTTGGCACTGGTTAAACAAACAGGCGAAGATTTTGAAGAAAATCCTCCACCCCAAACCATCCTTTACATGCAAAAATGGTCATTTTTCAGTTTCTCAATTATTTTTTTTTATTAAAATGCCGTATGTTTAAGATCTTTGCTTGGCAAATTAAACTTATATCCTGAATTTTCTATGAATGATCTGTAAAGCCCTCTTCACTGAATTAATTTTTTATAACTGGTAAACATAAGGGTTAGACAAAAAGTATTACAAGAAAATGTAGAACTCATCGAAGTGTACAATTTGTCAATTACATTTTTCTGCGACATTCATGTTTTAGAAATATTCGTTGTTACATCCTTAAGTTTTCCCAAGTTGAACTTCATATACAAGAGCAACAACGAACATTTAAAAAAAATCAAACAAGGATTAGTTTTAAAAATTTAAATGATTTTATTGTTTTCAAAATATTCCCCATTAACATCAATACATTTTTGCATTCGATGAAACCAGTCCTTAAGGCAATGAATGCCACTCTTCCTGAGGCACTTCAGAAACCAGGTTTTTATAATGTTCCATGCTTCATCTGATGACGAAAAAGTAATTCCACGCATTATATCTTTAATTTTTGGAAACAAAAAGAAATCACAAAGTGCTAGGTCAGGGCTGTATGGTGGAGGATCTTTGGTGCTGACCTTTAGGGCATCCAGATACTCAGTTATTAGCTTTGCTGTATGCGGTGATGCGTTGTCATGATGTAACATATTTCTTTTTGGGCGTTTTTCGCAAACTTTTTTAAAATGTTACGGTCAACAGGCATTTGTGTACCAATCGACAGTAACGGTAAGTCTATCTTATAATGTTATAGTAGCAATATGACCGGCTTTAGGGGAGGGGGAGAATGCGTGAGACACTCTCGCGTTAGAAGTGACACTTCTTAGGTTTTAGCATTTGTTCTAGCATATTAGAATAATATTAGAATGTTAATTAATATTAGCACATTGTTCTAATATTAGCATATTAGGTTGTAGCATATTAAAGAGTTAGGATATACCTCTGTAAATTAGCTTTGTCGCTCACATTTACATTTGGCATGATTGCTCAGAATGTATTTTATTTGCTGATGATTTAAAATTATACATGAAAATTGAGAACCATTAGGATGAGTCTAAAACTTCAGGATGATGTTAACGTTGTTGAACACAGTATTTTAAATGATCCTCCTTTTAACGTTGATAAATGTTGTGTATTAACTATAGCTAGAAGTAATAACATGTAAACCACTGTACACCATGAGTGGCAAGTGCTTGAAAGTTGAATCAACGCATACAAATCTGGGTTTAAATATATCATGGTCGTTTAATTACCACATTGATAGAATTGTTAACGATGCACATAAACATTTTGTATCTTTAGAAATGTTTAAGATCTTAAATGCTGTTTTTCGTTGATTTTATTGTGAAGTCGAATATCTTTCACCAATTTGGAATCCATATTTTCAGATTCTTATAAATAAAATTCGAAATACATCAGAAAGAGTTTCTTAGATTTCTTTATTGGAAGAAATATAACTGTATAAAGATGGTTATACGGGGCGGAATAATAGTCTAAAAGACACAAATATACGACCACTTCAAAACTTTATTTAAAACAGGAAGCGCGCTAACATAATTTATTATTACTGTTGTTATTATTGTTATTATTTATTACGTGTTCAGGTAATGTACAGTATAATACGCAAGCCGTCTACTGGTTCCCTATGCTACGTATTAACACATTACACGCGGCGCATGCGCTTAGACTGTATTACGTATGCGACGGAGAGAGTAGAAATTATTCTCCCTCTCTTTATTCTCAACTGCCGTTGGAGTCTCTCGATCAGGCCAACTCATACGTTTCACTTTTCGTCTGATCCAGGCCAATTTGCCGTACCGCATCTGAAGAACTTTCACTTCAAAAAGCAGCAACCATCTTGTTATCAGCACTGCGAATTCGTCGGACTTTTGTAGGCTTGGGTTATGTACAAAAAATGCATTGAGCCGATTGACTCAACGATATTCCAAACCAAATTTGAAGTGCCGCCTTGAAATTTTTCCAGAGTTTTTCTGCACCAATCAATGCGTTGTTGTTTTTAATCGGACGTAAGATTATGTAGAATCCATCGACAACAAAGTTTTCTCACGTCTAACTGTTGATGTAAAATGTTTTCGAGTTGACTCGTACCAATGCCCAATTTCGCCCAATAAATTCATAAGAGGTCCCTCGATCTTCTTCAAGCATTGCTCGAATAGCGGCAATACTTTCATCAGTAATACCATCAGAAAGATTTTCTTAGATTTCTTTATTGGAAGAAATATAACTGTATAAAGATGGTTATACGGGGCGGAATAATAGTCTAAAAGACACAAATATACGACCACTTCAAAACTTTATTTAAAACAGGAAGCGCGCTAACATAATTTATTATTATTACTATTATTATTATTGTTATTATTTATTACGTGTTCATCACTAAGAAAAAACCGATATCTCTTGATTCGCTGTACCAATTATAAATTCTTGCTTTAGATGGAGCTTCTTCGGCAAATACATTTCTAAGCCGATCTTCACATTGTTTAGGCGTTAATGACTATTTAAAACCGTAAAAAATATCATAGCCCGGAAATGCTCTCTAGTCAAATTCATTTTTGGGTGAACACAAAATCTTTCAAATATGAAAATTAATAAACTACTAGAGCAAATCGAACAAAGTTCACGGCAACATCTCGCAAAACATTAGAAAGTGCTGTCAAATATAACAAAAAAATTAATTTGTTTTTAGAAACATGACATTCTAAAACTTTTCGGTATCGCCTTCGTAGCATCAGTAAGATATTTTTCCCTGCACGGGTTCATAAGTAACAAAATAAGAACAGCGTGTTTTGTTTCCGTGTAACGTAACGTTGATAGAGAAACAATATTTACCTATATGAATGCTATTATAAAGGATTTAGTGAAGTTGTAATGATTAGAGAAAGTTACGTGGATGTGAAACAGGCTTGCTTGCTTTCTTTCTTTCCTTCCTTCCTTTTATTTATTTATTTGTTTGTTTTGTTTTGCCATATCATTCACCACAGGTTTACAGCTGAGCCATCTCGCTTGGTTTCTTATTTTTATTGGACTTTGTATCATAAATATATTCAAAGTAGAATTGACATCCGTTCGGGGATATCGGATTTGTTCCGAATTTCAGTAACAGCCGATTTAGCAGAAACTAAATTTTACATTTTATTTTCGGTGTGCATTGTATTTATTCAGATTACAGTTAAGGGTGTTCTGGCATCTGTGGGCGATTTCATGTATTGCAATATATAAGCACCAGTATCTCTTCTCCAGCCAGAATTAATACCTATGGAGTGAGGAGATTACTTCGTCTTGTTGTGTGATGCATTCCATTGTTCAGCCATATTTTGCAGTGGAATAAATCTCAGGTTGCACTGCATTAGACCTTTCAATTTTACCTAGATAAAATAAAAACTCGTTTTAATTAACTATTTCAAATTGAAACGACGTGTTAAAGATTAGAAATAGATTTGTTGCTTCAGGATAGCTCATTATAAACATAAACAATTGTTGTTTGTCAAAAATCGAAATTTACAAGAGGAGTTTTGGTTTAACTTTTATATTAACTGATGAGCAAACCTTTTGAGTATCAGCGGGTTACAATTTATAAAAATCTGAAGAACAGAAGAAGAACCTGAAGTTACTCTGCAAGCCATAAGCTCATTCACACTCGATGTCATCCTACTTTCAGCACATATACTATAGACATGATGTAGGCATGCACCATCCTAACACATCTATTAAAAATATTAAAGAGGAGATAACCTGATAATTTAAGTATGCTGTAACTACAGGCTATAAGGACAAACATATCTCTGTCGTGTTTGGTTACCAAAGGCCACGTTAAAGCATTTGAATTTATCTTTAGGGCCTTTTGAAACTAGGGCACCCTAACTCAGAACGTTCCATTAGGCGTTCCAGTTCCAAAATTCGATTAGAAATTCATTGCAAGTTTCTGGACATGGCAGGCTGTTACTTTGGCAAAGTGTATTAAACATTACACTTTAGTTTAATGTTTTGCCATCTTAATAGCGACATTACTCAACACCAGTAATTGCTTTCTCTACCGCATACATATGGTAAACACAGGAAGTATTGTATTATTCTGTATAAAACTGTACCCGGAAATGCACGCTTCGAGGACATCTGAACAAAAAAGGGCGTTCTTAGAAAACAATCCCGCGCACGCGCTTGTGTGTGTGTGTGTGTGTGTGTGTGTGTATGAGAGAGAGAGAGAGAGAGAGAGAGAGAGAAGCGACACGAAAATTTACAAGAAAATAAAACAAAGAACAATTTAAACTACACTTTACATGGAAGTTGTATCAATTTTTTATTTTCTCAAAGAACTCCTCTTCATTCTGCCTTACCTCACCAAAAAAGAAGTGTATATTTCGTTAAAACACACAATTTAATTTATGCCAAGTAATTCTCTTTTTATGAGGTTCACCATTTCTGAGATAATCCCTGCAATTGCTTTGATATTTTCAGTACTTTTAACATTTTTGAAACTAAGACATTCTTCCTTATAATTTCTCATGAAATTGTGCAAACAGTATTAAATTTCAAAGTCCGTATATAGCGACCCGCTTTTTAAAGATTTTGCTTCAACCTCCTGTATCCCCTTTCTACCTATCTACAACGAAAGGTGTAGTGAAACCATCTCTGTGAACGTTTATCTCGATTGATGTAGATAGAAAAATAAGCTTTCGTAAGAATGGATTGCAGAAGATATACAAAAATAAACGTTAGTGTGTGACACATATTAGATCGTTTTGCATAACATGCAATTTACAGGTAGCTTTAAAAACTTCTAATGACACAAATAGCAAGAAGTTTTAAAATCAACGTAACCACATGCTATAAGCGCATTCAAGATCTGTTTACTTGTAACCACCAAAATTTCGAAGACTTTGACAGAAATACATTGCTTCAATAGGTTAGAAGTTTGATGCACGTTACCATTGTTAATTAAGTTAGGATTGGCGACGCTAGGTGTCGTGATGCTATAAAGTACAGTTCCATTAATGTCCATAAGAAAACTTCTGAATATTTCAAACAATATATGTAAGTACACCTATAAAAACAGCTTAACTAGATATTTTAAGCAAATTCAAACACGATGCGTTTCTGTTTCCTCTTAAACATCTAAAGGTGTCATCAGCCCCATTAAGTGCGATGCCGTCATTCTATGGCGTACCATGCCCCCATCCAGATTTTACTTCGGCTTATACTACATCAGTTGAGTATATAAAAGATATAAATTGTGCAGTTTAGCTTACCTTCGTTTTCACATCACTTCTAACATTCTTTTAAGTTAACAAAGTTGTTTATATGAATTAATACCTGTATGTTTAAATGAAAAATAAAGCAGCCTTGAAATCAATAAATATGGTATTTATACAGCGCACTTAAATAGCCATTTCTTTTACTTGATGAGTACTAGGACCTTGGATGCTTTGATGAGCTGTATCGGTAAACCGCATATTATGATTGCGCATTCCGCATTTTTAATACTTCTTGTGACACGAATACTTCAAGAAAGAAAGAGTGACAGTAATCCGGAATGGTTTCAGTAAGAAACAATGCAGGGAGAAATACTGCGAGCCATAGATCGAATGTATTTTATTTAGTGACTGCTTCAGCAGCGCTGCAAGATTAAAGATTTTGTTCGGTGTAAGTAAACATGAACTAAGCGAATGCACCTTAAAATTTCGATGTCTTCTGAAGAAAGAAAAAAAAAACATCCATTTTAAAAAGTATTGCAAAATATGTAAACGGATTAGTTTAATCAATTACATTTTAGACTTTCTTAAGAATTACTTAAAAGTCCAGTGTATTGATTTGATTGCACGATTACAAGTTATTCTGCATTACTTTTGTATCACACCAATATGAAACGTTATTTCTGTGTAAATAATGCTAGTAATGTGGTAAAAGTTGTAGATACGTGAAACTGTTAGAGAACCTCATCGCTATAATTGATAAAACTTTCCTCACATGTTTTTGTCATTTTTTATCGTTTGAAATGTTTCATATGATTGAACTTTTGAAGTTTCTCTCAAGGGGACAATTCGAGAAGAATTAAGAACAAAATTATATTAATCCAACCAAGCTGTCTAGGGTATCATGTGGTTTCCCTAGCAGTATTGGTGCACTATTTCCGCGAGCTCCAAAGTACACATGGTAACAAAAGGGCAATAAGGCTACGGTGAACTTAGTATATATTAGGCTTAGTAAACAATTATAAGGCTACTTCTAGCAGAAGGCCAGCCTCTTACCACAAGAACACAAATAGAAAACAATGGATCCGAATGTTTAAACATTTAGTTTTTGAAAATTAAATCCCGGCCTTCTTCTGCTTGACTGTTTTCTAAGCGATACTGGCACGGAATTTAAACACCTGTTATGAGAAATGCACATGTAACTAAATGTCATAAATCAGTTTCAATTTGTGGAAATAAGCGTTTTCGGTGATGTATTGCATTAAAGCAGGGGTGGTAAGAATGCCCCCGTTCACTAAACCACTAACTGTGCAGCACACATGCCTGTATTAGCAAGTAGAATATGAGAGGACGGACAGTCAGACAGGGAGTGGCATTGGGAGTCCAAATGCTATTCTCTTCCCGTTGTTAAAGAAAGGGGGATTTGAAGGTTAATTTTTTTTAAGAACAAATAAAATTGATAAGTAAATTAATGGTCCTATAGATAAAATATTCATCTTGGTTTTGTTTACACTACTCAATTTTGACTTAAATACCCGTGATTTCAAACGCAGCTATAACTGCTCTTAATATGTGCAGCTCTTTCCAATCCAATTTATTTTCTACCGAAACCGGTTTTTGAAACCTATGGGATTGTAGACTTTTGTCCCCTAGACCTAGCCTTAATCTCGAATTTGTAGCTTAGCAACGAACGTTACTATCCAGTATTTGGAATTCTCGCGGTTACCAAGTATGTCGTAAAGAATGTGTTGGACCCACGTAAAATAAACGGCGATTTACATGTGTGAATGCTGTTAGCACTGAAGCTCAACTCGTTTTGATTTTATGTTATTGTTTATTTATTTTAGATTATTCTGATATCAAATATAAAGAATTATTTATGATAAAAGAAGAGAATTGTTGAAAATTAACTCTTGCCCGTCAAATTTATTATCCAACTGCCAACAATAAATGCACATAATGTCATATGGCAGGAAAGGATTAAGAGAAATAAATTCTAGACACCATCATGTATTCTATTCTAACGTGTACACACACTGTGTACACACACTTTACTGTTTACAACTACACTTCGGATTTACCGTTGTCTACGTGGTACATTTTAAGGTCTATTTTTGGTGGTCAGTCCTCCTACTCTATCGTTTCGAAAACGTTCATTCGTTGATATTGAACCCGAGACTTTCGGATCAGTGGCACTGGCCCTAGGATCCTGGAGGCGAATTTTCTTTTTAATGAGATACTAAGCAAGCTAAAATGTAAAATAAAAATATGCTAATGTGAGTTTAAATTGTGTTGTACCTTTAAACTAATAGATAAGGCAGATTTTATAGTTTTACGTTTTTTTAACAGTTTCACTACTAAAAGAGAGCCTTATCATATCGTTCCATGTAAACCGTGTAGTAAAATGGGGAGAGAAAAAAACCAATAGATATTCATTCCCTTTGTTCAGACTAAGAAGATGCTGATGATGTGAACGCCACTGTAGCCGTTGTAATCTCGATTTGTGTTTCCCAGCGTGCCATATGCTTGCATTTAATTGTGTGTACATTGCGCTCATTAACCGCTCACTTCCTAATGCCATAACCGGCTAACGCTGGCTACGTTTAGTTTTTTAATGACAAACGATTGGAAAGTGCGCTTTTGTTTTTTCTACTGAGTGCGTAAAATTGCCGTATTTTCCAGATGTTCTTATCTGAAAGGATCAATCTTTTTTGCTTCAAGTTTTTAAACCACTTTTCTCATTACACAACAAAATGGATCTTTATTCATGAAAATCGTTTTCCTTTGTTTCGCTCATATTTCAGCTAGTATTCAAGACTATTATACTATAAAGATGAAGCATGTTAAGTGTATAATTTAACTAAAAACGAAGATAGATTTAACGTACATTACAATTGTGACAAAGGAAATTAACAAATGAAACAGCTGCTTTTATCGATGCTCATTGGTAGTTCGAAAAAAGAAAATTATATTAGCATCACTTTCTCCTTCCATCTTCCGTCCCGCATGAAACAAGTCGCGAATTGGTGCATGTATGGAGTAGAAATTGTATATTTAAAAAAATTTAATAACATTTGTTGACATATTTCAAATTTGGTTGAAATCGCTACTGAATTAAGGATAGTGCATATAGAAAACCTCCTTGATTTTAGGCGAAACGCTTAATGAATGGAGTAGACGTTTTAAGTGTTTTGAGAAAACCTATCGACACTTTTTTAACGTGGCTGAAATCGGTATGTAGGTTTTATAGATAGCCTCATATAATGTTGTTATTTTTTGGTATATTTGTAAGCATTACCAGTTAAGTCATGCTTACAAGAAACAAGTAATATGAAATCATTGGTGTAGTTAAATCCTGATGGATTCTGCATTTTTCGCACCTGAAAGAGCTTTACAAACATATTCGAATCTAATCTCTCCTTTCCTTTCCTGTTGGTACACATCTATAGTATTTCGTAAAACAGCAAACGTTTAAGAAATGTAAAAGAGTATATTTTGGAAAAGTCATAGTTTCTGTACTATACACTCCACACAAAGCACAAAATTAATTTCTCTCTTAGTTGCTTCCTCAAAGGTCCACCCAATATGATTGCTTTTCCACTAAGAGACCGCGTTTGCCACTATCTTCTGTTTGACTTTATAATAACTCGCTTGTTACTATAGCAACATAATAAGTATCTGAAGCTGTCTATTCTCTCCATTACTTCATCTGGAATTCGCAAGTATACTTGCTTTGTTTTCTTTTGGATAACCGTAGCCCTAGTCGTTCAATGTGCACTGCACTTCACCGTATACTCCTCATTATTGACATTTATCTCCGCTAGCACAGCCTTACGATCGCTTTCTCTTTCACTAGCATTAGTTTGTCATCAGAAAATCTTTCCGTACTATTCTTTCTCCTGTTTCATTCCTCCCTTATTCCGGAAGCATATCTTCAGAAAACTCTCCATGTAGACGCTGAACAGGGTGGGTAAACAGAGGAATCCCTGTTTCTAGTTCCCTCCTACAGAAATGTGTAGCGTGTTTTAGTAAGTTCTCCATCTTTCACCACCTATTACTAAAAGCTTTTGCGAAAATAGTTATTTACGCAACTTGCGGCTGAAGTGTGATTTTTTTTTTTTTTTTTTTTTTTACAAATGGAAAGATTTTCAGCACGTGTTTACGGGTGATGAAATTCCACGAAAAAAAAAGGTTCACAAGTAGTGTACATGATTTTATTTACTAACCATAACAAACATTCACAATAAATGGTTTTACTAAAGGGAAAAGGTTTTGTTATGGTTGTAAATAAAATGACAAATATCACTGTGATTTAACGAAACACTTAATGCAGAAAACAAATTAGATAAAGGGTACTCTAGAACCCACGAATCAGCACTGATACGCATGGTGAAAACAAATTTTTCATGTCTAAGTTAATTATATGTATTATATTTTTAAAATGTCAGAATTGATAAATGATTTAAGTAGGCATTATTAATGAGAAGCTCGAGTTTGCATCATTGGAACCAGTTTTTGATATCAGGAAGAGTTTTTCTCAATTTTAGCCTAAGGTAGCCAATTTAGCCAATTTTTAGCCTCCAAATGCAACCTCTTCCGGTACATGTTTGCTTTTGACGTCAACTACAGCGAAAACCCCACTCACTCAGAGTTTGTAAATGTACACATAATTCGAATCCTTGAGGATGAACTTTGGATGAACAATTTGCTGTTAATGATGTGTGTTAGTAATGTTCTTAACTTCTACATTTATTATATCTGACATAATTCATTTTTACCACACTCAGCCTGTATGTTTCGTGCGCCAAATTTTTAGCTAGAACTGTAAATTACTTTAGAACATTGATATAATTAAAAATCACAAATTACTGTGTAAATTATCTTGTTAAAAGCGAAAAGATTATCTTTTTTCAGGCTTAAAAGGAAGTATTGTTGGAATATATCATTTATGAGAAGCAGTTGTAGTATTTCAGCAAGAACACAGAAAAAATCTACAAACTTAATGTGATGCTATGTCGTGGAAGTTAGACGCTAAATAGAATACAAGGAAAAACAACAACAACAAAGAGCCACTGAAATGAGTTTCTGTAGATGAGCAACTAATAAATCAAGATGGAGAAGATGAATATAGAAGTAAGAGAGGGAATGAAAGTTTAAAAGATGCAGCAGAACTGTTAATGAAGAAAAATTATAATGGTGGGCCATGCATTAAGGATAAAGTGATGGGAGTGATTAGATGGAAACCAGAAGGAAGAAATAAGAAGTAAAAGTGGAAAGAGCTAAAAGATGGTTAGGTAGCAATGGAGGAAAGAGATCAAATAAAGGTAGAAACACACACAGCATTACATTACATTTTTGTCTATTTTTGCTCGAGGAAAACTACAGGGTTGTAGAGTGAGAGAGGCGCATGAACTTTCCGTTAACTGGAACTCAGTGAAGCATTTATGATTCGTGTGTCAATATAAACAATTATTTTTCCCTAACCTAAATTTTAAAAAGGATTGTCATTGAATATATTTTCTTAAATAGATAATGCATGCACAGTTTAGCCTCTCTATATGATCTGAAGTGCTGTGGTAAACTTCATTAATCTATGTCAAGCGGTTTAGGAGAGAAATTGCTTGCTATACATAAAAAGTAATTATTGAATAAGTGAGTTTAACTCGAAACCTCGATATCTTGTTACTAGGTCTAAGTACATATAATAGCTAAATAAAATCACTTGTGATGGAATATGTAACTGCACCGTTAATTCCTCATAGGTTTATGCATGGCAACAACGTCTAAAATCATAAGCACGTCGTGCTTTCCGCCTTTCTTTTAGATAAGACTTGTAAGCTCAGAAAAATTGTTGAAGTGAGCCCATATTAACCTTTTAACAGATTACATGTCACATAGCTCTTGAAATGACAATGGAATTACACCTCATTTTATCCTCCGTTTTAAAATGTAGCGGATTTTGTTTCGTTTAATTGGTCACTCAAATCTTCTAAGCAATCGTACGTAAAATCTGCTGACTTCTATTTGCCTCATTGTTGTGGAAAGTTGAATATCGAAGTGCTTAAAAGTATATTTCAGCTTCTGAAGGGAACTATTGCAGTATTGTCTCTGATGATAAGGCTATCGAGCGTATTGTCTTAATTCTTATCGAATGTAATATAATTATGTGGGAAGTCATAAGAGAGAAAAAGATACAACTAATGCCGATTATCCCTAGCAGTAACTACCTACGATAGCTTCACTGTTGCTTACTGAAACCTAGTTTTGTGCGTTATTCATGATATGCGCTGTAACTCGTTTAAACATGATCGATTCTCTTTACTGTACCTAACGAATGCTACTAGCTTTTAAGTATTTCCATGGGGACAGGATGGTTAACCAAGGTTTTGTTGATATCGTTTATTAACGTTGATGTGCACTCATAAATAAATGTACCTTTAGAAGTGACAGAGTAGGATGTCGAAGTTTAGTGTATCTTGAGATAAAAAGAGATAAAATTAACTTTCCCCTTGCAAGTAGCCACTCTTGTGAGCTGAAATGCAGCTGTAATACATGTCGACTCGTGAATTGGGGCGTTTGCGACGGAGATAAAATCCGAACCAATCCTCGATCCCGGAACCTTCTGGGTGGCATACACTTATCTGATGCGGCTATGTAAGCATTCAGTTTTCATTAGCGAGTGGAAGTTTAATTTTCAGCCTCATTTCTTATCATTTCATCCATGCAGTCAGTTCATGTCCAGGAAGGACTATCACCGGTAGGGAGTGGTCTTTGGCCACTTAGCAGTAGCCTTGGTGCATACTACTCTATGCTAAATGGTGATCTCACAACATGCTGACACTGTGGCAGAAGTTTTATCGTGTTTATTTTACAGGCAATTCTAACTAAAATCCTTAAAATGTTCTGATCAAAGCAATACCCATTTTGACGCCTGCCTTTATTCCTAAGATAACGTAGTCCGTGAATGAAATGGACAGTTAATGACAGTGCAGACGACTCCGAAATTTAACTGGCATTCGTCAGGATATGAGAGGAAAACTCAGGGTATGAATTAAAAGTTCAGATGTGTGTAGGTATGTCCCCCCCCTCGTTGAAGCATTTTAAAAAATATGATGAAACTTTATCAAAGCTTATCCGACACTCAGATAAAATTCAAACTGGAGTCGAATTAGGTTTCAGGTTTTCGGAAGGCGAGCTCATAGCTTCACATGATGTGATTGGAAACAACTAAAATTTGTTTCGCAATCTGAAATTCAGCCGGAAACTGCCGGAATAGACCCCGTGTTTCACTTATCACCTACATATCTGAATGGCTAGTCAAGGACTCGTAAATAATCGGGAGAACAAAAACTATTTTGGGAAAGCTAAACGTAATATTAATTTGGGAAGCAACGTTGAAAACACCTATTTAATTTCTCTACTACGTATAGTAAATAGGTGAAGTATTACATTCCACCCAAAAATTCGATACCGAGATTTCACCGGAAATACATGTTTTGAAGCGCCTTGAATCCAAATAATGCATTTTTGGAAACAAGTCTGTGTCTGAACAGCATAACTCAAAAACGAGAAGTCCGATAAACACCAAATGTAGTATCTTCCAAGAATGCGACACGAAGCTTTTGAAGAAAATCCCACCTTCGACTACCCTTTATTTGGAACATTTTTCGAAAATTTTGATTTTCTAAAAGATGGCTTAACGATTTTGATTAAAATATCGTATATGAAAGATATTTACATGACAAATAAAACGTATATCTTGAATTCTCTGGGAATAGCTTAGGAAGTCCTCTTCATTCGGAACGAATTTTGTATAATCTTGTATAACTGTAAACGTTAAGCGATAGACGAAAACGTACTACACACAAAATGTAGATCTCTTTAAAACACGCAATTTACTTCAACTAAGTATTTTTTGTGGTATAAGCTATTTCTGGGATATCCCTTATTAAAGGTTGGAATTGTTCAATACTTATTCTTTTAATGCCCCATCGATTTTCAGGTGTTTCTCGCGATTGCTGGAAACAGTATGGAATTTTAAGGCCAGCATATAGCGTCCAGTTAAACATTTGACTATGGCTGTTCTCTTTGTATCTATAACGAAATGTGTAATATTGCAAAGGTTTATTTGGATTAAATATAGTAGATAGCAAAGAAAGCTTTAGTAAGAATAGTTGCTATATCCACTAATAAAGATAGGGGGTAGAGAAAGTCATGTGAATGTATCGCATCAAAGCATTTTATTGTTTCGCAGTTATTCCGTCAAAATGTTTTATCGCCTGCTAATGCTGATAACGTACTATTATTTTCATTAGCTTCCAAACATTTAGATCGATAACGATTACATATTGCCATTCTTCAGAGCGCTAGATTCACCCACCATTTCCTTAGGAAACTTTTACGAGCACCCTGTCAAGTAACGGTACCACACGCTATATTTTTGGTAATTTTTAGTAATTCAAAAGTAATGAGACAACTAACATATGGTGAGACTGAATGAAGGATCATTGCTTAAGGTTGACATATGAGTGGATTCCAGCAAGCAAAGTGGAAAGAACGAAACCAATGACAACATAGAAAAGGGGATTGTGGAAGCGATGGACTGAAGACGGTTTATAGAACGAAGGTTGATAAGAGGAGTGGTTTTGTGTACTGTGGTGTAAATTGATATTTTGTTGTCGGGTGTGAATAACCTTAAATGGCCAAATCCTGCCGCCTATTATTATTATTATTATTATTATTATTATTATTGCAAGAAGGTATAGTAACATCTTAAACTTCGTTGCTCTTGTTCGCGAGTTCCTCACAGGAAACTACAATTTAAAAGTAAACTATTTACTCAAGTTCTCACATCTGCATATAATTTTGCTTGCGGAATTAAGAATTGCAGACAAAGGGAAATTTTGAAATAAAATCCTGAGCCCTGCGTAAGTTCTGAACCAACTTTCATTGAAAGTCTGGCTGTAGTTTCTGTGAGGAGTTTTAAAATGCTGTAAACCAATCTAGGGCAAATTATCGATTTTCACGATTTGTATTTTCAGGAAATGATATAAGAGTATTCACTGTAGTACTTTGTTACAAATTGAGTTGCAAAACCGATTTTTTATCGTTTTAATTTTCTATTGCTCAAGCCGATTTTAAAGTGGAGTGCTTTTGTAAGCAGCCGATTAAAAAGTGCAAAAGAGAGTGCTCGTTACATTCTGTTAACAGTTTTGGTTTCTCTTGATGACAAAATTAATAGTATAGGTATATTATAATTCAGTTTCTTTATCCTCCTTATTTCCGTTATTTACATTTTCCACCGCGTTCCTAAGGTAGTGAAAGTTTTGCATTTCCTAAAAAAAAATTCATCACGTCTTGCAGGAAATACGATGTTTGAGGCTCTCTGAATAATAATAATAATAATAATAATAATAATAATAATAATAATAATAAACTATCTTCGATAAAATGATTGTGTCTATTATAATATTGACTGCGAAATGTTGGGTAAATCTCAAATTAAGTCAATCAACTTTGTTGCAAGGCGAAGATGCCAAGGAAATTCAACCCCACATCTAACAACTCTTTGTACACAAAACCTTCGATATTTAATTTCTCAGGAATGGCTGTAACCAATTAAATGTTTGAGAAATAAATTGATAAGGCAAATCCTACTTTATAAATATACTTGAAATCCTCCTAGTAAGCCATCAGAAGCAGGCAAACTTTATTGTAACAAAACTGTAAATCCGGTTAAATAGAACAATTTATATTGTATTAGTCG
The DNA here is from genome assembly GCA_030765065.1 of Deroplatys truncata. Classification (NCBI taxonomy): domain Eukaryota; kingdom Metazoa; phylum Arthropoda; class Insecta; order Mantodea; family Mantidae; genus Deroplatys; species Deroplatys truncata. Next base: position 108,488,397 of record CM060976.1, read on the forward strand.
TTTAGGAAATATTCACTGTTGCTCGCTTAAACTGTTCCGAATTTTAAGCAGTACAGTAGTTGTTATTTTGTTTTTCAAGAGCTCGTGCAAGGATAATATACACCTGATTTTAAACAGTTGACCGTTGTCTTAAGTCTCCTGTGTATTTACAAAAAAGTATTGTAACTGAAACCACTTCTGACGAATATTTTTCACAATTAACATAAATTAGATAGAGTAATAAATTTTAGTCCCTTGGGAACACGTACAACGCATGATCCAAGATTGGCTTCCAAAAATAATTGCTGAATACGTATACCCACTGGAAAACGAAGTATCGGTCGACCAGCAAGGAGATGGATACAAGAAATGGAAGGAGCCGCAACAGGCTTAAAGGCCTACATAGCTTGAAGAAGTAGTTTTGGTGCGAATACTTTGTAAAATATGCTTAAGAAAAATCGTGATTTTACCAGATTTTCCAAATATATTATGAACTGGATAACCATCATAGAAGTTCAGAAGCAACGAATGATAAAAAGGACACGTGAGGAATTATTAAAGTCTCAGAGTGAATAAAAAATTAATACCATGCCCGCCAGCTCCAAGATATACAGTTCCCCCTAGAGCCAATTTGGGCGGAAATTAAATTACGCATCTATTTTCCTTCTTTATGTTGAACAAAAATATAATTTTTGTGCTTTCTACTTGGTAGACTCCAAATGCACTTGCTCGCTGAAAATAAAGCAAGCTTAGGACAGTCCAAGAATTAAACAGGCTCCAGTTTTCCGAAGTAATAAGAGTGGGAAACTTTATACAGACTGCAGTTGTTTCTGTGTAACTATCGTCTAAAAAGATTGAAATTCCGACAGCTATATCTAGTCTGCCAAATATTTTGGGGGATCTTCGACTGATAAAATATAAAATATGAAGTCCTTAAAAATAAATTTCGGAGAAATTGAACCAAGTATCTTCACTCTGTTATACTGCATAGTATTATCTATGGATTGATTTTGCGTTTCTGCGAGGTCAGATTTCACGAACTGTTAAAGAGTTCATGAATGCGAATCTATTGTTCGGTGATCTCGAAAAGAAAATTGCAACATCGAAATAAATGTCTAAACAAAGCCTCACGAAATTATGCCTTAAAAGGTGAGTTCAATTAGGAAACGAAGAATAATACTAACTTCGGACGTTTCTGAAAACTGTATAATTCTTGAAAAAAAATGCCTGGTTTCATGACATAAAATCTAGACCACCATTGTTTCTACCTATTGAATCAGCAGCTTTTGACAGATGTTTAACTCAGAGAATTTCTCTAACGATTACCATATTACTCCAAGGTGCGTCCGTCAACATTTGCATTGTGATAGAATAATATACTTCCTCTGTGTTATGTGGATAGCTCAACAGGAGAGAAAGTAAAAATTTACTGTGAGAGCACCTCTTCTTGAGGATCATCAGCTGTTTCTGAGCACATGAACATAATATCAATGCATGCGGCTTTAAAGATGAAACGGACATTAGTATTACCGTACAGCAAATCTGCATAGGAAAATTGGGAATTATGAGGGGGGGGTATGTGGAAGTGTCAGAGAAAGATTATTAACAATGTTGAAACTTCTCATATATTTCCTTTTTATCTTGATACCAATCACACAATTCTACATGAATTTATTTGGAACCCGAGTTGAGATGCAGATCTAAACTTAACATAGCGTCCTTCGCCATACTTGGTAGTAAATCTAAACACTAACTTCTAAAATAGCGAACATATAACCACTGATTAATATCGATTCCTGCATCGGCACAGTACGTTCGAGTTTTTCGTGTTGACCCTAATTAAATGAATTTGAATTCAGGAACGCAGTTGCGATTCTTTAAAGAGTGAGACGTCAGAGGAGAAGGATGTTAAGGGGAAGTGGTCTGACGTCATAAGGCTCCTTCTGTCTTTAAAAGGCCGAGAAAAATCGTTGCGTTGTTTTTTATTAGTGGCCAGGCTCGCAAATCGCCTTGCAGTTAATGTGCCATTCGATAGAGGGCAGGAGAAGTCTCAAATTCCAGCACTGGAAAACATGCTACCGCGAGTGTGGTCGCCTCCGGATTGCATTATGCGTAATGTCGTAGTAAATTTACTTCTACATCTCATGGTTGCCGTTGTCAAGGATAAACCACCGTAAATTGATAACAAAAGTGATGGTAATTGCAGCTGGCAACTTCAGCGTCCAAATATGCATATAATGTGCTAAGAAACCGCTGGAATTGGCCATTATGTATTCTGAAATATGCGAAACACATGTACGAATAGTTTCATTTTCATGTCTGAGACATAAATTATGTATTTTCATGTAGGGAGCTAGTGTTATTGGTACACAAGGTTACGTGCACTGGATGAATGATTTACGCAACACCTAATAATTATTTAAGGAATGTAACGTAGCCGGGTTTTGAGGTTTTGTGCCGTGCGCCTTTAAGTCAGAAATCATAAGTTCATGTGCCAGACATTTGATGTCGAGCAGTGCAATCTAATAGTGCCGTCTGTTTCAATCACACCCGTAGTAAAACTGTCAACGTGAGGTTACTGTACCTGGTGTTCAACTAATTTTCAGACAGCTTCATTCTTCGAATGAAAATGTAGGACAAATAGTTCACGTGTAGGAAGTTTGACTGCAAGTAAATACAACAGCAACAACAATAATAATAACAATGCCGAGTAAGCGTTATTACAGTTCAAGGAATGTTGTTCCCATTATAGTCTTAGCAAATAGCGTTCGTAGTATTACTAAGATAGTCTTCTTTAGTATGAACTGAGATATATCACTCGTGGGACTATCTATGGATCGCAAAACCGGGCTGCTATTCTAAAGAAGGCAGTCGTCCGCAATGTCAACTAGACCCCTACAAAATCTCTTCACCAAATCATCACTGGCATATTTTTCTCACTTAAGTCAGAGGTGGCGAAAAGGTGACTCGCAAAGCATTTGGGTTCCCTCCGTAGAACGGCAGAACCCTTCGATTTCCATTTGTATTGTAATGCTGCAAGATAGTGTCACAGGTTGCCCATTCCTGTGGCTCGGGTAAGGAAGCCGCCAGCCTCTTATATGTCCTGTGTACCTCATATACAGTGACTCCAGAAAACATTCATCTCCAGTTAAAAAAAATAGTAGCCAAATTAAGAGGAGAAAATTCTCATTTTTTGATGTGCAGAAACAACAAATGATATTACGGTTTAAGTGCTTTGGGGTTTTCAGAGGTATTTCATTCCTTTAGTTTTATGTTTTCAAAGTTGCATGCATTTAGTATAACACCTTCTTATTTAGTAATGATTGACAGCATCTCCAACATATGATTTAAAACTGGTGAAGTCGTGAAACAGGTGTTAATGAGGAAGTTCAGTAAATAGTTGATAATTCCTTACATTTCTTCCTCCATCAGATCAAACTCTTTTTCATCAATTTTAGGTATTATATAAAAAGATCTAATGTATTGCATTCAAACTTCCCTTATTCTTTTGCAAACTATTATTAGAAAAGCTTTCGAGATAAACTTTCATTACACATTTGCCCATTTCGTTGTAGATAAAAGAAGGGTACAGTAAAGCGATAGATCCGATTTTTAAAAAGCGGATAGTTGTATGATGGCTTTAAAATTCCATGCTCTTGGTATGACCACGAGAAAAAATGAATAGCAACTTAATAGTTTTAAAAAGTATAAGCATTTGAAAATTAAAACCAGTAACAAAAACACATCAGAAATGTTTAACCACAAAAACATTTATGACATAAATTGCGTGCTTTAACGATATCTGCAATTTTTGTGTAGTAAGATTTTGTCTAGGGCGGCGCCGTGGCCGAGTGGTTAGACCGCTCGCCTCTCACCGAGGCGGCCCGGGTTCAATCCCAGGGACCCGCATGTGGGATTTGTGGTGGACAAAGCGGCGTCTGGGCGGGTTTTCTCCGGGTTCTCCGGTTTCCCCCGCGATTCATTCCACCAAATGCTCCATCATCACCTTTCCTTTCATGCATTTCACCAACATTTCGCTTCATCTACTTCCTTCACCCCATACCAGGCATCGGGCTGATCACCCATCCTGGATATTCTGTCTGATCCATTAGTGTCTGCTCCTCGACGGGCCTCTGACCCCAGGCACCCGCCTGTAAGTCCTGGGGGGGGTGTAAGTCCTACATAAGAGGAGGTTAAACAGATAAAGAAGAAGAAGATTTTGTCTATCTCTTCACGGCAGAAAATGCAAGAGATAAATTTCATTTGTCGTGCAGATATCTTAAATAAGTGGCATTTTAATGAAAATCGCTAGTCATTTTTGAGAAAATAAAGAATAGTGAAAATTTTTCCATGCAAAGGGTAGTTGGGGTGGGGAAATTTTCTTGAAGTTTAATATTTAACTAACTTGTTCGTTTTTGTGTTATTCTGTTCTCACACATGCGCGCACACATACTCCCGGATTTTTTTCTAAAAATGTTTTAAGCCTGTGAAATCTTGGTTTTGAATGCAATACTTCCCCTATTTACTATAGGCATATAGTGAAGAAAGTAAAAATATATACCAAATGCACGTAAAATAATTTTGTAAAACCTTAAGCGAAAGTTTAAAAAATCGTTCAATGTTTAAAAAATTAGGTATAAAACTAAAAAAATGAAAAACGTTGAAAAACGCCAAAATATGTTAACTGTAATATCGTTTGTTATTTTACTTGCTAAAACCAGCATTTTTCTCTGTGTTAATTTGGCTGCTAGAGTATTTAAGAGGAAACTAATATGTTTTGGAATCACTGTATGTGATACAGTGAGCACTTTAACGTTACTCTTTCATGAAGGTCTTCGTGATTTTATTAACCAGCAAAATTAAAGAAATTTAACAGTCGAAATTTCCCTATAAGGCATGAAACCACATTAATAATGACGATCAACACAATGTTAAGGCAAAAGTATATTTAGTAACACTGTACCAGTAAAAATAGAAGCGCTTTCTTATTTCAGAAGTCACCATGATCAGGGTTTCATTTGCGATTGATATCTAAAGCATAAAGAAGCAATTTCCAATGAGAGGAAATATTCCACTTATCAAGTGATTTGATAGTACGAAGCAAATAATTGCAGGCATTTATATCCCGAGTTGGCTATTGTCGCGCAAATATTGAGGTAATTTATACTGCAGTGATATCAAATCTTGGATTCAATAAAGGTATTTGTACTTGGGGAAATTCAGCTATGCGCACAGCATAACCGATTGGGTTGTAATATTAAAGAGCTTTTGGAGTACCTAGCGTGTTTTATTTTGCGATATAGTCTTTCGTCACGTTACCCAATACCATATTTTGTCACAATAGGCTTTTTGCACCTATCATTGAATGCAGTATTGTCAACATAATAAAATGGACTTCAGATAGGCATTGAAAAACTTTGTTAAAGATATGACTATCCATCATGTTAATAGACGAAGAATAATTCGAAATCAGGCTTGGGGAACTCTAGATTGAATATGAATAATTTAAAGAGTCCAGGAATGCTAACTGCATAGCCGTTTTGAAATCCTACATTTTGAGGTTATGGTCGCACCAACGCTTACTTAAACGCATGGACTTCCGTGAATTTCCTTCCGTAAGCCTATGGCCTCGTAGTGGCTTGTGCCATTATCTTCTCGCAGAGGAATTAGATTATCATTAATGCGGAAAGAAGTCTTTCTTGATCCTTTTGCGTCATGATTTGTACCGTAAACCTTCATGCTAAGACAGTCGAGGATGTTGTGTTATATTATTGGTGTTTTTGTTAACGTAAACTGACGCATACTAAGAACATCTGTCACATGGTTTTGGGGCTTACGATAATTGAGTTGACTGTGCAAAAAGTTATTTAGTTTTTGTGCTCGCTGATTCAGTATTGCAGAATCTTAATAGTATTGTAAAAGGACATATTTAGAGAACTTGTCTCCCATTGACCAAGATTCCCTCATAAATCCGCTGTTGTTAGTAACATGGTAATTTGTCGCAAGCACTTCAGGAGATGCGAAGTGCATTTGTTTATAAGACCACACAAACTTTAAGGAATAGGAGACAAATTCACCGTGAAATAAAACGGTACAGCAATGGATTTGCCTGCCAGCTGGAACTGAAGTTCTTTCTAATGTATTTAATAACTTCATTCCCACAGTAGGCAGGCAACTACAATCTCGGAGGAAGAAGAGGGACAAAAATGAAATGCGCACTTCCTACTAATTTTACCTTACGGCGCTAGGCAAAACAAATTTCAGAAGAAACCTTTTTAGTAAACAGGCAGTTTGATAATGACAGGTTTGGATAAAACCGCAAGCGTATTCTTAGATATTATCATATAAAGTCAATGGACTAAGGATATTATCCCCGAGTTAGTAATTCCAAGATTAAGCATGAAACAATCCTAGGAAAATTAATATGAATACATTGTTAATGGCGTATAAACTTCTGTTTTCCGGAAGCTATTTCTTCATATTGTAAAGCCCTACAATCAATATGACTAAAACTGAACAGATGCTCGCAGTGAAAATTTAGTTTAGAATATGTGCGACTTAAAGGTTAAAAAAAGAAAGAAAGAAAGGAATTGAGTAGCGTGTTAAAAATGTTAGTAGCTTGATCGCTAGTAGTTTTCGTAGGAAAACATTAGATGCATGTTTTTATTACTACTTTCTCTACAACCACGTAAGATACAAGAAGTATTGCATTCGACACAAAAATTGGATATCGAGATTTCACCGAAAATAGATTTTTTTCGGGCATGATGCATTATATTCACCTGATTTTATCTACCCACTGTCGTTTATTTGTATATACCTTGCATAAACTACACTTACAAAACCTTATTTGTCTACCTACTTCATGTTAATCGAGATAAACGTATGCAGAAACAGTTAATTACCTTTTTTATTGTAGGTACAAGGGGATACACGAAACTGAAGCAATAGCCAAATGTTTAAAAGCGGATCGCCATATGCTGGCCTTTAAATGCCATACTCTTTCCATGACATAGCAAGAAACAAGCGAATAGTAACAGCACTTCAAAAAATGACAGCATTGAACAATTCTAATCAACAATAACGGATATCTCGGAAATGGCTGATGCCACTAAGAGAGTCATTTGAAATAAATTGTGTGTTTTAAAGAGATCTATGTTTCTCGTATAAGTTTCGGTCTAACTCTTATGGTTTACCGTTACATACAAAATTCCTTCCGAATGAAAAGACGGCATAGGCTTCCAAGAAAATTAAGATATACATTTTATTTGGCTTGTAAATATCTTAAATATATGACATTTCAATCAAAATCCTTAGATCCATTTTGCGAATAAATAAATATATACATACATATATAACATGGAATTTTTTTTCCATGTAAAGAATAATTTGGGATGGGAGGATATTCTTGTGTCGCATCTTTGGAAGATACTGAACTTAAATACTAAGTTTGGCATATCCGAGTTTACTTTTGAGTTATGCTGTTCGCATGCACATGCTTTCTTTCTTTCTTTCTTTCTTTCTTTCTTTCTTTCTTTCTTTCTTTCTTTCTTTCTTTCTTTCCTTCCTTCCTACTTTGTTTCTTTCTTTCCTTCCTTCCTTCCTTCCTTTTCTTTTCTCCAGGGAGTTTCAAAAAAGAATTTGCCGTAAAATCTCGCTATCGAATTTTTGGTTGAAATGCAGAATGTATTTATTATATGTATTTATTTACTTCCTCTACTTACCTAAGAATATAAAAATAGTGCATTCTTAGAAAAATCTGTGTGTGCGCCTGATAGGCTGAGAGAGAGAGAGAGAGAGAGAGAGAGCAGCATGACTAGAAAACAAAAAAGTCAAATATTTTAAGGAGCACCTTTTTAGGCTATAAGGAAAGAATTCCCCAAAAGCCATTTACATGAGAAATTTCGTTTATTTTCTCAAAAAGCAACTATAACAATTTATAAACTTGTCATAAGTTTGAGGCAACCATGATGAAAACTGATCCTGAATTTTCTCTAACCAGACATTTTTATTAGTATCTATATTCCGGAAATGTATCGGACATGCAAAGCTTGCCAATGTAAATTGTACATCCAGTTAAAATATGTAGGATATACTATATAATTTTTGTTTTTGGAAGATTCAGTCATTTTCAAAATATTCATTCTTTTATATTTAAATTTTCCCAAGTTGAAGGCACTTTTGATGCGCATTTATGAACAAAGAGATTTTGCTGTGAAGAGCTCAAGACGAACAAAGGTATATTTAAAGGCTTTTTCTCAAAATCAAACGTATAAACAAATTTTCATTTTGCGATACTAATACAAATGTATTAACTATCGTGAATTACGTAAAGTGATGGAAAAATTGTATTTAAATATGAATAAGACAAGTATATTCAGTATCGATACATTTATAATGTATAGAGACGATTGTGTGATAGACTTCTTTGTGTTTTGCGGTAGATTTTAGAGCTATTGGCAGTGAATAAGAGTGTGCCTATGCAGGTCACCGCGCCATGCCGCGTTTCTCCCGCTCAAGCATGGCCGGCGCGACGCACCAAATGGAGACTATTTTTAAAAGGAGTGGGTCTTGCTGCTAAGATGAGCCAATTCTTGGCAACAAGGACAGATGCCTTCTGGGTTTATCCTTTTCAAACTATTAATACGCACAAGGAAAGCTGAGCCGCCGCCCCACGTTCAAAAAGAGGTGCACAATGCATAGGCCCTTCGCTTTCCCGGGAATATCACGCTGCAACAGAAACGGGCGTACAGAAAAAAAATCTGATATGATGCATTCACATAACGTTCTCTACCCTCTATCTTTATTAGTGGGTATACAAACTATTCTTACCAAAGCTTAGTTTTCTGTTCACTACATTTTACGACAAATAAACCTTTGCAAAAATAGCTACATTACACATTTCGTTATATAAAGAGAACAGCGATAGTCAAATGTTTAAGAACTGGACGACGACCTTAAATTCCATACTGTTTCCATGCAATTGCGAGAAACAACTGAAACTCGATGAAACTTTAAAAAAATGACAAGTATTGAACAATTCGAATCTTTAATAACGGATATCTTAGTAACGGCGTATGCCACAGAAAAGCTTATTTTAAGTAAATTTTGTGTTTTAAAGAGATCTTCATTTTTTTGTATGGTACGTTTTCGTCTATCGCTTAACTTTATCAGTTATACAAGATTATACAAATTTCCTTCCGAATGAAGAGGTCTTCACAGGCTATTCCCAGAAAATTCAAGATATTCATTTTATTTGTCATGTAAATACCTTTATTTTTAATCAAAATCGTTAGATCCATTTTTTAAAACATCAAAATTTTTGAAAAATGTTCCATGTAAAGGGTAGCTGGGGCTGGGGGATTTTCTTGAATTTTCGTGTCGCATCTTTGGAAGGTACTGAACCTAAATACCAAGTGTGGTATTTATCCGACTTATCGTTTTTGAGTTATGCTGTTCACAGGCGTGTACTTTTTTTTCTAAAAATTCTTTTTTTTTTATTCAGGGGCCTCAAAATATGTATTTAAGATGAAATTTCGGTATCGAATTTAATACCTACTATGTATGTAGGTGGTAGAGAAAGTAAAGATCATAATCGCCTAGCTTTATTAGAGAGAGAGAGAGAGAGAGAGAGAGAGAGAGAGAGAGAAAATTTAATCCTTGTAGTGCAGAGATTTGGCTGTTAAATTCTGCAAATAATATTGATAATGATATTTGGTCTTTTCCACAAAGTCATACAATTTTCTTCATAGAGTGCTGAGCGTTTTACACTTTGTCTTTGCTGGTTTGATAAGGCATTAATAACACTTGTATAATATATATTTTTGAAATATCAGATATTTCCCAATTAAATATGCATGTAAGTATTAAATTAATTTCTGATCAATAAGATTCAAGGTGATGTATGTCAAAAACTAATTGATATATTTTATCGCTTTCTGATAAGTTTCTTTGTAATGATGTTAAACATAACGTAAATTTTTCAAGCAAACTGCGCTTAATGCTTAGTAGGAAAACAAATCAACATTATCACCGATTATTCACACCATACAAAAGTAGTAACAAAACTAATAGCACGATCTCTGAACTATAAGCATACATATTTTCGTTGTGGCGGTCATGATGTTTCTCTGAAGACTGCATGTACACGGACATACATCCCCAACTCGTTAAGTTTTTCCAAAGAATCGTAAGAAGAGCGTGTTTCTTGTAAAAGAAAAGTGACCCCTGATTGTGGACTTCGCGAGTTTTAACGCCCCAAAGGCGAAATCAAGTTAGCCAGGGACTTGTGGAAAAATTTAGTTCGAAAATTAAGCTTCTGTTTTGTGCATCTTTACCTCGGCATTAAGTATGAATGAACTATTTACGTCAAAGCTTTCCAAAATTCGACACATCTTTGCCGTGTGTGAAAACAGTTCTGACTACCGCAGTGAAAAATTATTCTAATGTGTTTTACTCCAAGTGACCATTAACAGGAATGCGGGGGGCAGAGACAACACTGAAGTACTTAAAAAGTTGAGTCTATTATATGCTAGCTATGATATTACAAGCGAGGGGGAAGTGGCCAATTAGCTTTTCAAAGTGTACTGTTAAAAACGTTCAGAACATTTAAACGAACAAGGGTGAATATATTTCGGAAATTGTTAAGACCACAAACAACTTTATTTGACATAAATTCTGTGCTTTAATGAAATCTATATATTCTTCTTGTATCTAAGCATTTTATATTTCTTCTATACTTTCCCAGGTGTGTAAAATTCACTCTGAAAATGGACTTCACCGGCTGTTGACAGAAGATTCAAGTAACGATATTAATGTTAATATCACAGCTTCATATTTTAAAACCCTTTAGTGTTATTATTGAAAAGACCAAAAAAACCACTTATTAATGCAAAGTGTTGTTTGGTATAGAGGAATTCCTTGAAAGTATTCGCCTAGTAAGTACCATTAAGGGAGGCGCGACTTAAATACAAAGTATGGGCTTCATCCAACTTTTCAACTTTGATTTATGCTTTCATGTACGCGCGCGCGCGCACGCACGCACACACACACACACACATCATTTTCTATTTTGATTCAGGGAAACTCGCAACAAGATTCCCATTTAAATTTTATATTGGATCTCTGGATCTAATGCCAGCGGTAGAGAAAGCAAAAATCATAAGTAGTGGGAAGGTTAATATTAAGTACCTAATAAGTTTACGATTAACTTAGAAATCAGTATGTGGGAACTGTCCTAAGCGTTGATTAAAGAACTGTTTCGATGCGTGCTGTAAAATGGAATCGGAAAAGAATAGGAAGCATGATATCTCATTCTGCATAGGTACTTAGAAGGCAGCTAATTATTTTTCAGTGCGACACGTATTTCTAGTAATATTTCACTTCGAAATAATGGTCTTCTGCGTACTTGCTCTAGCACTTAACATACAAGTAGGAATTTTGTGGCACGAAAAATGTAGCACACTTTGGTGTTTTCGGCCCCTCTGTTTTACTTGCCAAAACTGCCCCTCTTAGACCAAGGAGGGGTGAACATAGAACCTCTCTATTGGATAGTGAACCCACAGAGTACTGCGTGGGAATGGCACATCATTGATTTTGTGGTGAATGATTTATATTGTAAGCTTATTAAGAATCATTTCTGAACATTTATGCCTTGTAAGTACCAAACCTATAATTGTTTCCTCTGAATAATACACCTGTTATGCCACAAAGAAACCCCATGGACTACCTACACATTGAACATTAAACACAAACGTAATCACATTGTGAAGTTGTTTATTCATTCACAATATGGTCAGTTTCATTATGCACGATACATTGCGACCGAAGTTGAGAAGCCAGTTGGCAGTGGATCATTACAGATGTACGTGGTAGTTGCGTTAGCTACATTTACTAAATACTTATTTCTCTTGAGCTTCATCACAGCTTCTTGGCCCACTATACAATAGGTCAACATGCCCTTGTTTTCCTTATAACTACCGCATTGTAATCACTTGCGTTATCTCTCTCGCGGATAACGTTGCTTCTAAAGTCATACCGCACTATCTCAGATGTAGTTCGAATGTACTTGTGGGAAGCAATTCGCGTTGTCTTCTGCGCCCACTGTTTGTGTATGTTGACCAGCTTTAGAGTTTCGTATACTGTATCGTTTATCTCGATTTCATTAGGCTCTTTTACTTGCCACATGGAATTTGGGAGTCATGGAAATGGTTTACTAATCCCGCATTTGAGAAATACCTTCATGTTGTTCGAAATAAGGGTTTTAACCTAATTGCACCAGAACTCTTCTTGATTTCTATATTTATTAAGACGATTTAGCGATTTGCATCGTTAACATTTTTGCATCTTATTTTTGCTCTTTAGCATTCTTTGGTCTCGTGTTGAAATTGAAATTCACGTAAAATATAAAATCCATATACCTGTTCGAGATTAGAGTTCTAATGCAAATTAGTTAGATCACAAGTTACTGCATATCTCCAATTAGCATAAAGCTTTTTAAATACACGAATCACTTAATTTTCTGTAATACCTATGCTATCGATAATTCATTGACGTTGGAAACACAAAGAAGAAAAATCACAAAGGAGATGAGAGATAAAACAGAAGCAGCCCAAGAGAGAGCAATATTATGAGGAGACAGCGGAAGAAAGGTGAGCAGAATGGGACAAAAGAGCAGCGGTTCCTCATTAATTCTTTATACAGAAGCATTTGTTTACGTGCGATTCCTATGAGAGCAAGGTTATTTTAATAAGAAGGTGATCTCAGAAGACCATATAAGGGAAGTATTTCAGTGGGCAGCTGCTGGAGAACCAGACGGCCTGACTTCTTTTTGTTTCCGAACAAGCCTTCACATATTAAGTGCATAATTTGAACTAATGGGGAACTTGCGGCCAAGATGTGTTATATATCAATAAAATGGCTTGCTCTCAATAACTGGAGAAAAATACATATTTTCTAAAAAGATAACCGATTACCGAAAATAATTCAGAAGCTGAAAGCTTCAGATGTGCGCCATCGAAGAATACTCATAAATCATTAGAGTACGTACTACGCTTTTCATGTGCTGACTCGCATTTGTCGGTTTGCTTCCCGTCATTGGCCAGATAGCACCGCGTCTTGTTTGTGTTTCTTTTCCACTATAAAGCGACAATAAAAAATAAAGTGAGATTAGGTGAGTTAGCAAATTATTTTCTAATAGTTTTGAAAAGTCACCAAAGAAGAAAAAGCGTTATAGCGGACAATAAATGTAAGAAATGCTTGAATCGGAAACTGTTCAGTTTGAAATGTACTAAAATGTGTAGGCAAAAATCCTTAATCGAAATTCGTAAACTTTCCGAATGGTGAACGGGCTGACACTGACTTGATTCTTTTTCTCCACGCTTGTGTGTAAGCTCCAAGCGACGCTTTATGGCAGTTTTATGAACAAGATAAAATAGTGTTCTTCTATCTGCTTGCTTTTGTGCTGATTGTAACTTATTTTGTCTATAGTACCGTACGAAATTAATGTTTTAACATATTCTAAATTTGTCTACTGAGAATTGCTTACCATTTCACTGCTGCAAATAAATCCAGAAAGCGCTCATCATATTCTTGCGAAAGAAACGGTTTTAGCATATCTTTAGAAGATTAGTATAGTAAACTTCGGGTTCGGAATGTGTAAACGAGCAGCTTCCCCTAAGAATTGGACATGTTCAAGGCCTATTTGGTATTGCAAACTACTCGATCTTGCCAATGTGTGGGAAATCGCATATCGGCTGGAAAATATGCTGTTCATAGTATTCCTTACAAACCGGTATTTGCTCAGACTAGGTATTTGGTAAAAAGACTTCCATAGAACAGTATTAAGTCTTACTCTGTATTATTATCCAATTTAATTTCTTAGATTTCTGATTTCACCTGCAGAAACTGTTTCCCTTTTATTTTAGTTTACTATCTACGAAGACTGAAAATGAGGTGTGATAATTTCATAGAAAGTTGCACATCAGGTGCCATAATCTTATTTCAGCAATTTTACAGTGACATATTATGGCCCGCTTCATTGAGTTGCGATCACTGGATCGGTTTAATATGCTGCACTGAACCACTGATAATGATAGATTTTCTTATTTGGATAGAATTATTCTGAGGACATCGAAGAAGTAAGAAAAATGTTTCTAACTAAAAATATCACATATCCAATGTTCAGATAGGTATGAACTAAGCAACTACTCTAGAAATACTGATAATACCATATCCATTTACGGAGATATGTGATTTTAACATCCTCTGTTTTGTTTGTTTGTTTGTTTGTTTATTTTCGTTTTGCATAGCCTTCCTTCCTTGAAGAAAGGAGACAAGTTACATAAGCTAATATGAGCATCTCTCATTTCAAAGAATAAGCAGAAAAGACAAGACTACCTGTGAAATTTTAACGTTCCTTGTGTGGCAAAAACTAATTAATAAGGCTGCCTCTGTGGTCTGGTGGTTAGCATGCTAGCTCCCAAATCCAGAAGTCCCGGTTTCGATTCCCGGCCAGAGAATGAGGAAGTGTGAGAGAGTGCGTTTGTGTGTGTGTATATGTGTGTGTGTGTGTGTGAGAGAGAGAGAGAGAGAATGTAATGTTTATAAAGAAAAACTCGAACTAAACAAACCCAAAAAGTAACACAAAGTTAACGGGTGAACATCGTTGCCGATGAGCAATTGCTCCAAAGGCAAAGCCGCCGACGTGACCTTAGAGGTTCAAGGTGGTATATAAATGGAACAAAACTAAAACAAAGTATAATATGTTTTAATTATTTCGTCACTCTAATTTTCTCAAAAATGAATGGCGTTTTGGTTAAAATTGCCGTGTGTTTGAGACATTGGTACGTCGAATAAAATGTATATTTTGAAATTTCTGTTACTAGCCTGAGAAGTTCTCTTCATTCTTGTTAAATTTTACATAACTGGGAATCTTAAGAAATAGACAACAATTTACTGTGGCAAAAAATATGTAGTTTATATACAATAAATAATAACTTTTTCATTGTATACAATTTCTGAAATATTCGTTGTGTTCAATTTTTCTCAGGTTACACATCTTAATTACGTATGTAAAAATAAACGCTTTTTTTTTTTTTGTTTTTTTTTTGTTTTGCATATGAAGTGAAAAAAGCTATGTGAATTCGAGTTTTATTTTCATCGCTATCATTAACTCAAGTCCCTGTTCCTTAATTTGAAACCAAATCAGTTTTATGTGTAGTGGACAGTGTTTCTTGAGTGTTACACATCAGTTGCTTTTCTTTTCTTTCTTTGGGTACTTTGCACCTTCACGGCTTGCAAATATAGAGCTAGGACAAAGCGAATTAAATACCGCAATATCGAATCACGTAGGGCAGTATCGATATGCGCGTGTGTTAAACACAACAGTACATTTTATTTATCCGTATTTAAAAGAAACCTGCTTTTCTGCCGGTTTGCCATCACTATGCTTTCAAATGCGTTTAAAATTGGATAGATGGCGTTCGCAGACACAAACGCAAGTCTTTGGTGTGAACATGTATGTCGTGAAGAGATATGAAATTAATGCATTCTTGCATTGTAGTAGAGTGTGGTGTTATTTGCAACTGTTCAGTGTTATGAGACTACAGTACAAATTTTTTATAACTTACTGATCGCTTCTTACTTGATACTCCCGAGTATAGCCTGGTTCGTTTCGACAAGCTGCAGTGCCTCGGCTGCTGAGCCACGTGTTTCAAAGGCAGCTCTGTTTCATAAGTATATAAACTACCGCAATAGGACATCGGATTGGATACCTTGATCTTTCATGGTTTACGTAATGAGAGTATTTCTTATGATTAGAAATTATGGGCGCGGGAAACAGGCTCTGATATGTTTTGGCTTTCTGACATGACACTTTTGTTGGGAATTCGTAGACATCAATAATTTTGGTTTTTGGGTTTCACGTTATCTTGGCACTGCAAAATCGGCATCAAAATAACAGACAAACTTGTAATGTTCTTTCGTTCATTAGTCTTAATATACTTGATGTTAAACTTTCGCCACGCTTATAAATCATGCTTATAGCGCTTTTTCTGGTTGGAAGTGAGTAAAATTTCGCATAAACTGCAAAAATTGAATTTTTTTTCCAAAGCAAGCCGAAATTTTCTGCTGTGGTTGATTAACAGGAAAATAATTTTAAGGTGCATATTTCCAGAAATTTGGAAGCCGCTTGCCCAAGGGTCCAACGGTAATTAATACCTCAGCAATTGCACTCTATAAAGTCTACCTATCAACTTTGTACCTACTTTTTCTGTAAACTTTGTTCAATCTTTGAATTACACACTTTGTTATGAAGCAGCAAAATCGCAAAACCAAAATTCCTTTTGATAGGTAAGTAAAAATTTACAAATTTTCCATTAAGTGCAACGAAATGAATCCATAATTATTTGCCGTTTGCGCCTGTAATGAATAAGCTATGCTTGCAATGAAAATCACTCAAATTGCTTTAGCTTTTTCTAAAGCATTTTCCATGTATAACACGTTATGTGTTTAGACTGTAGTCCCTTGAGCATGTTAAAGGGGTATACCCTTACTTTCCAGATTGGAAAGGCACTGCATAGGTTTTAAATGTTGCGTTTAGCTGTGTGTTTCTAAAAGTTGTAGTTATAATTTGGTTTAATTAACATTTTTAAAGCAGTTTAACATCTGCACATACAACACAGTAATCGAAATGTCCCCAGTAATTTTCATTTTTGCTGCATAACCATGTTAACGTATTTAATGGTATACCCTGAAGCCAACATGGTTTTTAATTCTTGGCAGTGTGTGTGTTTTCACTCAAGAATGGCTCAAGATATACAGTTTGCAACGTAAATATTTTAGGTAAATATATGGTACAGTAATCAAACTCGTGAGGGCTATTTTTGAGAAAATAAAAAATTTCGAAAGGTTCTCCATTTAAAGGTTAGTTCGGGATGTGGAACATTTTTGAAAATCGTATCGCATCTTTGAAAGATACTGAAATTAAATACCAAGTTTGATATTTATCCGCATTTCGTTTTTGAGTTATGTTCACACATACAGCTTTTTCTAAAAATGATTTTTTATTCAGGAGGCCTCAAACAGGTATTTTTTTGGTAAAATCTCTACATCGAATGTTTGGGTGGAACACAATACTTCCTTTTACTATAAGTAGGTGGCAGAGAAAGCATGTACCCAAAACTCCAAAAGTAAATGGTTATTTCCAACATTCGGCGTGTGCAGCTACAAGACACCTTTGAAACATTTAACACAGACTCGAATTTCAATATTCGTTTGGCACCTTTGCCGACAACGTATAAAGCTTCTCCTTGTTGAACTGTTCTCTTTTGGTGCATGTAAAAATAAAGGCTGTAAATGAAACAACTTTCCGGCGGTTGTGCAGGTAAGGTGCTGTTATGCATTATCTCTGTTGTACGTGACATGCCTTGGGGCCGAAGGTCATGGGTCGACGCTTGTGCGAGCCTTATTGTTTTAAGCTTCCCGGGATTGTTCCCTCTCCACCCACCTTTTAGTCTCTTGATCATTGTTCACGCCTACTGCGACGGGGAGGTCAGAGGTAACCAGCCATAATAATTTTTGGCAAGAGAGCAGATCTTTAAAGTACAGCCGTTAATAAGATCCAGGCGCCATTTCAAATGAATTATATTTTTCTGAGGCGGAAAATTTTCAAATTTTGCGGAAAACGGTCGTTAGAATCAGCGATATATTTGTTACGTTTGACACCCGCGGTCGATAAATGGCGGTTCTGGCTGAGATTGCATGAACTCGTACTTGAAACAATCAATTTGGCAACACTTTTACTGAACAACAGGTGTCCTACGCTTGTTTCGTGTAAGCTGGCATGTTTATGACATTCTGCAAATAACTCAATGTAGTGTTAAATAAAATATCATTATTTTGTATTCGTATGGTACTGTTGTTGATATTTGAACTTAGAAATAAAAATTCTCTGAACATGACAGAATCAGTCCTGTGAAGTCGCATATTAGGTGTAATCGGAAATTAATGTTTTTTTTTTGTGAAATTCTGAATTTTGTTGCAGTGGTATTATAGGGCAAAATGACCTGAAATAAGTTGCGCAAGGTGAAAACAATCGTATTCCAAAATGCAATTTTGCAAAAATTTATAAAAATTTATATTAGCCCTGTTTCCTTCATATCTTATAAGAAACCATTGTCTTTCCTAGTATACTTGGTAAAATTAAATACACTTTCTCATTTTCACTGGTGTTTCTAAATTAGCGTTGCTCCACTAGTTGCACTCTTTAATAAACAGCGACTCCAGAAAGTATTTCTCTTCAGGTAAAAACTTGTAGCAGCCAAATTAAGGAAGAGGAGTTCTCATTTGTAATAGGAAAAATCTTTTCTTTATCCTCTACCCTTCTTGCGAAAGATTATTTTCCTGTCTACTTCGTTTCAATAGAGATAAAGGTTTGTAGAAATAGCTACACTCCACATTTTGTTATAGATACAAAGGGAACAGTGATAGTCAAATGTTTAAGAACTGGGTGCCATATGCTGGGCTTATTCTTTCCATGCAATCGCGAGAAACAATTGAAAATCTATAGAACTTCAGAAATATGACAGAAGTATTGAAAATTCGAACTACTAATATGGAAATGCTTTATATCCCCAAAAAGTATTTGAAATAAATTTTGTGTTTTAAAAATATCTGCATTTTTATGTAGCACGTTCTCGTCTATCGCTTAACGTATACCTGTTATACAAGATTATACAAAATTCCTTCCGAATTAAGAACATTTCACAGGCTATTCCAGAAAATTCAATATGTACAATTTATTTCCTATATAAATATGTTTCATATAAACGGTAGTTGGTAGATTTTTTGAAATTCTTCGTGTCGCATCTTTGGAAGATTGAACTTACATACCAAGTTTGATATTTATCCGACGTTTTTTTTTTTTTTTTTTTTTTTTGGAGTTATCCTATTCACAGACATATGCACTCACACATTTTTTCTAAAAATACTTTTTTTGGGAGGGGGAATTAGGGAGCCTCAAAACATGTATTTCCGGTGAAATCTCGATATCGAAATTTTGAATGGCTTGCAATACCTTCTGCAACTACTATGTACGTGGTAGAGAAAGTAAAAATGAATATTGCCGTTCATACTTATGTAAAATGTACCCTTAAAAGCCTCTGTTTTTTCATTACCACGACCTTCTCTACACATTTTTTTTTCAAGAAACTCGTCTTAACGTTAACCGAGATAAACATGTGTAGAAATGCTTTTATTGCATATTTCCTTGCAGGTACAATAGGAATAGAGAAATCCAGTAGGCTTAAGCGATAGTTAAATATTTTAAGAGCTGGTCCTATGTGATGGCTTTTGAAATACCGTTCTCTTGTTGACGAGGAGAAGAAAAAAACTCATAACGACTTCCTATTTGAGAAAAGTATAAGTATTCTAATATTGAAACCTATAACAAGGAATATCTCAGAAATGGTTAACTTAAAACAACAAAAACAAAAATATGATCTAAGTCGTGTGCTTTAATGAGATCTACATTTTTTGTGTAGAAAGATTTTGTCTATATCTTAGGGTTTACCAGTTATGCAAAAGTCATACCGAATGATGAGGAGGTCAGAGCTATTTCTGGGCTATTCCCAGAACATTCAAGAAACATTTTTATTTGTTATGAGAATGTCCCAAACATGTGGTATTTTAATCAAAATTGTCAGAGCCATTTTTGAGAAAATAAAAACTTCGGAAAATTTTTCCACGTAAAGGGTGGTTTGAGATGGTAGAATTTTCTTGAAAATCTTCGTGTAGCATCTTTGGGAGATGCTGAACTTAAATACCAAGTTTGGCATTTAACCAACTTTTCGTTAACCGACAAGGACATACACATGCGCGCGCGCTCTGTCTCTCTTGCCGACCTTTTCCTAAAAATGTTTTAGTCGAGACTTCAAAACTTGTAGCTCCAGTGAAATCTCGGTATCGAACCTTTGTGTGGAAGGCAATACCTTCTCTACCTTGGTACTATGTACGTGGTAGACAAAGCAAAAAAGGAACAAACGATATTGTGGTTTTAAGTATTCTGGCATTTTTCAAGGTTTTTCATTTCATTATTTTTATGATTTGCATTCAAAATTAAGATCTGTCGTGTTTGTTAACACATTTACTTTACATGCAATTAGTAGAGCAAACTATTGTGAAAATGTTTAAACTTTTTAACTAACTGAGGAAACAAATTGGAACTCTTTTGAATTATCAGGTTTACTGAACTTCATTAACGTCTCGTAAATTAATTTTTCAGTCAGTTTAAGTCAAATTGTGGTGATATAGCTAGGTCTTAAAAATTCTTCTACCAAGTGCATATAAAATAATTCCTTAAACACCGTAAACAGCATACATAAATAAGTTCAAAATCGGTGCAATTTTCAAAAAATAAAATATAAGATCTTGAAAAAACGTCAGAACAAGTAAACTATAATATCTGTGTATTAAAAGTCAATATTTCTGTGCGTAAATTTGGCTGCTAGAAGATTTTGAAGTGCAGACGAATATATTTTGGAGTTGCTATATATTTTATATTCTGTCTCTTTGGCTATTTATTTCACGGGCACGGCATGCAATATGATCAACCCAATTCACATCTCGCGTAGCTTGAATCGATTACGGTCGACTGTTACTGAAATCTTGTCGAAATGAGACTGTCGCCCCTGATTCACAATTGTTTTTATTTTTAAGCTAAAACAACGAAGAAAGCTTTCTTAAAGAACATAAAAGACCATACTATGAACATTATTATGCAATAAATTGAATGTCATATAAAATACCTATTTTATTTTCACTTTATTAATTTTGTTTATTAAACGTTTAATTCAAGTAGCTTAACAAATTTCAGCTTGTCCGGATTTTTCCCTTGCGCTTTGCTTGCGTAAACTTTTCGACAAGATAAAACATCTCGTGATATTACTATTGGTAACATTTCCTGCACCTTTCATTTAGAGCAGTGATACACTCAGGTAAGAGTAAACTTACCACGCGGCAAGCCTCAAATCGGTAGAGAGCGGTGAAGCTGACGATATATAAAGCTCGATGGACCCTACCGCCTGGTGTATATAGCTACTAAAAAAAAAAAGCGGCGAGGGGATGTTTAACACCAGTGAACTCGAAAAGGTATCTTATGGGGAAAATTATGATATGATACTAAATATGAGGTTATATCTGTTTATTTAGAATTTTAGATGGAAAGAAATACACACACCTTGATGGGGAAGGTGTTATAACACAAATAATACTAAATGCAGTGCTGTGTAACGGGAAAAAACAGGTTAACATACAATAGCTCTCAGTCCTTGCGATTACTAAAGATTCCTAGAGATTTCTTAGAAATTAATTGCTAACGCCTTAGGTGTTTCTTCTCTTTTAGTTTACAGATTTGCAGCCTTAGCTGTCATCAGCCATAAATTGTCTCAAAAAGTAATTACAGTGTAAATGATAGCAAATTAGAATGTGGAAACTCTTAATTGCACCATGAAATAATGGATGAGCCATGTATTGATATACTGTCACCATTAATCTCTAAAGTTGTTACTAAATGAGAATATTAGCAAATAGGAAGTTACCAAGCCGTCAGAACTGCGTAAATTTAATAGCTTTTCTTTCCTTAGTTGGTAGACTCGTATTCAGTGCTCTAAGTTGTATATTCGTAACCACATTAGTCTACTCGGATTACTAAGCACACCCTATTTTCTTATTATTAAGGCACGGAATTTGGGATCTTATGTGCCTAAGCGACGGTATTCATTGTCAAACATCTCCTGTCACCACAGAGGTACCGTCACTGTGTACACGTTGTGTTAGCTTTGTTTACGTCATATCTGTAGCTCCAGTTGACCGCAGGGCACACCGGGTCCCAAGTTCCGAACCTTACTTATTTATTATCCTTTCGTGTTCGATTTAAGTTTTCTTTAAAGCATTGGTTTTATTAAAGTAATTTTTCATATTATGAATTACTATTCCCGCACATATAAATAATAATGCCTTAAAAAAAGCATGAGTTTTCGGATTTTTATACTGGAATAAACATTGGTTCAGCATTTTGTTTAGGAGTAGTTGGAAGAATGCGAGCATAATATCGTTTTTAAAATATTCATTTTCTCTATCGCTAAGTATTTTATACAAACCTAAAATTCGAATTCGACATTCCACCGAAAACACTTGGTTTAATGTCCCGTAACCCAAAAAGAGCATTTTGTAAAGACGTCAGCTCGAGGGAGCAAGGCAAGCAGCATAACTCCGAAATGAAAGTAAGATATAAATTCCAAATACTTCCAGCATCTTTCAAGAATATGATTACGCTTCACATAGAAAATGTTCGTCGTCATCCTCTCATTAACCACTATAACAATTTTGACTAAGTATAATATGTCTTGACATATTCACACGAGGAATAAAATGTATATCTTGAATTTTCTTTGAATAACTGTGAGGTTCCCTTCATTTTGATTACTTGCTTCAGATAAAGCATAGAGCTCTTTAAATATGCAATTTCTGTAAAAAAATTTCCTAGCTTTAGCTTTTTTCCAAAAATATTCCGTGATGTATGATTATATTATGTGGGTCATCTGACGAAGAGTGCTTGAAGGTTTCCGATTCTTCTTTTTTCTTTTGCTTAGTAAGAGCTTCTTCTCGTTACTATGAGATGAGGAGAAACTTATTCTTCTATGACTACGATGTCTGAATTTATTCCTCCATGCTTTATATATATCTGCATTGTAACTTTCTTTCTGCGCATTGCACGCAACTAAGTAGGTAGGTACTTGTAATTTGAAATCATTTCTGGGCAAAGATGTGTCGTAAATAACGTCACTTGTATAGACGAACACGTTTGTGTGTGTTTGAGAGAGAGAGAGAGAGAGACAGAGAGAGAATATGCGCGTGCATATGTGTGTGTGAGCGCGCATATTGCTTATTTAACGTGACTTTAACTACGATATATTATCGTGATGGTTTCTTTAGGTTATTTGGTGCATGAATCAGACGCCTGGTGTACCTGCCAGACAGATGGCGATAGTTACGTAGTCTTTTTCCTGAGCCATTTAATATTGATTCATTCGGAAGGTAGATTTGGTATCATGGTATTCCTGTTCTGTAGGTTCTTCCTACATATAGTCAATCTGCTGCCGGACAGATGTCAGTAATACTTTCTGTATTACTACTACCTTTAGTATAATCTGTTCCAGAGTCTTTTGAGTCAGTGGAGAGAGAGAAAGGTAAAATCCGCTGGCAGGCGGCCAGTTCGGCATCGTGTGGCTCTTCTTTGCTCTGGCTACTGTGCCAAACGCGCGAATTCCGTATCTCCCCCTTCCACTGGCTGAAAAGACTCTGAACAGACAATAGTTTGTTAGCCGAAGTGTACAGTCGCTTTCATGTATTACTCAGAACGTAATACATGTTCAGCGTTGTTTACTAGCGGCCAAGGCAGCAGCTATCTCTATTGTGCATAGTGAGTACAGGCTACTTGGATGTAAAAACGATAACAGCGTCACCCATCCTGCGCTATTGCTAAATGTTCCGAGTAGTGCATTTGTTTCTTTTTTTTTTTGCAGGTAAAACTTAGGGTCGCAGTGTAAAATATCCAATCCGGTTTGGAAATAATAATAATAATAATAATAATAATAATAATAATAATAATAATAATAATAATAATAATAATACGTAAAAAAAATAATAAAGCAGATTGACCGGAACACGTGTTATGAACCTGGCACCTCTAATGCGAGCCACTGACGCTATCGGTAGATCCATATTCTTTCGCATGTATCACAGTCTTCCATACCATTAGGTTTAATAACATTTTCACTAATATTTTAAGGGAAATGTTAACATAGCATTTATTTGGTATTTTTAATAGCTTCACCAAGGTGATTCCAAAGGTGAAAACGAGGATTATTTGCGACTATTAGCGTTTCTTTAGCAAGATATTGGCAGATGCAACTGCGAACGTGTGCTTAGCCATTTTTACGATGTTGAAAATGTGATTCGCGTTTATTTTTCAAGATATGAAGTGATCTCCGAATCAAAGCAGTATGTTACTTAATTGTCACACTTTTTATTTTTGTAGCATACCCTAACATTATGGATGAAAATAATCCCTTTGCATTTCAGTGATATCTTCCCAACGTTGTAGTATCTACATTGTAAGTGTATTCTGGTGTGCATCGAGTGTGTATTTAGGTCATTTAACATTGTAAAACGATGACTCCGAAGTCGATTTTCAGTTTAGAAAAAATACCTTGAAGAAGCAGGAACATTTCTCTTTTGAAAATGCTCGGTTAAAATGTATCATGGCTGTATTTTTACAATATATCTGTTTTCTCATAAGAAAAAAAGAAAGAAAAAATGAACAAAAACTGCAGTAAAGTTTGCAGATCTCGATCTTCCAGGGGGCTGATTTGTCATTTAGTGTAACAAGATCTTCAGAAAAACTTTTAGACCTTATGAAAAAGCCATTAGGTCTCTATAGTTCACCAATCATTTCTGAAAACAACTAAAAATTTCCGCCAGGCATGACAGAAATGAAGAATCTTTGATCTAAGAAGTGGCTGATATTCGCTTTCCGTTTCAATAGCTTGTAGACAAATAAGTTTTAAGCGATACCTTCACAGACTTTACAGAATGACTCACGCTAATAACGCAGTAGATAAACGCATTTAAGGAGACGACCTTCTACCATTGCGCAAATTTTGAAACGAATAAGTTAATTTAAGCAACAGTGTGGGTTACATGTCTTTGTTTTCCAAAGAGGAGTTCTTCCAATTTCTTTTTGAGAAGGAGTGGACATTTTTATTTCAAAACCTTCAATGAATTCGTGTAAACAATAAGACTTAGAGGTATGCTTTTATCATGATTTCTCTTCCTAATGGAAACATTTTTCGCTGTCTGCGTGTGCAATAAGATAAACACAGAACTGCAATGATTATAAATTAATTTATAAAACACTCTGAAGTAGGTGACATAGCATCAAAGAAGGGAACAGTCACAGGTTTAGGGTTCCTTGGTACAGTGGTCAGTTACAGAAAAATACAAGGACATAAATGCTTATACAAGGTCGGCTGGCTCATTAATTTTTTCGTTTATGGAAACTGTTTCTTTTGCCTATTGAGCATTTCAGCATCTGTGAGGTCCTAAGTAAGCTACATTGAGAACAATATGTAACTTTGAACAGCTGCACAAGTTTTTAGATTGTGAATATTTAGCAGCTCAATTCTGCCAAAAATAGGCTCGTAGAGAGATTTTTACTAAAACAGGTGGTGAAATAACTTCAAATTAAAATAGTGGTTAGAGGAGTAATTAAAGGTTTGTTTTTGTTGTTGTTGTTGTTGTTTTTTTTTTTTTTTTTTCCCATGACGCACAAGTAAACGGAACTGTGCTTCTATTTTAGAAGCTGGAACGAAATAACGAAATATGCGTATCTAATTTTAAAAGTGTTAAAGGTTTGCAACTGTAACAGCAGCGTAAGCCACTTTTGAGAGTGCAAACAATATTGTTTAGACTGCTTCTATTGATGATTAGCATGCTAGCCTCCAAATCCAGAAGCCCCGGGTTGGTTTCCCGGCGAAGGTGGGAATTTTTCTTTAGCCAGGATTATTCCCAATCCTCCCCAGAGCCTGGAAGAATGAATGTGTATGTTAATTTAAAGATAATCAGAAGTAAATCCTCGCTGTAACACAATGGTAAAAGAGTGAACATCGTTGCCAATGTTACAAAAGGCAAAGCGGCGATATGATTTGATGTTAAAGGCGGCATGTAAATGAAGGAGAAAAAAAGTTGTTTCTCGAGGTTAATAGCTGTTAACTAAAATGAATATAAAGACATCTTCAGGTGATAAATTATTTTGTACCTATATTTTTTATGAGGTTAATTTTAAACTGGATCGAGATTAAACTTTCCAACAAACTTTCATATTCAAAAAGTTTTGGTTCCCAACTTATTTACAAGTATCTCTAAGAAACCAAATTCGATATTTTTTAAATACTACTTTCAAAATACCTCTTATTGAATAAAGAACTTTAAATATTACGGATGCGGTAAGAAAGCAATAGAAATCTAATAACATCTTTCCGCAAACTATATTAAGACCAATACATCTTACTAAATGCCTTTGTGATGAAATGTGAAATAAAAAATCTGACGTGTTACAGCCCCCAATTAGTCTTCCCTTTATCATTTATTTTCATAGATACACCGCAATTCATACATAAAAAAGCTAATTTTTCACTTCCTATTAATCAAGATATTCACAAGAAATGCACATTTTGTAGGCTGGCATAATAGTGAGCTACGGGGAAAAGTCATGCGTAGCATAATACATGTTAATACATTCTGTTTAAATATACGGACTCCTGAGAAACAAAGGAACAGCTGCTTAACATTTCAAAGCGTATTGCTTAAAGGGACGAAACTAAACGAACACAGTAAATATTTCGATAATGGTTAAGGTTACAAATTTACACATTAACACACATTCACACAAAAATTAAGTTTTGTATCTTTTGTATCTCTAGTAGTTTCGCAGCTTAGTATATGAAATCCAATGAGAATAAAGAGGCGATATTTACACAAAATTTAGTACAATATTTTGTCATACCAGTATTTCGCGTATGTGTTATCCTTTGAGCCATGTTTTAGAAAACGAGGTAGGGGAAATTTCTAGTCTTCCTTTTGCATTCAATGCATTGGTAGCATACACTTTCGTATTAGGCTGTTCACGATCTGACGCACAAAAGAATTTGTTCTAAAACTGGTGTTTTGGGGTTCATAGGAACTATAATCGCGTATTCCAATCTGTGTATCGAATTTTTGGGTGGAATGCATTACTTCTTCTTGTCTACTATTGGTAATGTGATAGAGAACTAAGCATATTGTATGAATAACATTTTCGATCTGAAGCTTAATTATTCTAATTGTTAACGTACAATACTTGGATGTAACGATTCTTGGAACATAGATATAGTAGTAGTTACTGCTCCCGGAAAACAGTATATAAAACTAAGGTGTTACCGGGTTAATCGTTGTTTGTAAGCTTTAATTACGATATTTATAAAGTAAAAATACAACGGTTTGTCACACCCCAAGTAAGTACGTATCTATGTATTTTAACTAACACATCAGTGTGTTCATCCTCTAGTGTCCTAAAATGTCGAGCTACCGCCTCCAATGAAATGAAATACCCTTCACCTAGACACAATCAATAATTTTAACGCTAGTTCCTATCGCAGAAGATAGTCAGTACATCGAATGATGAACCCAGCGCATGTAGTGTGTAAAATTTCTCGGTTGTAAAGTTGATTGAAATACCCACAGTGTAGCGCTTGTCTTGACCGGCTGCCTTCAACCTCACACCTCTGTGATCCTAACTAAAGGAATGTGCGCTTTCGTATCCAAATGGTCTCCTTTATTTGGCCTCCTGTAGCTTGCATATTGTGAGCGAAATGGAAACAATAAAATATATCTTGAACTTTAACATACCAATATTACTGGCTATCAGTTGCAAAGGGCGGTGGACCAGACACTATTTTGTCATTACTGCGGACCACTTTAAACTCCAGTCGTCTAAAGGGCCGATGCCTTAGGGCCAGTCGAGGAGAGTTCATGAAATCAGCGGATCTAATCGAAAAGTATTCCAGAGGAATTTTCATTTCGTTTATAGTAATAAGTAGTCGTGAAGTTTGGAGGTAAATAAATGCACACACTCTAAAAACACCGCATTTAGAGATTAGTCTGTAATGCTGCATATTAAAATCTACGGACCGGATCTGTGGATTTCAGTTGGTGCCATTTTAAACTTATCGAATCCATGGGCACTGAATATACCTTTGCAAGCTAGAGCATGGATCATCAAACGTTTAACAATCTGGAACGTTGCTACTGCGCACGCTTCAGTCTGCCCTATTTATTTGTTGTCAGTGCAAGCTATGTAAAGGTGACGCTAGAGGTAAAAATCTGATGTGTTACACTCACATGACTTTCTCTACTCTTGTACAATCTAATTTTACAAACGCTTATTCTCCATATGGTTCATGTTAATCGAGATATCGAGATGTCAATCTTACTGGTAATTTTCTTGTAGATGCAAGGGAAATATGGTAGCTTTTAAGCGATAGTCAAATATTTTAACGCTGGTTGCTATGTGGCGCATTCCATTCTCTTTGCATGTCCAGGACATAAAAAAAATGAATAACGAATGTGAGAAAAAGTATAAGTATTGTAAAATTTAAGGAAATAACAAGCAATATCTCGAAAACGGTTCACTCAACAAAAGAAATGTATATGACATAAGTTGTGTATTTTAACGCGATCTACATTTTTTGTGTAGTAAAATTTTGTCTATCTCTTATGGTTTACCAGTTATGCAAAAGTCGTTCACAATGAAGAATACTTTTGGAGACATTCCCAGAAAATTCGAGATATACATTTCATTTCTCATGACATTATCTTAAACATATGATATTTTCATCAAAATCGTTAGAGCCATTTTTGAGAAAATTAAAATTTTCGAAAAATCTTCCATGTAAAGGGTAGTCTGGGGTGGGGGGATTTTCTTGAAAACCTTCGTGTCGCATCTCTGGAAGATACTGAACCTAAATACCAAGTTTGGTGCTTATCCGACTGTTCGTTTTTGAGTTATGCTGTTCACAGACACACACACAGACACACACACAGACACACACACACACACACACACACACACACAGACACACACACGGACATGTTTCCAAAAATGCTTTTTTTGGATTCAGGAGGTCTCAAAACATGTATTTCCGGTGAAATCTCGGTATCGAATTTTTGGGTGGAATGCAATACTTCCCCTACTTACTATACGTAGTAGAGAAAGTAAAAAGATCACCGCTAGATCACAGCAGTGCAAAGGAAAGCTGCCTTGAACTCCCTGGACAAGAATGGTAACTAAATCTCTCATTTCTGTTGGTTCTTTTTAACCCAGAATACAGTAGCAGTATACAAATACGTGTATACCAAAGCATGTGCTACTAAATGTACATAAGTTAATTTTGAAAATACTGCACAT
Source organism: Deroplatys truncata (assembly GCA_030765065.1). NCBI lineage: Eukaryota > Metazoa > Arthropoda > Insecta > Mantodea > Mantidae > Deroplatys > Deroplatys truncata. The sequence goes on from CM060976.1 coordinate 108,517,438, forward strand.
TAAAAAGTTTGCAGTTTTCCAAAAAGTATAAAGCTCATAAAATGCAAACTTTCACAGTTGCCAGACTATGTAAACTATATTATCGCTTTTTAATTGCATATACGAGGATAATGATTCCGGTGAAAGTTTTCTTTAATCGGAATCATTCTGTACCCTCCCCAGGGTCTGGAAAGATGAATGTGTGTATATCGTGATAAACATATTTAAATCGGACATTACCTATAGTTCAAAGGGTTACCAATACATCGTCGGTTTCTTCTCTAGTCGAAGCAGCCTAAAAACAAAAACTTCGGCAAGACAACCCAGTACTGTTGACGGAAGTTACTCTGTTACACCGATGCGACTTGGCGGCACTATAAGAAACATTTTACACGATCGAAATTGGAATTTCGTTCGATTTACAAGGGCAAAGTCGGCGCGTGGAAGGAACATAAGAATAAGACCAGGGAGGCCCAACTGCAGTCGGATGAGGGGGGACGGTGGTGGGTTTTCTTCTTTCCACCCGCTCCGACGTGATCTTGTAGGACTACTCTTACGTTGACAAAGATGGGCTACGTTTGCTGACACACGAATGTACTCTGTCCATCTTTGAATATGCCAATGTAAATCGTTAACTCACAAGGCCACCGCCTCTGCAAATGAACTATTGTGACTGATATAGTACGAGACTGACAACTATCAAGCTAGTATGTTCTTTCCCCTCAAGTCAAGGAGGTGGAGGTGTTTAAGAGTTCAAAGATCACTAACACTTGTGGGTTCCTGTTGGGCCTATCTGAAATAGAGGAAACCGCCAACATCAAAGTAGGCACCTTCCCATGCCGAACGCAAGCCGATCGCTCAAAACTTCAACGCTCGATAATGGCTCCAAATATCACTTTTTGCCAAAACTGTTTCAATTTTTGAGAAACACAGCACTTCAGCCTGCTACCTTTGAAACCTGAACGAAATGCCAATTTCGAACGAGTGGAGTGTGTTTGTTAGTTCCTAACTCCCGTTTCCCTTTACTGTAAGCTACCTATTCACTGGATTTTTTCGTGTTTTTATTTTCTCCAAAAAAAAGCTCTAACAATGTTAATTAAAGTAGAATAATACGCTTGAGAAAACATGAAAATAATATGCATATCTTGAATTTTCTATGAATGCCCTGTGAAGTTCTCTTCATTCTTATTGACATTTCACAAGACCATTAAAATTGCACGAGTTAAACGCACTACAGAAAAATTTTAGAGCTTTAAAAAATGAAAAAAAAAAGTTGTTGATTCTTTGTAGCTTTAATAGTTTAAGATAATGTCCAATAGTTGGTTTGAATTTTCCAGCATTTCAAGTTGTACACTTTTGGAAGGTTAGGTCCGTATTTTTGTTTCACATTAGCATAACCAAAGAATAGGCAATATTAAGGCCAAACTAATCGTGTACACTATATTGCCACAACTAAATGTGTATCGCAACATTTCGGTAAAAAATTATAACAAGTTTATATAGGAATTACATGTTGAATGGATTGTAATATACAGTTTCTTTCTTCTACCTTTTCTATCACGTATGTAATAAGTAGAGTAGGTATTTCATTCCACCCTCCCAAAAAATTCGATACGGAAGTATTACTAGAAATACACGTTTTGAGGTCCCATGAATAAAAAACATTTTTTAGAAAAAGGTCCATGGATGTGTTTGTCTGACTTTGCAAAAAGAGATGTCGGTTAAATACCAAACTTGTTAAGTTCAACATCCTCCAAGGATGCGACAGAACTCTTCTAAGAAAATTTCCCACCCTAAAACTACCCTTTGCATGGAAAATGTTTAATAAATTTTTATTTTCTCAAAAATGGCTGTAACGATTTTGATTGAAATACCGCGAGTTTAGGACCGTTTCATTACAAATAAAAAATACATTTTGAATTTTCTGGGAATAGCCTCTGAAGTCATCTTTATTTTGAATGACTTTTGAATAGCTGGTAAACCGTAAGAGGTAGACAAAATCTTACCTACATAAAAAATGTACATCTCGTTAAAGCACACAATTTATATGAATTAATTTTTTTTTAGTTAAACATTTCCGAGATATTCCTTGTTATTGGTTTCAATAAAAAATACTTATAGGTACTTTTCTCAAGTGGGAAGTTGTTGTTCTTTCCCCCCACTTTCTTTTTTCTTCTGGTATAGCAAAGAGAACGCATTTCAAAGCCATCACACAGCAATCAGCTCTTTAAAAGATTCGATTGTATTTGCAAGGAAATATGTAATAAAAGCATTTCTACAAACGCTTATCTCGATTAACGCGAAACAGATAGTAGAATAAACTTTTTTTAAGACTGCTTTGTTGAAGAATGGGTAGTGAAAGTCCTGTGAAAATAACACATCAATGTTTCTTTTTTCAATTTCTCACCATCCCATTAACATTCCAAAGATTTACCCTAAGTTTCTTAACTGCGTTTGATCTCTAAACTATCTTCTTAATCGTTGCGCTTCTGTTGCTCTTAAGCCATTTTTCGCTATTTAATTTTACATACAATATTGTCATTTCCGAGTTAATCACCTGATATTTTATCATCGTTTATCTTCTGACTTACTAATTTCACAACCGAGTTATCTTCCTTGAACTACAGCCTTTCCAAACATTCAACTTGGAAAGGAACCAAAGGAAAACTAACATTTATTTGAATCATTAGATAGCTTAACTAGATTTATAGGCAGTAAATCCACTACACATGGACCAAATCCATTAAGACACTTACACTCCCCTGGCATATTTCACCAGTAACCATATAATGAATTACAACTTGTGTTTCCATAGGAATGAATTACTTTAAAACCTTCTTCGTTTATTGAATTTTTTACTCTTTCTTACACCGACCCATTGACTATCCTCTTGTAACCTATTTCCTTCAAACTGTTACTGCTAGCCTCCATAAGTATCTTGCATTAAAATTGCTAACTATTAAAACTTCAGTTAAAGGATACTCAATGCTGATTTCTTTCATTTCATCTTCCATTACAAAACCAGAATTTTTGGGAGAGAGATGTATGCTATACCCACGCATATTTCCCACTCTTATACATAAATCACAGTATTCCATCCATCTTATTGTTAAATTTTCCCCCTTTTACTGCGTTTATAATATTCTTCACTGATAAATGGACCCACTCCACTAGATACTCTACGGGCTATGTGCTCAATTATGGTGAAGTACCGAAATCTAATTTTTGGGTGGAATGCAATTCATCTACCTACTATAGGCAAGAAGAAAATAAAGCAGAATGGGTTCTAGTTTAACCAGTTGAAAGAGGAAAGTCTTTTGAATTACATCGCCTTGTGCGTGTTTTGTATGCAGTATCAGCTTATTTTTTAAATGATGATAGCTATTTTTGAGCGAAAGAAAATAACAAAATAGTTTGCACGTAAATGTATACCTAATACTATAGAAGGCATTTACTGAAAAAATTACCTTTCATCGAAATGTGCATATTTTTCAGAGTTGCCGTTTTTTGAGCTGCGGTGTTTACAAAGGGTCAGACAAGCATAGTCAAACGATATTGTTTCTGAAAATCTTATTTAATGTTGCTCATGTTCTCAGAACATGTACTACTTTTTGCCAAATATCAATACTATGTATTCGAGTTGAATGCAATAGTTTTGCTTAGGAGACTATGTCGAGAGACCTCAGGCCTGATATCGAAGGCCAGTCATAGTTGAATGAAATCTACCAAAGAAAGGGAAGATGTGAACAATGATTTATTATGAATGCTCTAGACTAGATGTTGAACATCCGGGCACGTGTCAGGTCCCTATCGCCCACATTCGTTTGTCATTAGCGCGTACTTCTCTCGCCTCATCCGTTTTTCTTCACTTTATCATCGGTGCATTATGTAACCCCATTACCTCGCCGTGCATAATTAGGCATTCTCTTCAATATCCCCCCCTCCTTCACTCGTGTTTTGTATGAATCACCTTCCGTGCGCTTCCTCCTCTGCCACCCCTCATTCCACTTCCCCCTCTTCAGTGGCGTGTTGTTGATTCTCAGTGACGTACCGGTCATGGCTTCTTGCCCACTAGGTTAAATGTCTTTATACACTTACTACTTTTCATTCAAATCCGCAGGCCCTTAACCTGCACAACGATTTATTCGTTCTGGACTGAGTTTATTTACTTTTTCCTCCCTTGCTCTCGTTTCCTCGCAGGTGTGACCGCGGCATCGTAATGGTTTCCAATTCACTAGCAACAGAATCGTTTTATGTGGCAGCGAATATTAAAACTTGTACTAAACAGCGTTTTATAACTCGATGCACTTTTATTAACTTTCATAATTGTAATATTATTTCCCTCGTTTATTTACTCTCGCATAAACTTCTGAGATCATATCGCGGCATCTTTTACGCATACGATCGAATGTAATTCAGGGAGGTAATTCGTTTATGCCAGACAGATGCTCTTAGAATTGCTAACTGCACCATTTGTTTTGTATAGTCAGTGACTAACACTTACGAGTGACATTTCCTACTGTTCACCTCGATTTTATTATCTTTTTTCTCCCACTTGTACTTTGCGGATCGTGGAAATTGGATACCAACCGAGTATTCACCTGTGCGACTAACATAACGAGAAATGGATTGCTGGAATAAGGTGTTTAGTGTTATACAAGCATCAGCGTTACTACTTAGGTATCTTTCGGTAGAATTAATGTAGTAAAAAAGGACATTGAACCCGGGGTAAACAAAAAAGCGAGCTTATCCTAAACTTATGTTTTCGGATGAGCAAACTCTCTCCCAGGGGAAAAAAACAAAACTTTGGTTTCGAATTCGGGCCGTCTATGTACTAAGCATACCACGAAAGTGCAACAAACCTGGTTGAAAAACCATCAAAATAATGGGTGTCTTGCCCGAAAACTGGTCCGACAAATTGCGATGATCTGTCATTGCCTTCCCCAGTGTCGAAATTGCATCCCCTGCATTCAGTCTTGAAGCCATGCTGGAAACATTTTACCCCTGAACAATTCCCCAGGAATCGAATCGGGTACCGTTTACATGTTAGGCAAAACCGCTGACATCCTCTGTAGGGATACGTTATTTGTCAGTATCTTGGATGTTACCGATCCTCTCCTATACATACCAGAGTAACGCATCGTATTCTTTATTGATTCTGTCCCTGCGGTATTTTAAGTTGCTTGCTTCTGAAGTAATTTTATTTTCTGACTGTGCATTAACATCTAAACTTGACTACAAAACGCTTTAAATTCAACAAAGAAGAATGAACTCTTTTTTTTTTTAACTTGGTAACTCACATTACATTGAAAATAAATATTGTTTACTCGTAATGTTCCATCGTATCATCCCCCTCACTTTAGCAGGTTAGATGGTGCATCCCGAAGAGAATGCACTGTAAGGAATGTTTTAATGTAAAAGCGCAGAAATAAAGAGAAAAAATCTGATGTGTTACACTCACATGACTTTCTCTTCTCTTGTACAATCTAATTTTACAAACGCCTATTCTCCATATGCTTCATGTTAATCGAGATATCGAAATGTCAATCTTATTGGTAATTTTCTTGTAGATGCAAGGGGAATATGGTAGCTTTTAAGCGATAGTCAAATATTTTAACGCTGGTTGCTATGTGGCGCATTCCATTCTCTTTGCATGTCCAGGACATAAAAAAATGAATAACGAATTTGAGAAAAAGTATAAGTATTGCAAAATTTAAGGAAATAACAAGCAATATCTCGAAAACGGTTCACTCAACAAAAGAAATGTATATGACATAAGTTGTGTATTTTAACGCGATCTATATTTTTTGTGTAGTAAAATTTTGTCTATCTCTTATAGTTTACCAGTTATGCAAAAGTCGTTCAGAATGAAGAATACTTTTGGAGACATTCCCAGAAAATTCATTCATTTACATACATTTCATTTCTCATGATATTATCTTAAACATATGATATTTTCATCAAAATCGTTAGAGCCATTTTTGAGAAAATTAAAATTTTCGAAAAATGTTCCATGTAAAGGGTAGTCTGGGGTGGGGGGATTTTCTTGAAAACCTTCGTGTCGCATCTCTGGAAGATACTGAACCTAAATACCAAGTTTGGTGTTTATCCGACTGTTCGTTTTTGAGTTATGCTGTTCACACACACACACAGACACACAGACACACACACACACAGACACACACACACACAGACACACACACGGACATGTTTCCAAAAATGCTTTTTTTGGATTCAGGAGGTCTCAAAACATGTATTTCCGGTGAAATCTCGGTATCGCATTTTTGGGTGGAATGCAATACTTCCCCTACTTACTGTACGTAGTAGAGAAAGTAAAAAATAAGATCGATGTGGTATACTCGCACGATATCTGTATCCATTACAGACTCGCATATATACCTCTCTTAATTTCGAATTAAGCTTTAAGTGCTTAGTTATATACAGCACGCGTAAACAACAATCAGATTTTAATATAGCATGGAGGAAAATTTTCAAGAGTTGCAGAAACATTCTGTTGCGAAGCAAACGAAAAAAAGAACAGTTAGCGCAAAATGAATATTTTAATGAGCTCCGAGTTTTCCTACAGTAAGTTTTTATCTAGTTCTTATACTTTCCAGTTATACAAAATTATACAAAACTCGAGTAGAATGAACAGTATTTCAAGGCTGTTTACAGAAAACCTTGTCATTACCTCGCTCAATCAAAATGCTTAGAATCGTTTTAATGAAAATGGTACATTGTAAAAGCTAGTTTAGTGTGGAGGGATTTTTTTCAAGTCTTCATGTTGTATCCTTGAACAATGCAGGATTTAATACGAAGTTTACAATTTATGCGATCTTAGGCTTTGAGTTTTCTCACTCAGCGCATACTGACGTTTTCCTAAAAATGGAGTAGGGGACCTGAAAACCTGTATTTACGTGAAGGTCGATATGGAATTGTTTGAACAAATATGCTCTTGCCTGCAATAGAGTTATTAAACCCGAAAATTGCGTATGCAGTTTAGTTCTTTGTCACTATATGGTGCATCCAAATGTGATACATTAAAATTTACTTTATAAAATTTTAATTTCCATTAAATACATGAGAAACAATGCGGAAATTAACGCATAAGTCGGTGGCAAGATGGTATTAACTTCTAACATTTATTGCTTAAAATGATTCGTGTTTCCTTCCAACTGTGTAAACGAAGTGGGCTAAGATGACTGTTTTCCAATAACTGCAAGATATGGATTAATTGGCGAGGGTAATAACTTTGTACAGCTGTGCCTAGTTCTAACAATAATTAAGATATGCTGATGTATAATTACACATATCGAATGGCTACCGAAACGCTATTATAAACAGAGGTAAGTAAATGAGGTACTGTCGGAACAGATCTAACAGCCAAAGCGTGAAATTTATTTTACGGTATTAGCGGAGGGTTTGCAAAGCAAACGAGCGTATCTCCGGTGAAATTATCTTTAAAAAATTAATTACTAATAGAAGGGGAACTAACTGCAAATTTTTGGTTAATAACAAGTGTAAATAGTTTCGTCATGGTAACCTTTTAAAGGGCGTGGGTACAACGAATTTTGAAATTGTAATATGGGAAAAAACTGCTGTAGTTGTATCATTCACACGGTTTTCTTTACCCATTGGTTTCATAGCTATTCTATTAAGTGTTCTAATGAAAGGTTATTTTTCTGTCCATTTCGTGTAAATCACAATAAATAGCTAGACAAAAACGACTTCAGTTAGGTAATTAACAGACTTTGTTGTAAGAAGGTGTCTGAGAAATCGGATACTTATAACGTAAATGAGCTAATCGTGAGCTCATGAGAAACACTTGAGACCTCCTCTACATAAATAAGTTTTTACGCAATGTATCTAAGGTAACTAATTTTGACCCATATTGGCTCAATAAAGCATTGCAAAGTTTCAGAAGGCGAATATATTTATCATTGAACATGCATATTTTAAAGAATCGAAAATAATGTAGTTGCTTTTGCTTACAGTTTTTAAGCTAAATTCATAACAAAAATGAAACAATTTTGTGAAAAATATTTTCAGTTAGGATTTTTTCCTGTTATAATTAATAATAAAATAAATTAATAACATTTTCGCAACATAAATGGACAGAATCTTGCAAGTGCTTCTCACGGTTACTTTCTGTAAACATTTCATGGAGAGGATTAAAATTTAGCACGAGGAAATTAATGTTGAAATAAGAAAAACAAACTTGACAGAAATATGAATTTTAAACAACTTTTAATGGTGCCACCTTCTAATACAGTTATTAAGTATTTTACACTATTTTCAATTAAAAAAAACAAAGTTTGTGTCTGAAAGTGTGTTTCAAAGATCTGAAATAGAAAATAAAATTTTGTGAAAAAATACACTTTCGAGAATATTCCATTAATATTTTAAAATTATAATCTAGAAAGGTGTAAGATCAACAACAGTGATCTCGAAAACGTTTCATAACACAAAGGTGAGTGTGAAAATATTTGCACAAGAACTACCTACATTTTCGCTTTATTTTGTGAAATTCTGTGAAAACGATTTAACAGATATTTTTCGGAAAATTTCAGATGAACACTTTGTCACATCTTTAATGCTAATTAAAATCGTTAGAAGAATTTTTGAGAATCACATAAAGAAAAGTTATCAAGTGGTAGTTGGTGTTGCGGAAAATCCCCGAAAACTTGCAATTTTTTAGACTTCATTACCAAATTATACCATATTTTCCCCAAATATAAAGTCTCGATATTCAGGTTTTGATGGAATGTATTACCTCCTGCGTCCTAGATGGTAGCTAAAGAAAGTAAGAGCATAAGAGATGAAATAATAAGAAAGTTGTTTTCACTTGTTTCTGATCGAGCCGCCACTGATCCCTCCCTCCAACCCGGACCAAATCCCTACTACGTAGCCCTTTTCCCCTTCCACTTGATCATCTCCTTAGCAGTGAGAGTCAGCTTTTATGGGCTTTTTTCTTGTTTTGTTTTCTGTTAGTGTGTCGGTCGGTCTGACGGCCGGCCCCATTGCCGGCGGGGGTGGGCAAGAGAGGGACCAATTACCCCTCCCCCCTTCAACACCTGTTTACATTTTACCCATATTCCTAGGGATGGCAGTAGTTTTAATTGCATGCGTCTTACCGAAGGCTCTGTCGTGGCGGAACTGGTCCATCTGCGAGAACGCCGGTCTCTCAGGGGCTGCTCCGGGTGTGAAGGTGTCCGTTTTGTCGGTCAGCTGGCGTCCACGGCCTCTCGCCGCGTCTTTGGGGTTGTTGAACGGTTACAGGAAGACCAGAAATGAACGTCTCGCCAGGCGCCTCACACAAAACTGAAACAAAAAAAGCATCGCGCTATGAAGAAGCGGCGCGGACCAGCAAAATATGTCTTTCTTTCATTCAACAGGTTTCTAGCTCGAGAGGCTTTTGAACTTACTCGAGGCACGGTTGAGGCGTGTTTTTATTAATGGTAGCAGTGTTTGACATATGTCGTCTTGTTACTATATTGTAGGTACTTAGATATCAACATTTGGCAACATGACGATGAGAATACTCTGCATGTTGCAAATACAAGTTGTTTTTTATAATCAAAGAGAGAATTAATCCTTTCAATATTATTATCTTTGGGCAAACAGCGACTAGGAGTTACTGAGTCGCCCCGCGAACGTAATGTTATCTATGTGATTTGAGACCACATAGCATGGTACGCGTCTTGTCTCTCCGTTCAGCATTCACAAAAAAAGCAGTTACATCAATATTCGGCAGAGCCAGCAGACTTATCGTCAAATGTAAACGAGACAAGTTGGTGTTAACTGTATAAAAATGCATATAAACAAGGGTAATCTTCTATATAAATAGCGATATCCAAAATACCTGTATTCAAAATATAAAACAGAAATGGCTTCCAAGTCACTCAGAAGACAGAAGTACTTTTCATTGTCACATATCCTCATAAGGGAAAAAAAATCAAATAGGACCGCAGAAGAGGATCACGATGTTTATGTTGCTAACTATGAAAGCATTGAGTTTGATTTGTTAGATAAACAGGTGGTAGAGAAGCATATAACATCATTTACATCTTACTTTTATTGTGTTTCCGTTGTATAATGTTTACATTAATATTAAGAGTGAAATATAAAGAAATCTTTCTTTTAGTATTACTGCGTGAAATAACCAAATGTATGTAACCACAGCTAATGTACATCGCTTTAAACTGTCATGAAATCGTGATGTGATAATCCCCACATTTAAAATATTTAATGAGAATCCCGTGTTATCATAGCTAAGAATGTTAAATGATGCATGCTTTTTTAAATCCTATGCTTTACGTACTTTTATCACAAATTAACTATTATGTATCCGAGATAATCTAGAAGCTATCCAGTAAGTATCGATATTTCAAAGTTGCTGGGGTTTCGGTCGTAAACATCTTGTTTGTGAGGAAATGTAATTTTCTTTAGCGTATGTAACTGATGTTCCTCACTATGCAGAAATTCAATTATTTCCATTAACATATTGGAATCTATGTTGAGTGATTCTGTGTATGTGTGTGTTTCCTATTGGATACATATTCCTATCTTTAATGGAATTCAGTGATCATAATGACTTTCACAGACGATCGATGTGTGAAAGTTCTCTTAACTATTCGCCAATAGTAGTTTCAATTGTTATCGCTCTGCACTCCCTCTTTCGTATTCCTGTGTGTAATACTCGTACAACCAAAACCCGCGGCTTCGCTCGCGTTATTGCGCTATATGCGGAGATTCATCTCTTCTTTCTCCCTCTGCTACTTTCTAATTCCCTCCCCTTCTTACTCTGCCTCTTATCGCTTTTTCCATTCCCACCGGCTTCGTCTTTCGTCCCCACCTCTCTTTTTCTGCTTTTCATTCCTCTATTTTTCTTCTCATTTTTCTCTTTCCCTCCAGTGTTCACAAACCCTTTCTACTCCTCTAAGGAAATAAGATGCAATGTGGTGTTATGGAAACTAGTAATGAAACTACTTTTTCTGTAAAGGTTTAACACTCAAACTTTTGCCTGTTCCGTACCCTTTCTGTGCGAGGCGATCTACGCTGTTGCTCGTGACAACTGTCTTATTATTCGAATAATAAGTAGTAACGAAAAAATTCGTAAATTGTTAAATAACATTTGTCAGAAACGTTACTCTTATAAGCTTTTGCAGTGTAATCTTCAAGAAAATGAATAATACGCCAGGTATTTTTTTTTACCCCTTAAAACCCCGTCCCCCTGGGAAAAATAATATCATATTTTCTAAATACGACCTAAGGTATGTTATATATAAAGATTCATAACAATCGACTTGGCCACTCTCTCTCTCTCTCTCTCTCTCTCTCTCTCTCTCTCGTCTCTTACCAATTTTTTAAAATATATTTTGGTTGAATGTAGTCAATTATACACATAAGTGTCAGTTATTCATCTAAAATCGAAAATGCTAGAAAAGTTTAGGTTACAGTTGAATTACTATAGATATGAATATAACTACACATCCGTGCATATCTATATTACAAAATAAAATAAAAGTCCTAATGCTCTCTCTATTTGTGTTACCGGCTTTAACTTCTATGGTCAAATTAATACTGTAGGTTTTCTTAACGTTGGTTTTTATTAATCTTTACCATGAAATACACTCGCATTCACTCCGACATTCATATTCCAGACTTGAAGGAGTGTAGGGAATAATTCTAGCTAAAGAGAAGTTTCCCTACCCCAGCCAAGAATTCAACCCGGAACCTCAGTGTGTTGTGTTCGTTGATTTTCAGGGCACTGAATTTAAAACAGTCTGAGGGTTACATTACGCTAAGCAAAAATGTTAGTTTCGTGTTAGTGTAGAATAATAACTTTATGTAACAAGTGGCGAAAAGGTAGCGTTTTAAGCACGAGAAGTGAAGATTATCCATGTAGCCGAAGATGAGAGAGAGAACACGTTGAGTGCTTAAAATGCAGTTTTGTATGTTTTCATACAATTTTTTTTTAAACAGTCGCTATTTGAAATTCTCTCTTCGTTCTCTCGCACCCCCCCATCTCGCCAATTTCTCATGTTAAAGGTTGAAGACGAGAGATTATTAGATTCGTAATTAAGAGATAGATTTCACCGCCTTTGAATATGTGGTAGGCAGTGGTAATGGATTTGCTGGTTGTTACGTAGTAGTTTAAGTGTACGAGAGTTCTGCTTGTCATGTAAGTTTTAATATACAATTAAGGGATACTTTGATAAATGTAGTTAATTGGGCAAATGAATGATTCGGAAGGAATTCGGACATAGAAAAAGCTGAAATTATTGTGTTGTGAAGTACAATAATAAATAGTTGGAATTTATGTTTTCAGTAATTATAATTAGCATACTTAAACTACTTACTTTTAGACATGGAGGTTTACTTTTAAGCACGCTAATTTATGGATGCGAAAATCAGCATTTCGATAATAAAATGAGAATTGAAAGATCGTTATTATTTACGCAACTGGTGGCTGAAGTGAGATTCTTTACGATCGACATTTTCTTCAGTAGCTTACGAGTGATGAAAACTTATCGACTATAAAAAAAAATCTCAGGCTTCATAAGTTGCGTACATGATTTTATATACAAACAACAACAGAAATTCACAGTAAGCAGTTATGTAAAAAAAAATTGCGATATTTAATTTTACGGTCCGTATTGAGCATAAATAATTAATAGCATACACAGCGTGTGTTAAAGAAAAGGTCCTGTTTAAAGCTGTACTCCCGCACTTGAAGCTATTTAGCTATGCTGCTTTTTGCTATGGTTGGAAGTAAAATATATAACACTTTGTCCTTAATGTTAGCTAAATTCTAATCTACGGCTCGAGTGTAATCTTCTTACTCCTAATTCTCCTAAGTGTATTAATAAATTCTTGTAAAAGTTGCGAGAATTTGAAGCCGTACATGCCCAGAAAGCAACGGGCTAAACGCGTAATGGGGATCAGTGAAGGAGTTAGGTGTTTGTCACAAAGCCTATAACACATGCCGCCGTATTAGCGTTCTTGTGATTGGTTTAGTGATAAATGGACACACGTAACAACACAAGAGTCGTGGGGCAGGAAGATTAATGTACTATTTGTTTTTATGACACGTGAAGGACGCAGGTACCTACAGAAATAATTTTGGCATAGCTCGGGTTTCAGTCGCAAGACCGTCCTTCTTCCGGCAACATCCTCATACAGTACCTACGTAAAAAGTGCAAGCTTGTACGTTCCGAAACGCAATTACTCTGCAAGAAAAGGAGGGAGGCTGCAAAGGCTCGGTAATCGCATATTCAAAACATGTGCACAGATACGATTCAGGTTTAGCAATAAATATTGAACATTCATTGCTGTGTCAGAATAATAAGAAAGAGTAGGCATTACAGACAAAACCTGTTTATTTTTGTCTGGATGGAAGGGGTTTAGTCTCTTTAACATCCCCTCCCATTCTTTGTCATCCAATCAGAGTGCTACCCCTCCCTTGTATGTGGTCACGTGGCTTTCTAAGTAAATATTGTATTTGATTTAATTCCACTTTGTCGGAATCACCACATGGTCACACTTGCATCTGAATTGCTCTCCCCACAAGGGCTTTAGGTAGGAAAAAAATGTTAACTTATGTTACTACCCAGTGACGTAAAAAAACAGTCAACATTTCATGCTTCACGGGTTTTCACACTGGTCATGGTCTCCTAAATATTTGTTTTTATTTATTCTCCTTATTTCTCTACTTCTTTTTGTTCATCACTTGAACGTCTAACATTATTATATTGCTAACATAGCCATTTTGGGAGAACAATATACTATTTGGGAACTCTAAATGTTTGCACTCGCTGCTCAAAATACAATTAGAAATAGGACATCGGTTCTCTCGATTGTAAGTAATATTGATGTATGTCTAATTTCGGGACGACCTCGATAATTCCTTTACTATTTTCAGTTTTATTCACCTGAGAAATTTTGGCAAAATCCGCTTAAAAGCATGTCTCTAAAACAAGTTTGTAAATGTATGCAGAGCGCTAAATTTTATACACATGGTAAAAATTTATTCTTATAGATTTATGAACTAATGCATGCTAAAATGCCCCAAATTTTAGGAGGTTCTCCATTTTAAATGCTCTTAATATTGTTCCAATTTCAGATTTAAAATTCTCAGGCAGGTTTTCTTCGAGAAGTACACCTAGTTTTAAGTCATTACACGCTGCAAGGACAGGATTCCAACCAGTCATACGCACAAATTTCCCAAAAGCATTCGCAAGTAGTAAGCCGGAGTTACTCCACTTTTTTTAATTAATTGCAAACAGAGTGACAGCACATTTTAGTAGAAGAATTTATTGCATCCATCCTGTACTAAAAGGTCGCAATTTTTGACAATATGAACATAAATATATGAATGATTAAACGTTTATGTGTGGGCATTAATAATATTCTTTTAGTTTACGAGGAACTGCTTCTTGAAAGAAGCTTACGTCATCTCCTTTCTGTGTATAAAATTTCAACTGTGTGCTTACTGGAAGTCGCTTAAAATCGGCATGTTTAGTTTCTCTACTAGTATAGTAGAAGTATTTCATTCCACCCGAAAATTCGATACCAGATTTCACTGGAAATGCATGTTTTGAGGCCTCTGAATCCAAACAAAGCATTTTTGGAAACATGTCCGTGTGTGTGTGTGTGTGTGTGTGTGTGTGTGTGTGTGTGTGTGTGTGTGTGTGAACAGCATAACTCAAACGAAAATTTGGATAAATACCAAACTCGGAATTTAGATTCGGTATCTTTCAAAGATGCGACACGAAGACTTTCAAGAAAATCCTCCCACCCCAGACTACCCTTACATGGGACATTTTCCGAATTTTTTTATTTTCTCAAATATGGCTATAACAATTTTTAATTAAAATATCACATGTTAAGATATTTTCATGGCAAATGAAATGTGTATCTTGAATTTCATGGGAATGTCCTCAAAAGTGCTCTTCATTCTGACTGACTTTTGCATAACTGATAAACTGTAAGAGAGACAAAATTATACTACACAAAAAATTTAGATCTCGTTAAAACATACAATTTATGTCGCATACTTTTTTTCTCTTTTTTTTTTTTTTTTCGTACTGAACCATTTTGGATTTTTCAATACATCGTTTTACACACACACACACACACACACACACACACACACACACACACACACACACACAAGATGTCCTGGACATGCAAACAGAAAGGAATCTTCCACATAGCAACCAACTCTTAAAAGATTTGACTATCGCCTAAAGCCTACCATATTCCTCTTGCACCTACAATAAAATTAGGAATAAGATTAACATCTCGATATCTCGAATAACATGAAGTAGTTGGAGAATAAGCGTTTGTAAAAATATGTGTACAAGAGTATAGTAAGTCATGTGAGTGCAACACATTAGAGTTTTTAAATAGCTCTCCGTATAAACCACCCTTAGTTTTGTGCCGATTTCAGTCAGATTTAAAATGTGTTGATATGCCGAATTTCAGCTCATTACATTTAGCGACCTGCCCAACACTGGTAGATTTTTAAGGGGCTCTCCATATATACTTTCCTTATTTTTGTAATTGTACACATTTACACATTTTATTCAAGGTCTATATTTGGCGAGAACTAGGGCTCAAGAAGCGAGAAAAAACACTACACAAATTTTAAAACTTATTTCGTTTGGTTATCGGCCATCTTGAGTATTTAGACGGAAAACATCACACTCTTTGTAAGTGCAGCGGCACGCAGTTTTATAATGTTGTGTGAACTGTCTAATTTAAGCACAGCTAAAATGTTGACATGGAAGAAAAGACGAATGAGACACCTTTTTTATCTTTATTTAATTCAACTGAAAGATTTAAGATTGAAATTTAATGTAAACGTATATTTAGCCCCAATTCCGGTACAGCTTTGCTCTTACATTGAAGGAAGTAAAATAACTAATTATTTTTACTTACGATGAAGAGAGGCATCAGAGATACATAAACTGGTTTTAAAGCTACATAATTAAGAAATATTGATTTTAAAAAATGTGTTAAAGTTAAATTCAAAAATCGGTGTGTTACGTTATATACCTATACATTGTCCAAACATAATAATTTAATTCTAGCGAGTGGGCAACCCATTTTGCGGATGGCTGGGCTCTTTTGGTTTTAACGGCCTTCAATGAAACATGATAAACATACGCTCCTGAAATACCTGCAACATGCATCACCTTTAAGCCTTGAGGGAATATATGG
Source organism: Deroplatys truncata (assembly GCA_030765065.1). Lineage (NCBI taxonomy): Eukaryota > Metazoa > Arthropoda > Insecta > Mantodea > Mantidae > Deroplatys > Deroplatys truncata. The sequence goes on from CM060976.1 coordinate 108,533,644, forward strand.
AAGATAATTCAGGGGAGCGGTGTTTACAACTGAACGGTAACGTTTGCAAATATATCTGTTTAAAATTTAGGTTTCTTTTTCATTTTTGGGCGATACATTGCCTTAATCCCCAAAATTTACACCAAGTCGGGTACCTAACATCGAAGCTCAGGGATTGGTTTTAGCATCGAGTATCGTAAATGTTTCGATATCGTTTCGTTTATAACAAAATTGACAAAAAATATTTGAACTTCTCTCTCGCATAGCATAATTTATTTCTTATAAAACACATAAATTAATAGCCGAGCATTTCGTTAAGTGCCTATAGAAACGCAATGCATTGTTTTTTATGTGGTAATGTTGGTTATTCCTGTTTGATGATCGCGTTGCATGTATGATGCAGAGGCAATTCCACGCTTTTTATATTCCATGTTTTATTAACCTAACGTTCACAAGTGCTTGATTCACCGTCTTCGTGATAATAACGCCAGTCGTTCACTTTTATTATTGCCACCACTTTAATTACGCCTAGTTTTTTGACACATCTCTAAGTACATAAAAGAGTATTTAATTGTGAAGTGAAAAAAGTTTGAAGAACTCTGACGTCGTTGCTGCAGTAGAGTAGCATTGGCTACATGGTTTGTGGCGAAGTTGTTGCACGGATCCTTTCATTGCTATACTGCGCATCCAGCGATCGTCTGTATACTTACTCTCCGCAATTCGCTTGATGTTGAACGCTTTCCGCGCGATGTCAGCTCACGCTTATATTAATGCATTATACTGAATGACTTAGTTATGACTTCCGAAATGTGTATAATTATGTATGAAAATTCACTTTGAATTTCATAAAAATGGCTAAAGGGAAGCGGCTATACATTAGAACAATACGGTTACATATTTCGTTCAAAGGAGCAAAAGTCTCCATGCAAAAGCTATAATATTCCAATGCACTGCATGTCCTCGGTATCAACGTTATAGGGTCTTTCACGAAAGTTGAGGGAAATGCAAACACAAAAAATGTTTAGTTCTGAAAAAATTTGGAGCGTTTCATAAAAATTCTAGATAAATTTATTATTTTTTTACCTAGAAACCATTTCAAGTTTAGGAGTAAGCACTTGGTTACATACAGCTTGGAGAAACAAGGATTAGATGGTATCAGAAGCACAGAGGAATAACTTCAGAAGTCGTAAAATTATTCCTCCATGGTACAAGGGCGATATTGAAAATTTTTAGAATACATGTTTCTAAAAACAAATGAAATTTGTTTATATTTGACAGCTACTTTCTAAGGTTTTGCAAGTTGTGCGATTTGCTCTAATAGTTTAATTATCATCATTTAAAGATTTTGTGTTCACCCAAAAATGAATTTGACTAGAGAACATTTACGGGCTATGATATTTTTACGATGTTGAATTGTCATTAAGCCTAAACAATGTGAAGATCGTCTTAGAAATGCATTTAGCGAAGAAGCCCCATCTAAGGCAATAATTTATAATTGGTAGAACGAATTTAAGAGAGATCAGTTTTTTCTTAGTGATGAATTTCGTGAAGGACGCCCAAGCACTGCTGTTACTAATGAAAATATTGCCGCTGTTCGAGCCCTGCTTGAAGAAAATCGACGGACATTTTATGAATTTATTTGAGTGTCATTGGTCATTGGTATGAGTCAAATCCAAAACATTTTACATCAACATTTAGAAGTGAGAAAACTTTGATGTCGATGGATTCCAATTAAACTGACTCCCAATCAACAAAAACAACAACGCATTGATTGGTACAGAAAAACTCAGGAAAAATTCCAAGGTGGTACTTCAAACATGGTTTGGAATATCGTTACTGGTGATGAATCTTGGATTTATTATTAGATCCTGAAAAGAATAGTCAGTAGTCGCCTCAGTGGTTCCTTCGAACAGAACCTAAGCCTACAAAAAGTCCGTCGAATTCGCAATGCTAGTAAGAAGATGGTTGCTAGTTCCCCCCCCTAAAACTCGCCATATTGCGACTATAGCATTAGAAGATAGACGTACCGTTTACTGCCGATTACTATACAAATGTCTATTTACCACAAATGTTTGAAAAGTTTGTGAAAAACGTCCAAAAGGAAAAATATTGTTACATCATGACAACGCATCGTCGCATAACTAAAAAAGTTTGATGACAGCAAAATTAACAACTCAGTATCTGGGCTAACCCTAAAGGTCAGCACCATGGACCCTCCACCATACAACCCTGACCTAGCACCTTGTGATTTCTTTTTGTTTCCAAAAAATTAAAGATAAAAAATGCGTGGAATCACTTTTTCTTCATTAGATGAAGCAGTGGAACATTATAAAAGCTTGGTTTCTGAAGTGTCTCAGGAAGTGTGGTATCATTGCTTTAAGGACTAGTTTCATGGAATGCAAATATGCATTGATGTTAAAGGAAAACCAATAAAATAATCAAAATTTTTTAAAAGAATCCTTGTTTGATTTTCTAAAAAAAAAAAAAAAGTCGATGTTGCTCTCGTAACGAGGTTTTTCAAGAAAAATATGAAACTATAAAGCTTCTTCCATCAAACGAAGCACCTATATTTAGGGAAAATGTAATTGCAGAGCAGGAATATTTGAAAAAATAATTTTAGATTTCCATTGATACTTTAATGAACTCTGCGTTTCCCCCTTTTTATGGTTTCGGGCTTATAAACGCTATATAGAATTGAATCAGAATAAATGAGATTCCACAAACCGTTGAAAAGAAACGAGATACACTTTATTTCCTATATCAATATATCAGACATATAGGTATGTTATTTAAAATCGTTGGAGCCTTTTTTTTTAGAAAATAGAACAATTTCAAAAAAGAGTAGTTTGGTTTTAGGGGATGTGTGTGAAAATTGTCGTGTCGCATTCTTGAACCTTTATTCATCAGACTTTTTACTTTCTCTACTACGTATAGTAAGTAGGGGAAGTATTGCATTCCACCCAAAAATTCGATACCGAGATTTTAGCGGAAATACACGTTTTGAGACCTCCTGAATCCAAAAAAAGCATTTTTGGAAACATGTCCGTGTGTGTGTCTGTGTGTGTGTGTGTCTGTGTGTGTGTGTGTCTGTGTGTGTGTCTGTGTGTGTGTCTGTGTGTGTGTCTGTGAACAGCATAACTCAAAAACGAACAATCGGATAAGCACCAAACTTGGTATTTAGGTTCAGTATCTTCCAGAGATGCGACACGAAGGTTTTCAAGAAAATCCCCCCACCCCAGACTACCCTTTACATGGAAGATTTTTCGAAAATTTTAATTTTCTTAAAAATGGCTCTAACGATTTTGATGAAAATATCATATGTTTAGGGTAATGTCATGAGAAATGAAATGTATATCTCGAAATTTCTGGGAATGTCTCCAAAAGTATTCTTCATTATGAACGACTTTTGCATAACTGGTAAACCATAAGCGATAGACAAAATTTTACTACACAAAAAATGTAGATCGCGTTAAAATACACAACTTATATCATATACATTTTCTTTGTTGAGTGAACCGTTTTCGAGATATTGCTTGTTATTTCCTTAAATTTTCCAATACTTATACTTTTTCTCAAATTCGTTATTCATTTTTTTATGTTCTGGACATGTAAAGAGAATGGAATGCGCCACATAGCAACCAGCGATAAAATATTTGACTATCGCTTAAAAGCTACCATATTCCCCTTGCATCTACAAGAAAATTACAAATAAGATTGACATCTCGATATCTCGATTAATATGAAGCATATGTAGAATAGGCGTTTGTAGAAATAGATTGTACAAGAGTAGAGAAAGTCATGTGAGTGTAACACATCAGATTTTTTGTTTTTGTCTTGGCGTTTACTACTATTCCACGCCCACACACACACGGCTTTTTTATTCGGAAACCTCAGACATGCTTGTTTTTTTTCTTCGAAATATCGATATCGAATTTTTTATGTGGAATACAGTGCATATCTGGCCACCAAAGGTAAGCGATAGAGAAAGTAAAAACGTTAATGAGGAGTTTAGGCATCAAGTAACTGCTACAATTATGTAGGCAAAGTTGAAAGACAAAGATTCCATTCTGGATGCTTCTGACAGAGTCGGCTAAACCTGAGGTAGCGGTTACTCGTACGAAATAAAACCTTGTATCCCTACATCGGAGCTTCCATCCATGTCATGAATGAAGTTTGAATATGTGCATGTCTAATCATCGGTGGGTGTCTACTTTTAACGGTTTCTGCAACCGAACCCTGTCTCGTAAATGAGAGATTATTTATGACACTAAGCCGAATTCCTGCATTTCTTGTTGACTTATTCTGCTTTCGCCTTATTATCAAAACAAAAAGGAAATAGCTGCCGCTAACGAGATGGTTCCTTGTAAGGAATTTTCAAATCTGAATTCTGTCGCAGTCTTAATAAATCATTATCTGGTCACACGTAATTACTAACCGTGAGGTAATGATAATTTAATGATCAGAAATCGTAGCATGGATGACTCACCAACGTAATGTGGGGGGTTTGTCATTCGCATTGGGCTGTTTGATATGACACTCTTCATCATAACTACGAGTAGCGAAGTCTAAGGGCAATTCTACAGCAACTGAACAGTATATGTTCAAAATAAAACCTGTATCGAGTATAGCATTTACATATCATCCTAAATCTTGTATCATGTAGTTTAGATGTCTAATCTTTCTATGTCTTATAATTTTTACAACTTTAACTTTATGGGCTATGTGTTCGGTAGGGGACATGAATATAATTATGTAGGTGCTGTCATTTGCGCTGAAGTCATTAATAGTTGATGTTGGAGCACACTATTTAGGATAATTCTGCAAGCGTCCAACTAATTTTGCAACATGGTTATAATTATGAATGTCACACATCTGGCAACTAAAATGTACCTTTACTAACAGTCTTCATAATTTCATTTTATATAGGTGACACATTTACTATCTGTATAGCATGGAATAATCGTTTATAAGTTCCTTTTACATGTTGTGAAATGAAACTTTACAGTTCATATTTTATAAATTAGTGGAATCCCTTCTCTAATGTACTTGGTTTAATTTTTAGATACCAGTTAAGTATACTTCCAAACGTTTGATTTTTTGTTAATATCAGTACTTAATTCACACAATGTGGTTTACAGATGTCGTTTAGCTTTTGTTTAAACCTTCAGAGTGTACCACACTGTAGAATGACCTCTAATTATTTGTTTACCTTACACCAAAACCTCTCATTTAATTTGATTTTGCCTCTAATATTTAACCCTTTTATTGCTAACGACATAAGTATAATGCCTGAAACTGCTGTGAAAATGGTTTTGATCTGATGGAGGAAAAGAATGTCAATCAAGATTTATCAACGATGTTATTGAATTTCCTCATTAATGCCGATTTTACAAATTTGATTTAATAATTTTATTTCTCCGCCAGTTTAAAATAATATAGGTATTCGTGACCTAATATCATACAGAATTACTCTATTAAAGCCATATAAGATAACTTTGTAAATGTCACACACGAAAAGCTTAAAAACGTGCTGCAGGGAAAAAATTATACAACTAATAAAATAAATACTCTTGAAAACAAAGCCATCACATGTAAACAGTAATATTAAAAATCTGATGGGTTACATTCTCTCTACCCTCTATCGCTTATTAGTGGGTATACAAATTATTGTTACGAAAGTTTATTTTCCTATCGAATTCATTTTAATCGAGATAAACCTTTCCGTAAATAGCTGAATTTACACATTTCGTTATAGATAAAAAGGGAATCGCGATAGTCAATGTTGAACTGAACGCTATATGCTGGCTTTAAAATTTCATACTCTTTCCATGACATCGGGAGAAACAATTAAATCGAGAGGATTTTAAAATAATGGCTGTGTTGAACGATTCGAACCATTAATAACAGATATCTCGGTAATTACTTGTGCCACAAAAAAGTTATTTGGAATAAATGGTTTGCTTTAAATAGATCTACATTTTTTTGGTTAGTACGTTTTTGTCTATCGCTTAGCGTTTACCAGTTTTACAAGATACAAATTCCTTCCGAATGAAGAGGGCTTCAGAAGCTATTTCCAGAAATTCAAGTTACTCGTACATTTTAATATATAGTATTGTATACTTAATATGTATATGATATTTTAATTAAATTTTTAGAGCCGTTTTTAATTTCTCTATCACGTGCATAATACGTGGAGAAGGTATTGCATTCCGCCCAAGAATTCTATACTGAGATTACACCGGAAATGCATGTTTTGAGGACCGTGAATGCAAAAAGGACATTTTAGCAAAAGGTCCGTGTGTGTGTCTGTCTGTCTGTCTTTGAGCAGCATAATTCAAAAACGAAATGTTGGATAATTGTAGGGTATTTTCTTTAAAATCTTCGTGTCGCAACTTTGGAAGAACTGAACTTAAGTACCAAGTTTAGTATTTATCCGACTTTCTGTTTTTGAGTTAATGCCATTCACAGACGCGCGCGCGGAACATTTTGTAATAAGTCTTTGGGGGGGGCGGTGCCGGGGGGATCTCAAAACATATTTCCTTTGAAATCTCGGTATCGAATTGTTGGTTGGAATGCAATACCTCCTCTACCTACGTAGGTACGTGGTAGAGAGAGTAAAACAGAATTTTCTCTCCGTTAATTTGGTTGCTGGACTGTTCTTTAAGTGGAGAGGATACTTTCTGGAGTCAAGAGTCGGAGCACTATTATTTAGTGGCCATCGTCGATATGCTTGATTTCTTCCCTCGTATGTCCACAGAATGATATATGTTTTGGCCCAGTTTTTGGCTTTTGTTTTCTACAATTGAATTTCGCTAATTACGCAACAAGGAGTATATGTTTACATATATTTTATACAGGCATTACTTGCATCCTAAAATTTACCGACAAGCATTCTAGCTCTGCTGAAAGTTGACGTAAACACCAGCAGAGTTACTGTGATTGCAGAACGAAAAAACAGGACGAGCAACGCACAAATGTTGTTTTACATTCAAATTACACAAATGAGTTAATTGTAAATGTGCATGTTGTCCATTTAGGCAAATGTTGGAAACATTTTCGTCGTACCACTTTTCAGGTAAATGTTTACATTCATTACTCTGAGTAAAAGTTGAAAATGTATCGTCGCGCTAGTTTATGGGTTTACCTCGTGGGCAGCCGCAGCGTTACCAGATGAACAGTCTGAATATGTAGTAGGAGGACGATTTCATATTTGCGCGGTTCACAATCGAACTTTCGACCCATACAAATTGCAAGATCCTTAATCTTTTCATCGTAATTCACACACCTCTTAAAAATACAATGCAAGCGTTTCAACCTTTTCCATCATTAACATTTTTCAGTTATGTTAAAAAAGCAACGTTTTGTTCCCACGACCTTTTCTTTCACTTTAATAATTGTTATTACTTCTCCAATTTGATGGTTATGCATCAAAAGGTATGTTCCAATTTTGAAAACCTGTGTATGGTATATTACACAGGTTCCAAAACGATTATGGTTGCAGCCTTTTCAGGTACGTTTTGAAAGAATTTGTGTAGAGTGAGTGAGTGAGTGAGTGAGTGAGTGAGTGAGTGAGTGAGTGAGTGAGTGAGTGAGTAAGAGAGTAAGTGAGTGTGTATGTATGTGTATGTGTGAGAGAGAGAGAGCTCTCAACTGGCAATTTTTACTTTCTCTATTACGTATAGTAAATAGGGGAAGTATTGTATTCCAACCAAAAATTCGATACCGAGATTTCACAGGAAATAAAAACATTTTTGGAAACATGTTCGTGTGTGCGTGTGTCTGTGAACAGCATAACTCAGAAACGAACAGTCGGATAAACACCAAACTTGATATTTAGGTTCAGTATCTTCCAGAGATGCGACACGAAGGCTTTCAAGTAAATCCCCCCCACCCCAGATTACCCTTTACATGGGACATTTTTCGAAAACTTTAATTTTATCAAAAATGGCTCTAACGATATTGATTAAAATATCATATGTTTAAGATATTTTCATGAGAAATGAAATGTATATCTTGAATTTTCTGGGAATGCCTCCAAAAGTATTCTTCATTGTGAACGACTTTTGCATAACTGGTAACCCATAAGAGATAGACAAAATTTTACTACACAAAAAATGTAGATCGCGTTAAAATACACAATTTATGTCATACATTTTTTTTTTTTTTTTGAGTGAACCATTTTCGAGATATTGCTTGTTATTCCCTTAAATTTTCCAATACTTTTTCTCAAATGGGAATTCGTTATTCATTTTTTTATGTCCTGGACATACAAAGACAATGGAATGGCTACATAGCAACCAGCCCTTAAAAGATTTGACTATCGCTTAAAGGCTACCATATTCCCCTTGCACCTACAAAAAAATTAGCAATAAGATTAACTCTCGATATCTCGATTAACATGAAGCATATGGAGAATAAACGTTTGTAAAAATAGTTTGTACAAGAGTAGAAAAAGTCATGTGAGTGTAACACATCAGATTTTTTTTAATTTATGGACGCTCTTTTACTGCTATGGTCCTTAGCGTCCCATTCTATATTGGGGGTGAAAGATTGGTAATTTTGCTCAGAGTGGGTTTATGATTAGAAAGAATTTTATTTAAGTATAGATTAAATTAGTATTTTAAATTATATAAATATTATGGAATATTATTTTTTGATTCAGATGACGCAACTGTTGAGAACTCGGTTTTTATTTTAATTTGTTAGTTTTTACTTTCTCTATTAAGTATAGTAAGTAGAGAAAGTATTGTATTCCACCCAAAAAATCGATACCGAGCTTTCACCGGAAATATATGATTTGAGACCCCCTGAATCCAAAAAAAGCATTTTTGGAAACATGTCCGTTTGTGTGTGTGTGTGTGTGTGTGTGAACAGTATCACTGAGAAACGAACAGTCGGATAAACACCAAACTTGTTATTTAGGTTCAGTATCTTCCAGAGATGCGACACGAAGGTTTTCAAGAAAATCCCCCCACCCCAGATTACCCTTTACATGGAACATTTTTCGAACATTTTAATTTTCTCAAAAATGGCTGTTAACGATTTTGATTAAAATATCATATGTTTAAGATATTTTCATGACAAATGAAATGTTTATCTCGAATTTTCTGGGAATGTCTCCAAAAGTATTCTTCATTGTGAACGACTTTTCCATAACTGGTAAACCATAAGAGATAGACAAAATTTTACTACACAAAAAATGTCATATACATTTTTTTTTGTTGATTGAACCATTTTCGAGCTATTGCTTGTTATTATTCCCTTCAGTTTTCCAATACTTTTTCTCAAATGGGAATTCGTTATTCATTTTTACTTTCTCTACTACGTATAGTAAGTAGGGGAAGTATTGTATTCCACCCAAAATTCGATACCGAGATTTCACCGGAAATGCATGTTTTGAGACCCCCTGAACAAAAAAAAAAATTTTTGGAAACATGTCCGTGTGTGTGTTTGTATGTGCCGTGTGTGTTTGTATGTCCCGTGTGTCTGTGAACAGCATAACTCAGAAACGAACAGTCGGATCAACACCAAACTTGGTATTTAGGTTCGTATCTTCCAGAGATGCAACACGAAAGTTTTCAAGAAAATCCCCCCACCCCAGATTACCCTTCACATGGAATATTTTTCGAACATTTTCATTTGCTCAAAAATGGCTCTAACGATTTTGATTAAAATATCATATGTTTAAGATATTTTCATGACAAGTAAAATGTATATCTCGAATTTTCTGGGAATGTCTCCAAAAGTATTCTTCATTGTAAACGACTTTTGCATAACTGGTAAACCATAAGAGATAAACAAAATTCTACTACACAAAAAATGTAGATCGCGTTAAAATACACTATTTATGTCGTATATATTTTTTTTGTAGTGAACCATTTTCTAGATATTGCTTGTTATTCCCTTAAATTTTTCAATACTTATTTTCTCAAATGGGAATTCGTTATTCATTTTTTTGTCTTGGATATGCAAAGAGTATTAGTCTGGTACAAAGAGAATGGTGCTGCACATTGCAACCAGCTATTAAGCTATGCTTAAAGGCTACTGTATTTCTATATTGCCCTTGCAAATACAAAACAAATATTTTTAGAACTGGTCGCTATGTGTAAAATGTAATTCTCTTTGCATGTCAAAAGATCGTTTCTGCAAATATTTATCTCGATTAATATGAAATAGATGGAGAATAAGAGTTTGTAAAAATAGGTTGTACAAGAGTAGAGAAAGTCATGTGAGTGTAACACATCAGAATTGTTTTATGTACTGGACATGCAGAGAGAATGGAATGCGCCACATAGCAACCAGCTCTTAAAAGATTTGACTATCGCTTAAAGTCTACCATATTCCCCTTGCATCTACAAGAAAATTAGCAATAAGATTGACATCTCGATTAACATGAAGCATATGGAGAATAAGCGTTTGTAAAAATAGTTTGTACAAGAGTAGAGAAAGTCATGTGAGTGTAACACATCAGATTTTTATTTGTGAGATGTAGATTAATGTAGTTTACCGATTTTGACATTCTCTTTTACTTACCTATAGTAAGTAGAGCAAGTATTGCATTCCACCCAAAAATTCGATACCAAACTTGGTATTTAAATTCAGCGTCTTCCAAGGATGCGTAACGTATATTTTTAAGAAAATCCCCCACCTTAAACCATCCTTTACATGAGAAATTGTTATTTTTTATTTCCTCATAAACGGCTCTAACGATTTTGGTTCAAATACCATATGTTTAAGATATTTCCATGATAAATAAAATGTATCTATACCTATCTTGAATTTTTTACAGTCCTCTTCATTCTGAATGACTTTTGTATAATTGGTAAACCCTAAGAGATAGAAATATCTTGCTACACAAACAATGTAGATCTCGTTAAAGCACACTATTTATCTAAAAAAAAAGTTGCGTTAACCTTAATTTCCGAGATATTTGTTATTGCTTTTAATTTAATTTTCAAGTACTTACATTTTTTCAAGTCGCTATTCGCTTTTTCTCGTGGTCATGCCAAGAGCACGGAATTTCAAAGCGATCACATAGCGACCCGCTGTGTAAAAATCTGAATATCACTTTAGCCTAATCCTCCTTATACTATAATGAAATGTGTAATGAAAGTTTATGTCGATTAACAATATCTACATAATGTAATATGTAAATGCAACACATCAGTTTTGTACTATTCGCCATTAATGCTCAAGAGTAGGTACGCGCTGATGACGGCAGATATAGCAGTAGCAGAGCAAGAAAGCTAGCAAATGATGGTGATAAATGGACTAGGCGAGAGATGACCGAGCAAATTCCAAGTTAAATTCCCCGTGGTAGGTCCAGGAACTCGCATTTGTCGGTATGCGCGTGCTGCATTAACCTGAGGTCGTGTGTTCATTCTCGGCGGAGGCTAATGGGACAGTGTGCTTTAAGTCTTCAAGCTTACGAAAATGAATTGTTTCCCTCTAGATTCAAGTCGTTTGTTATCTTTTATGGTTTCCGCCGATTAGATAGTTAAGGTAGAGGAAGTATTGCATTCGGTCCAAAATTGCAATATCGACTTTTCACCGAAAGTAAACATTCCAGATCTCCTGAATTCATAAAAAGCATTAAAAAATGAAGTATGTATATGACAGAGACAGAAGTAACGAGTTTCGTAGTTCATAACTAAACTAGTCGCGGGCATCCTTTCCCCAACCGGCTTCAAAGCGAACGGAAAGCTTTGAAGCCTGACCATAAACCCATCAGTAAACGATTAGTAGGGTCTTCCCATCCCTTAAACACAACACGTGGTCCTTTCTCCAGCTCCACCAAAGCAAAGCGTTGTTAAGATTTTATGGTGCTTGCGGTTAGGGATGGTAGGGAACAAGTGTTTGGCTACTGCACAAAGGTCGCCGCTTGGGGATCCGAAGGCTGCGATGACCATATATTGAGGATTCAATTATCTTTTTGAAAACGTTGCAGCGGTTTTTATTGAAATAGTATTAACGATATATATAAAATATGATTAAAATTATATATTATGTTTTAAATTTCTAAATTTCTTACAACCGTGAAAAAGATAACTGAATGAAATAAAATAATTGACAATCACTAGTACATATTTTAAGGACACATGTTGTACCTACCTTGTAAGATATGGTTTTTCAAGGTTACGACGTTAATGGCTGTTTGAGATAACTTGGACCCACTAATAATTTACCCATAAGAAACATGAAGAAAAAATGAATTGGGAACAATATAGCACCTAATCTTGAATCACAAATTATGGACCCATTAATCCTTTATTATATAGATATAAATTTCACAACGGAGGGGACACCTCGCGCACTGCAAAGATCTATTCGGGCTACCACCCCCCATGGACAAAGGGATGAAATGAAGGAACCACATGAGACTACAGGCTACAGAGATGCGCGGAAGTCCCTAATATTTCCAGATTCGGAAGACCCGTCTCACTGCTGGAGGGGGCGATAAACGACCGTCAACCAAGCAGCCCTCTAATGTCCACGGATAATACTCTTTTCTTTGAGCAAGCATCCGCACCATCTTTCCGGCACCGCCATACACCACGAACCTAGAAGCACAACTAAAAGGTGAAAAGGAATCAGAGTGAAATGAAAATTATATCGTGATAGACGAGAAACCAGCCCAACACTCGTCTACGGACTAGGGAAAATCACGAGAAACCCAAGGTCAGAGCGGGCTGTTGACGGGAATCGAACTCGAAATCTCCCGAATGCAAGCCCCACACGTTACCGCTCGGTATCCTTTATTTTACTATTTACCTATTATTCACTGAAATCAGGGTTAATAACACATTCTGAAACAAACAAATATTATTACTACCAGCTTTATTCTTAAAGCGGAAGTTATGGTAACTTACAAATCGTTATTAAATATAACCTGAAAAAAATCCTTTAGTATTTCGTTTCAAATACAGAGTTATATTTTACCACATTACTCCTGATGTAGTGTTTATAAATCCTCTAGAGTAAACATACTTTTAAAAGCAGATGGGTGTAGGAATAGCTGAAGATCCTTACTTAATTCCCGTGTTACAGTTCGGTTCTTGAAGTTATACTCATATCTCGTAGTTTTGTTCGGCACGCCGGTAATGCTGGTTGTGCGTTTTAGAAATTTCCGGGGTGGTATATATTTTAATTAGATAAAAGTTGTGGCTCTGCACATACATGTATATCTACGTAAAGAACAGGAGGCATTACCTATATAAAACCCTGCAGATGGGAGCGGAATTCGAATTCGGAACCTCTTCGTTAGAAACTTGCCGCCCTACCTCTCTTATTTTACACAAGTACAGTTGCGGATATGTGGGTCAAAGCAATACGTAACAGGTAATCTTCAGATGTGTAATTCATGATGGACGGGACGTGTTATTAATTTATTTTATTGTAAAATGCATACAATATATTACATTAGTATTCATATTATAAAAATAACAATACTATACGAAGTGTACAATTAGTATTACACAAGCAGTATGTAGGTTAGATCAGTGTGTACCAAGTTAACTTATCTCGTAAACGGTGACAGTTGATTTGATTTGATTTATTTTGGGCCGCTTTAAAAGCATCATAAATAACGGAAACAGAAGCAAGCGGTCCTAAGCAATGTAGTAATAAAACAGCAGAGATAGTTTACCATTCCTGATGTATCATTTGGGTTGCATATTCGAACAAAGTGGACGGTGATTTGAGAACACCATCAATTTTAATAATCATATAACTACACTTAAATATTTAAGTTTTTTGTCAACATCTTGTTATATGCACTTATCGCGTCAAACCAGTACCATTATTATTAAACTTTATATAGTTTTATGTCTGTTACATTTGTCATTGGTTTATAAACAAATGCAACGTTACCCAGAAAATGTTATTTTTTAATTCATTCGCTGCAGCTCGCTTTGTTCGTCTATATGCCTGAAACAACTCGTGAATCGCTGCAGATAAGACGTTAAAATTTTATATAGATTCGATTTAAGAGAATTCGTTGACATATTTAGCATTTTGTTGAAGACAATGCAAGTTTAAGCAATAGTTTATACCGAAAGCCAGAAAATGCACCACTATTATGTGAAACGCTGCACATTTAGCAATATTTGTATTATATCTCGTAAGAGAGGAAAGAAAATCGCTAAATTTAGAATTTGTGTTTTATAGAGAAAGACACCTATTTTAGGTAACTGCTGCACGTACAAGATTGAAATTTAAGAATTTGTAGATCTTTTATCCACTCTTCACAGTTAGTTAAATGATCTACAAATTTCACAGTTAGTTAAATAATTATCAAATGGAAAGAGTATAAATGTACAAACCTAACAATTAAGTGTTAACTAGGAGTTACGTATCGAGCTGAAATTTAGTGTAGTAGAGTTAGGTCGACATATTCTGCATTCCGTTGAAATCTATCCAGAAATTAAGGATTATGCATATGAAGCGTCTCCTTAAATATTACGGTTTTTAGGATTATTTGCCAAAGCATCCTTGATAAATTTTACTAATGTTAGCGCTTTGCTTCCACCACAAAATGAAAATACCTGAAGTTTTATTGTATTTAATGTATTGCTTTACGACCTTGTGCATTTGTGATAATAATCTCTAAACATGTTGTGAACTTTGCGAACTGGTGTCTTAACGTCCAGCTCACGTCACACTAACACCCAGTTGCGAAATCAATGACAAAAAGCCTGGAGTGTGCCGATTCTCACATCGCGGCTTACTCGAGGAAAGCATCGGGAATGTAGGTTAGGATAGGTCAGGTTTCCACATAAGTGCCAGCAGTAAAACGTACTGCGCACTACTGTCACAAACTCCCATTCCGCGTTTGCTGTTCTCGAACCAGATTATCATTTTGATTACACAACTTTGCTGATCTTGTTCTGAGGGTCGTAAACACTAAGAAAATGAGATCACCTACTAAGGCAAACGGATTAGACAACACTAACCCGTCTTTAATAGGAGCGAAGGCGTAACCCAAGCTATGCAACTTACTTTTGAGCCTCGCCGTATTTCATAAGATAAATTTGTCAGGTCAAAGTTCAGAAAATGCCTCGTAATTCTGTTTTATTATTGCTTATTAAGAAATCTAATAAATCCATTGCTTCAAAGTTCGTATTACTAAGCTATGTGAAATAACAAAACACTTGCATTACCTACAGTAACAATAAAAAGTTTATTAAAAACTTCTGTTTAAATACTACTGATGATATCGAGGAAGTGTTAAATTCAGAGAAGCATCATGTTCGGAAGTATAATTGAGTTAAAAGTTTTGAAAGTAAATACGTATGTATGTTACGGTCAAACAAAACCTCTTATTGTGAGCAAAATATCGATAAAGGCAAACTTTGTCTGAATAGGCAGATAAATGTTGGAAATATTTACAGCTTAGCACTTTTTCGTAAATATTCACAATTACCATTTATCTTCGGTAAACACTGAAGACTTTCCTCGCGCTGGTTCACATGTTTAACAGTGGACAACTGAAGATTCTGGATAGTAGCAACACGTTTTATATTTGCGCGATCTATGATCGAGCTTTCGATTGGACACAAATTTGGCGATCCTTAATCCTTTTTGATGCTTTTCTTAAAAATAAAATAGAAATACTTGAAGCATTTCCGTCAGTAAAAATTACTATTCTGTGAAAATAAAATAGGTGTGCTTAGTGTTTCTACAGTTTTGTGTTCCCATAACCTTTTCTTTTGATTTCATTCTGCGTTATTACTTCCTCCAATTTCATATAAACTCCTAAATAAACGTTGCGTATCAAAAGTATGCCATAATTTTGAAAACCTGTATGTGAATGACACTACCATTTTGCAGCCTACACAGTGAATGAAGTGTCCAAAAATCTGGATTATAATTCAAGTATTAAATTCAGATTTTGAGTCAGTGGCTTCTTTCTTAATGAATCAAGTATGAATTTATATCCTTGATTAAGAACAAAGTGGAAGGAGCACATACACCATGATAATCTTTCTTAAATGGCTACATATTCTACTTGATTTTGCATCCCTGTTCTGTCCATTCTTTGCGTGAAAACATTAATTCTGTTTATTTTATTTTTATCTGCACTCTTAATTACTGTACAAAAGGTATTAATCTCCATGACAGAATTGGACACTGGTATCAAACAGTCATCTCTTCTAACCTTTCTTATAAAGATATGAGCGATAACTCTTTTTTGACTTGCATAGAACCGGGAGTACAATTAAAAAATGTGAAAGTCAGTATAGGTTGCAGTGAAAGAATGTTTCTTTCAGCAAATTTTCTATACCTCAGGATGCAAATTTTTAAAATAATATGCAAAAGTATGTGTGATGTACCTCCAAATTTAGTACTAAGAAATACTAAAGTTAATGTCAATATTACAAAATAGTAGTGCTATTTTCTAACATTGCTTTTACAGATCGTGCTTTTCCGCAACTTGACAATAAATAAATAAGTTCACATCACTCAGTTTCGCTAAATGCCAGGATATGGGCTTAGAACTGTGTTTCCGTTCACAAGAAAATGTTTTCACCACCCTTTTACGAATTATTTGGTATTATTGACCAAGCTCCTAAACTCAAACGCAATGTGTGCAACTTAGATTTTGCGAAAACTGTGGAGAATGGATACAATTAATGATTCCAACGCATATAATTTTGATTAATGCGAATGAAGTTATATTGATGTAAATACTTTGCGAACGTGTTCGGGCCTTGGAAGTAATCTTTAAATACTTAACGAAATGGGTTCAAAATCCGATCAATATTGTACTCGGAACCCAATGACTGCTGTAACACTAAAAAACAAGACAGCATTGATCTGAATTTTATCGATGAAAGAGCATTTCATTTTCGGAATAACAAGTCTTCTTTTAATTAAATGCATAATTTATCTTAATTTGTTAGTCGTTGAAGTATAAGATTCTGTACAGTAAAGCTTAAAAATGCCTTTAGAATTTGTCTTTTGCTAACGCGTTGCTTGTTCTTTAACAATGTTTCAGCTGATCTGTAACATTTCACTCGATAACTAAGTTTGCAACGAAGGAAAACCAAGTTTTCTATTGACCGCAATGGCTTCGATGCACTGTGTGTGTGAATAGTGCTGCACCTGCCGGGTATCGCGTTCATCGGAATGCATATGTAAAGGACTTGGTTACTAATACCATTGAAGTGTTAACTCTACGAGAGTGCTGTTGCAGGCTAACGAGATGCGTATGTTTGCAATATTATTAATTTCTTAGCAGCTGCTGTCAGAAGCATACAGTTGAATGTTTAAGGATTAAAATTGTACACTATCTAAAATTATGAATTTGAACTTCATAATATCTACAGCCTCAATTCTGGGAAGTACCCAGTTTCTATTTCCGCAAACATCAACGGAACCAGAGCTGAAATTTTCAACTACCATTGTTTGAAACCAGAGAGATTCAAATTTGTGTAGTAGTCTTACGTTACACTTAACAAACTTGAACACTGTAACTCAAAACGGTGTAACATTTCTGTAATATATTAAATAAATTTCTCCTTGGGTTGCGATCTTTATTACTTTCGCTACCAACCAAAAATTGTATGTTGGGATTTCACCGGAAATACGTGTTTTAACGGCTTGAATAAAAAATGTAATTTTAGAAAAATGTGTGTGTGTACGTGCGCGCGCGTACACACACTGTTTGTTTTCAAGAAAGTCCCCATCCCAAACTACGCTTTATATGGAAAAATTTTCGATATTTTTTATTTTTTCAAAAATTTTTCTAATTTTTTAAAAAATTGTTCTAATTTTTATTAAAATGCCACATATTTAAGATATTTACATGCCAAAATGTATGTCTTGAATTTTCTGGTAATAACGTGAAGAAATAGACAAAAATGTACTACACAAAAAATGCAGATGTGTTTAAAACACGCTGCCAACCTTCAGTTGTTTCTCGCGTTGCCATGGAATGAGCATAGAATTTCAAGGCCAATATATAGCGATCCGCTTTTAAACATTTGACTCTCATTATTCTCTTTTTGCCTATAACGAAATATGTAATGGAACGATTTAAGCAAATTTCTTTCAATTAACTTCAAGTAGATGGAAAAATAAGCTTTTGTAAGAATAGTTTGTAGACACTATATAAAAAAAACTGATATGTTACACTCATGACTTTCTCCACTCTTGTACAAACTATTTTTATAAACCTTAATCTCCATCTACTTCATGTTAATGGAGATAAACATTTGCAAAAACTATCTTATTAGTAATTTTTTTGTAAGTACAAGAGGAATATGATAGTCTTTAAGCGATAGTCAAATCTTATAAGAGCTGGTTGCCATGTGGAGCGTTTCATTCTCTTTGCAAGTCCAGGACATAAAAAAAATAAATAAATAAAACGAATTCCCATTTGAGAAAAAGTATAATTATTGGAAAATTCAAACAAATCACAAGGAATATCTTGGAAATGGTTCACTCCACAAAAAATTATATATATGTGTGTGTGGGGGCGTGTCTCTTACGGTTTACCAGTTATGCAAAAGCCATTCAAAAGAAGAGGACTTTTGGGAACTTTTCCAGGAAATTCAAGATATACGTTTTATTTGTCATGAAAATATCTTAAATATGTGATATTGTAATCAAAATCGTTAGCCATTTTAGAGAAAATCAAAATTTTCGAAAAATGTCCTGTATAAAGGGTAGTCTAGGATGGGTGGATTTGCTTGAAAATCTTCATGTCATATCTTTGGAAGATACTGAACCTAAATACCAAGTTTGGTATTTATCCGACTTTTCGTTTTTGAGTTATGTTGTACATAGACACACCCATGGACCTTTTTCTAAAAGTGCTTTTGTTTATTCAGGGACCTCAAATCATGTATTTCCGGTGAAACTCAATATCGATTTTTTTTGGGTGGAATGCAATACTTCCCATACTTGCTATACGTAGAATTGAAAGTAATAAACGATAAGAGGGCAGAGAATCACGTGAATGTATGTAGCACATGTATTTTTTCGGACGTGATGTTTTATAATTTTTAATTTAAACATATATAATTAAGAATTGCTCTGTAGCTTGCTGCCTGATGTATGTTTTTGAGGCTACAAAGGTTTAATCCCTTACAATTTTTATTTCGGTCAAAAGATTCGCAATATTTTATATTAACAAGTGAAAGAACAGCTAAAGTTTTTACCACATAAAAACTGGAGCAATTCGTATTGCTCACAGGCATCGTAAAGATGTTAAATGGATGAAGAAAGTTGCTTACCAAAAAGACCATTTTATAAACATGAATTCAATATTATTTTCAACTATTTGCTCTTTACTCTGTTTTTCTTTGGTCAGTTCTGCTCTGACTCCAGCACAGAGTGTGACCGGAGGAAACAGACCTTACTTGAATCTAGAATCTAGGTTAATGAATTGCCTGGATATAAAATGGTTTGGACAAAACTTATCGAAGTACCTGAAAGAGAAAGCTTTGGAATATTTTGGACGCATGAAGCTGAATAGTTGAAGATTTGAACTAAAATTCAGTTTGAAGTCTCCCTTTAATCATATCCAACAACTGCTCAATGTAATACAATAGCTTCAAGAAAGGAACTATTGAAGCATTTGAGAAGATGGGTTTTAGGAGGTACCATATGGAAATTATTTTAATGTTAAGGGAATGTGACTTCACATTTGTATCTTCTCTACCGTTTACCTAGGGTAATACAATATTGTATTCTACCCTGAGGAGCACCCCCCTCACGCATATCTACATGTGTGTACGAGTGTGTGTGTGTGTGTGTGTGTGTGTGTGTGTTTCTGTAAACATATCTCAAAAATGAAAAGTCCAAAAAAAATCGTACTTAACTCACGAACCTTCTAAGACGCTATCCTAAGATTTTCATGGAATTTCGCCCAATCCAAACAACACTTTATTCGGAAACGTTTTCTCGAAAAAATGTTTAAACCAATTAGACTAAAATATATAAAGTTAAAAAGTTATACCAAATAAAATCTCTATGTTGAATTTTCAATATTTAAGCCCTCTTAATTCATACTGAATTTTCTTTAACTGGGAAACATAAGAGATGGATAGAATGTTATCACAGAAAATATATAGAAACTATTATAATACACAGTTTGTGTCAAACTTCTTTCGTCAGGATTAACCGTTTCTGAAATATTCTCTGTTGTAAGTTTTCTCAAGTTGAAGCTTACTTGAGTATAGATCAACTTTTGAAAAGAGCATTTCTTTTGTGATAAGCTCACGACAAACAAAAACTGACTGATGTCCACATTCTGCGTGCAAAAAAGACCGTTTTGCCTAATTTGAAATCGTCTCGGCTAGACAAAAATTTCTATACATGGCTATGTTCAAATGGATCAGCTTATTTTTCTGAGTAGAAATTCTTCTAAAATCCATTAAAGAAAACCACATTTGGTTTCAAATCTTGCTGAAACCTCATAGGAAGTTGAATTTAGTTTATATTCAAAAGGTAAAATTAATTTTAATATTAAAAAACTCGAAGGAGTTTCATACGAATTTTAGGATTATGTGTCTCGCGTTGCTGTAGTTATCGAGAAATTATCGCGTAATAAACGTGGAAATTCTGTAGGTATTATATAACATTTGTTTAAATAACAATCGTCCAAAAATAGTTGTTAACGTTACTTATTTTTTTATTAAAGAATGATTTTGTGCCTTAAGAAATTTATATTTTGACTTTCTCTTGAAAGTTTTTATATAAGTAATACAATTAATGACAGAAATACTAGTGTATAAGGATTCTGATGTGGCGTAAAATGCTCATACAGAAAATGCTTGGACAACAGGTTGTGCTTCACTTACTCCAGAAAAGTAGTCCCATACATGTGTTATTTTACAACCGGCACACCTTGCAGAAAATAAAACAATATTGCTTTTTGGATTGGCAAGTGGATTTCAGGTTCCGTGTCATGAAAAAACTTGAAATTTCCAGGTTGTCTATCGTATTACAAAACGTCACTTCTTGGGGGTATCGAACCTTGTTCGCCCACAGATGGGATGTACTACGTCGTACTTCTATCCGATCAAGTGTAGATTATTGCATATCTCATACTCATAAAGTGATCCAAAATTGTGATGCGATTACGCAGCCGCATTCTATTTCAACAGAAGTCTCCGGTTGAATCACTGGTCCGTAGTTTGAATCCGTTCTGCCGTAAAAGCAGTCTCTGCAGCTTCCTTTAGAAATTTCACTGCTTGTTATATAGTTAGGGTTCACAACGTACATGATTAAGAACGGGAAAACTTTTGTATAATCTAAGTTGTTATAGCATATTATCCATTTGCGGGAGTTAAAATTTGGACTGGAAGTTTTTGTGTCCTTATGTTCAGTTCTTCCCCTTTTTCTTTACTTACGGTTTTGATAAGTGAGTATACTGTCTCGCACCGTTTTAAGCTTAAAGAGCAGGGCTTTTTTTTTTTTTTAACGCAGATCCACTTTACCCATAATAATTTACGAGACTACACTATTCAGTATTAGCTAATTAAAATGCTCAGAGGGAAGATTTTCTTGTTTTATAACTTTAAAATTATAAGGATAGTTTAATTGAATAAAATTAAAGCGCGAAGCATGATGATTCAGAAAATCTGTTAGAACGTTTTCTGTAAAATTATAGGATACACAATAGTAGCTCCCAAGCCTTTTTTCCGACCTCCTCAACGAGATTAAATATTTACGACATTTATGATTTTTTGTGTAGAAATTAAAACCATAATTTGAAGTTTTATTTATTTTGCCTTTTTCTACATTTTATTTAGCACCGTCTGACTCAGACATTAAATATTACAATAAATAGGTTACAATAAAAGTTAATGTTAACCCTTACAATTGTTGATCAAAATGGGAATTTAAATTAAGCGTATTTAATGTAAGAGTATTTCAATTTTTCTCTGTAAAGTTTTCGAACGCGAAAATCTAAAAATGTTACATTTAAAATGGTTTAATCAGAATATGGCTGATGTATTAGATAACCCCCATAGATTCCTTTGTTACATCATTGTAGTTTCTATGAAAAGAATTCCCTCGTCGATGATATAATGAGTAGCACATCTGCCTTAATCCGGAAGGCCAAGTTCGTATCTTGTCGGGATGAGCTGGCGGAAAACTGATTTTGTTTTCCTTGTTTTTTTTTGTATGTGTGTTTGCTTTTTTTAAGCTTTGCCTGTCATTCCCAGGTCTCATTTGAGCACCATAACTGCCTCACCTCCATAGGCCTCAGACTTTACAAGGGACGTAAATTTCTCAAATATAATGCATAAAATATGGAATAAAAGAAAAAATATACATTTGTACATTTTTGCAAGGAATGGCTGGGAAAACGCTTCGTAGCAGAAAAGAAATACAATGGGAAGCATTCCATTAATTTAACAATGTCTAATTGATATCAGTATAATTAACATTAATAGGGGTTAACTATAAAGCCCGGAAAAAAAAGCCTCCATTATTGCAAGTCACCTCCGAGTTATATCTTGAAGGTTTGCCAGCATACTTATATTATGAAAGGATTTATAGCGCGTAGGGTAGCTCAAGCGGTAAGAGTACTGGCGCGGAGAGCCGAAGATCCGTAGTTTGAATCCCTGCAGTGGGATTGGATTTTTTCAAGTCTGATTCATCTTTCCAATTTCCTATAGTTGCCGAGCTATTCTTTCGAAAAGGCAGACAAAGATATTTATGGCATGCGCCAGAATCAGCACATATCATTGTTGCATACGGTATTTCTGGTTGAAGACAAGTCCGACCTTCTTAGCCTTAAGAGCGCACTAGGGCAAAACATACTTTTGTGATATGCCATTGCCTTTCGTGTATGGGAATGAACATCACATAGTCTTGAAGTACCCCGTCCCTGCCGAAAATCGATCCCGGATCCCTTTGCGTCGAGCTAGGAGCACTCACCTCGCCATAGGAACATACTTTCCATATTTGTTTGATTAAATAATAGTAATAATAATATATGATTTTTGTGACGATTAAATAAGATGAATCAACACACCCCCCCTTTCCAGCTATTTTCTTTCAAAAAAACTAAGCCTACTTAAATTACGGCTGTCGTTGAAGATTTAGTTTTTAATAGAATGATAACGCGATGGGATTCCATGGCAGTGCGGTTATCTGCATGTATAAACTAAAGTCGAGACCCAAACCTAGGTTACTAAGCTACGATGCTGAACGTTGGAACATGTAAAGCATAAGGAAAGTTTTGTTTTACGCTTGTTTTAGCAGCTCTTGTAGGTGTTTGCAAAGGCAGTCCTATCTGCCTCGGGGCACCATTACTCACACTAACCGTGGATGTGGCGCCGTCTTCACGGCACCCGAGGTCAGAATTATTGGTGTCATCTGTGGACAGTAGGTTTAGCAAA
Source organism: Deroplatys truncata (assembly GCA_030765065.1). Classification (NCBI taxonomy): domain Eukaryota; kingdom Metazoa; phylum Arthropoda; class Insecta; order Mantodea; family Mantidae; genus Deroplatys; species Deroplatys truncata. The sequence goes on from CM060976.1 coordinate 108,556,983, forward strand.
AGGCGTTATTACAGTGAGGGATACGGGAGGATTTAGTTGAACAAAACTAGCCGATAGTCTCTTGTTTGGGTAACCAACAATACTATTTTAGTTCTCTCTTTCTTTTACTTTCAGAATAAAGTATGGTATGTCAGTGAAAGAAATTGTTTAGAGAGGTTTGGAATTACGCGACTGTAAATATCTGCTAACATGGTAACCAAGATTTGAACTCAGTTTGGGTTGTATTTTCTAAATTCTGCAGACGCAAATTGCCTCTCATCCTGTAATTTTTTCTAACGAGACTAGGTTATGAGGTGCATATTCAAACAATTATCGTCATTGAGGTGTGATCAATTCCATCCAAACAGCGATGTTAATATTTTGTTTTCTTGATGTTAGAATAGTATTTTCTTTCAAGCTCATAATGGATAGCAAACAAATAACTGATTAAATTTAAACCAATTTATTGACGTGTCCATTTAATCCAAGCAACATTTAAAATTAAACTAATATTGCAGGAACAGGAATTTTAATGATTGTGACTGGTTTGGTTGTTAGTATTCTAACCTCACAATTTAAGGTCCTGGGTTCGATTCCCGGCTAGGGAATTTTTCTTTAATCAGGATTATGTTCTGTTCTTCCTAGTGTCTAGAAGCGTGAATGAGCGTAGATTGTTTGTTAAACCTAAGGTATTCGAAAGACCAGATTAGTATATTCAGCCGCAAACGAGTGAGCACCATTGCCGATTGCCAAGACAAATGGAATCCCCCCCAAATGAAATAAAGTGGTAGAAACACCTATTTCGCAATAAAATATTTATTCAGACTATTTACAAGTTAACCCCACGTTCTCCTTATTTAAAAAAAATTCACATTAGGAAAAGTATATAATATAGCATTTGGTCGATTTGTTTTACAAACGTATGCGTTATTACAGACGTTCAAATTGCGCTTGCTTGATAGGTGTGTGATGTCATATTGTGACAAAACTTAAAAAAAAAAGTTGCAAAATATAAAATAATTGTTTGTTACAATAGAGTGTAGAAACTTAGGTGATATAAATAAAGAAATCAGGAAAGTGCATTAAATGCCCTTGTGCATTGCTTGCTAAATTGCTAAAATACTTTGAAGAAAATTGAAATTTTCAAATTAAAACCTATTCAAAATTTTTTTCAAAAGAAACATTCATAAAAAATCCTTGCTTGTCTGGAATTGGCCTTATTGGCACAAGGTTGAGCACTAATGCAACACTAACAAGATCCAAATCAACATGCACCCAAAAAAAAAGTGTGTTCAATCAAACTTTCGAAGCGTAATTTTTCAAAATCAGATGCGTTGTTTTTGCACTGAAACCGATATAGTCAAGGGGTGATGTATCTTCGAAAGCTTTATTTTCATAGCATTTACATTCAGAATATCGGAATTTTTCTCGGAAAAGCTTTTAGTGTTATTTAAATTAGTTTAGCACCAAGCCACGTCATAAACAAGTGTAAAAACAAGCAAATTCCTGGAAAAATTCCTAAAAAAGGCGAAAGTAGTCTGAAGTGACACAGGCGGAATATTGCCGCGTCTCTGAATTACTTGCATCCCTTTTATATTTGGCGCGCTCGTACGTGCTGTCAGCGTTTCTAACAAATCGCAGTGATAAATATATCATATATTTTTAATCTGAGAAAAATGTCTGTTGCGGAAAGGGAAACAAACCTGTGGTTTATATTTATGTAATACTATTATATTCTTGAGACTGTGGCCGATTTTAGAACAAGCATTAGAGGGTGAAGTGATTTAGTGGCGTTAGGGGTAAAGATGACGCATGCGCTTTTTTCAGAGAATATCCATTTCGGTTGTGGGACTGCTAGTATAATGAAGTTTTTATTTATTGTATAGGTATTTTTGCTGTTATTCATTTACGTAATAACATTTATTTTGGTATGGTTATTAAGTTTTCTAGTATCAACTTTTATTCCAAATAAATGGAGGTACGTCATTTTACGTCCCCGCCCCCACTAGAAGCCCAAAATTCGCAGGTTATAATTTCTTTTCAGCAAAAAAAGCTTTAATTTGCTATTTTCTGGGAAATATATACATATACACCACATCGTAGCTATTTATTCGTCCACTTTTGACGTTTTTCCTTCTTTAAGCGTTAATAAGCATTTAGTTTATATAATGTTTGGGTCACTTTGCCATAAATCCGATACTGTGACTTAAAGCTAATAACATGTAATCTCGTCTGACAAACAAAAATCCAATGCTTAAAAATAATAAATGTTTGACTTACTGTGTAGTCCGCGACGTGCAGGCCTGAAGAAGTTGGCGGTAACGTAGCTCGAACCTTTCCGCACCATGGCTACACTAGCAATGATTCGCTCCTCCTTCCATTCCTCTACGAGAGAGAGAGAGAGAGCGAGCGGGGAGCAGCAAGTGTCAACCCTAAGTTCCCCTTCCTCACTCGTTGCTTGTGTAGGAGGCCTACAGTGGCGTTATCGCTCAACATTTGCCTTTTAAGGGAATGTATTGGAAATGTCAGTCGCCGCTATAGTAATCTGCCGCGAACGCAGAATCCTATGTATAAATAGCTGGCGGTACTAAAGATCTGAAACTTAAATCCTTCACTCAATGTTGTGAGCTACGACTGTCATTTAAATTTAAAACATGGGAAGGGGACTGGAGGGAGAGGGAGAGAACTCGGGGGAGGGCACTGTTGCATTTTAGAAGTACAAATTTGGCTTTAAAGGACTTGTAAATTTTTTCCAGTTTTCTTAAATTGTGACATTGCCCACCGCTTGCTTCAGGCAGAGGAGGTATTGAGTTCAGAAAACACTTTTATACAAGGTGCCTGCCGTCTCTTGATTTCTGTGAATATAAGTCAAAAACAAAAAGTCGGGAATATATCAAATTTCATACTAAAAGTATTAAGCATGCCAGGCGTAGATTTTCAAGAAAATACGCCCCCCAAACTATCCGTTACTTGGAAATGTTTCGTTATTTTTTATTTTTTCAAAAATAGCTTCATTGATGTTCTATATATATTTGAGATAACGTGAGAAATTAATTGCACTTATATGTTGAATTTGAATTATTTTGAAGTCCTTTCAAGCTGATTGAAATTATATAATTGGGAACGCATAAGCGTAGACAAAAACTACAGAAAATATGCAGAGCGCATTAATACAGTTTTTGTCAAATGTTTGTTAGTCGTTTTCGATATATTACATATGACAAGTGCGTAGTCTGACGGACATACTTGATAGCCTGCGATTCTTCTTGTTTTCTTTCCATCGCAAAACCTCGCTTCCATGAATAGACATTTGAATGCAGTTTCCCTGTGTTGCATGTAAAGACACTTAGTTTGAAATCGCCCCTAGGTAAAAATAAATCATGCTAGAAAATTAACTTTTTTAATAGTCACTGTAAAACTGTTTCTCATTTGTTTGTCCGCGCACCCCTGGGATTACGTAGAACAAGCTTAGGATGTACGTGGTTATTATTTGCATCTCGGTTTGTAAAGCTCCCAATATTTCAACACCAGCATTTTATAAGCTCTTCGATAGTAGGTACAGGCGAAAAACGCCTTGACATGAAATGGAACTATTGCTATTGGTATTCGAGTTGCCTCGGTTATAAAGATGAAAGCACTTGATAAGCTAGTTGAGATTGTACATTTTATCAAACTTGGACCCTTGGCTTCCAGAATAATCTCAAAATTATGTGAAGAAATTTGAAGCCAATATGCGCGATTACTTTTGCATACAGACGTGCATTAGTTGGAGGAAAAGTTTTGCAACGATTCTTCGAGTTGTTAGATGAGTGAGGGTATTTGCTAGTGATGCTAAATTATCCTGTAATCAGTTGAATAATTTCTCTTACTTGTCTATGGTAGCCTACTTAGCAGATATTCTCCATACTTCGAACACAGTATGAGTCTTCAAGGTAGTCGAATGGATATTTTTGACGTTGGAGACAGGATTGAGGCAGCAATGGTTGAAGGCGGTAGTGTCAGTACGTTCCTAACATAGAAATTATTTCTGAAGTGCACTGTAGTTTGTGTCATCATTGAGTATTTGAATGATTTATTTAGCGACATGCTTCAATGACTACTTCCGTTCAACAGATTCTGAGAACTCTTGAATAAAAAAAAACCTTGTGTCTGAAGTGAAGCAAGAGGAAATTATTCATCTTGTAATGACTAATTTAGATAAAATAGTTTTCAAAGAATTTACACTTGATCAGTTTCGAGTGAGGTATTTGTTGAGTACAAGAAAATACGTGAAAAGACACTGAAACAACTAGTTCTGTTTCGTATCACATATGTTATGAGAAACGTTTTCAATATTTTGTTATCTGAAACACAGATGTAGAAATCGCCTCGATGTGGAATTGATTTGGGACCAAAAGTAGGCAAATATTGAACCACATGTGGAAAGAACTTTTCGAAATAAAAGGAGGCAAGATTTTCCCATGAGATTTAGATTTTGGTGTGTGTGACATATATGTCATGTAATATGGATAGTAACAAAATGCTAATCTTAGAATATTACAACCGATTTTAATGAGTTTGTTTGACGCAACGATTATTAGGGTACATTTACATCAATAAAGAGTTTAATTTAAATGACCATAAGAGTGTAAATTAAACTTAAAGAGCATTAGACATGTAAGCTGCGATATAGGATGTTGGGTATTCTTTCACATGGCGTGGTTACTTTACGTGTAACTGAGGTAAATGACTTGAATAGGAAAAATAACTGTAAACGTCTTAGAATCTCTAGTCAGTGGTAAAGGATACAGAAAAAAACTTGACTGTTAAAAAGCACCTTTTCTCGCGCCGACTGAGTTAATTTTGGGACTTCTCATTGTCTTATGAATACAAAAGCCAGCCATAGGTAGCAGTCAAAGCCGAGCTTTAGACCAGTGAAGCCCAACATTGTCTCTTATGAGCTAATGACGTCATACTACCCCTTACCCCATCTCTTTGGTTTGTGTTATGAAGCATTTCCTTAACTCATTTACTGACATCTGGTCGCAATGGCATGTTACAAGCTAACCAAACATTGGAGTTTGGACAGCCCATGACCACATGAATGCGGCATTGCTCCGCGAACAATGCATGGGGATAAATCCGCCCTCCCTTGTTTCGCTTAAGGTTGGGCATCACTGCTCTAGACCCCTGATTATAATATACTTGCAATTTTAAAGATCGCTATAAAAATAGTCTGATACAGTACTCTTACGCACATATTTCACAGATAACACATGCATATTTTAATATTCATATAAAAAGTTATTCTTCTATCTCTACGTAAATCACGATAAAAGTGTTGCCTAGGAGTGATTTGAAATCAGAGAGTACGGTTTTGTGAAAAATGGCTCGAACTATTTTTATTAAAGTATCATATGAATTTTCTGGGAATGTCCCCAAAAGTCCTCTTCATTCTGAATGATTTTCGCATAACTGGTAAACCGCAAGAGATATACAAAATGTTACTACACAAACAATGTAGATCTCGTTAAAACACACAATTTATGTCATACACTTTTTGTTTTGTTTTGTGTTTTTGAGTGAACCATTTTGCGAGATATTCCTTGTTATTTGTTTGAATTTTTCAATATTTAACACTTTCCTCAATTGGGAATTCGTTATTCGTTTTTTTATTTATTTATTTTTTATTTTTATTTATTTTTTTATTATTATTTTTTTAATGACCTGGACATGCAAGGAGAATGGAATGCTCCACATAGCAACCAGCTCTTAAAATATTTGACTATCGCTTAAAGCCTACCATATTCCTCTTGCACCTACAAGAACATTAGCAATAAAATTAAAATCTCGATTAACATGAAGTAGATAGAGAATAAGCGTTTGTAAAACTAGCTTGTACGAGAGTAGAGAAAGTCACGTGAGTTTAACGCATATTTTTTTATGCTCGTTCTTCCATATACGACATCACAGACAGTGGACACTGCTGATACTTGAAATGAAATGGTAATTGGGAAAGAAAATTTGGGAAGGAAACATTCCAGGCCTAAGTTAGGGTACCTCCCGGCCATTTGCCAGTCTGCATGGTTGTAAGATGTCTGACTCAAGCAGAAGTGTTATATTTATAGGCCTTTTTTACTTTCTCTACTACGTACAGTAAGTAGGGGAAGTATTGCATTCCACCCAAAAATTCGATACGGAGATTTCACCGGAAATACATGTTTTGAGACCTCCTGAATCCAAAAAAAGCATTTTTGGAAACATGTCCGTGTGTGTGTGTGTGTGTCTGTGAACAGCATAACTCAAAAACGAACAGTCGGATAAACACCAAACTTGGTATTTAGGTTCAGTATCTTCCAGAGATGCGACACGAAGGTTTTCAAGAAAATCCCCCCACCCCAGACTACCCTTTACATGGAACATTTTTCGAAAATTTTAATTTTCTCAAAAATGGCTCTAACGATTTTGATGAAAATATCATATGTTTAAGATGTCATGAGAAATGAAATGTATATCTCGAATTTTCTGGGAATGTCTCCAAAAGTATTCTTCATTCTGAACGACTTTTGCATAACTGGTAAACTATAAGAGATAGACAAAATTTTACTACACAAAAAATGTAGATCGCGTTAAAATACACAATTTATGTTATACATTTCTTTTGTTGAGTGAACCGTTTTGAGATATTGCTTGTTATTTCCTTAACTTTTCCAATACTTATACTTTTTCTCAAATTCGTTATTCATTTTTTTATGTCCTGGACATGCAAAGAGAATGGAATGCGCCGCATAGCAACCAGCGTTAAAATATTTGACTATCGCTTAAAAGCTACCATATTCCCCTTGATTCTACAAGAGAATTACCAATAAGGTTGACATCTCGATATCTCGATTAACATGAAGCTTATGGAAAATAGGCGTTTGTAAAAATAGATTGTACAGAGTAGAGAAAGTCATGTGAGTGTTTTTACTGTTTTTGCACACACCAATAGTTTTTTTTTCGCCCCTAAAATTGCTTCCTAGGTTTAGGAGACCTGAAAACGTTTGCATGCGGCCTGGATATCAAATTGTTAGGTCAAAATTATATCAGGCACTTAAAGTGGATTTAAATCAGAAACGTAAACACATTCCATTAAGTTGGAAATTGGTGATTGATACAAAGCTATTTCTTGCAATTCTACGAAATATATTATAGCCATTCCAGAAAGCATTTGTCTGTTTGAAAAATCTAGTAGTCAAATTAACGGAAGGAAAATTATCATTTTTAATACACTAAAAAGGGCAAAGTATATTACAGTTCATCTACTCTGATGTTTTCCAATATTTTTTTATTTGTATTAGTTTTATGGTTTTTTTTTAAAAATGCACGGATTTTTTTTTAGCGTTTTAGTGTGTGATGTTCACAAAATTATTTTACATACATTTAGTAGAACATTTTTTTTTACTTTCTGTTTAATACCTGAAATTGCAGTGATGTCAGTCAGAAATTACTGAGATTATTAATTTATGTCGCAACCTTTAAGACTTCACAAATGTATTTCTCCGTCACTTTAAATCATACCCAGTGGTTTTGTTACGTTCTATGCAAAGGAGTTGTTCTACTAAATGTATATAAATAGTTCTATAAACACCACGCATAAAAAGTGACAAATCGATGCAATTTTAAATAAATGTATAAAACCAATAGATTTAAAAAAAATAATAAAACGCAATTTGTAATGGTGTTGTTTGTTCTTTCTGCATATTAAAAATGAGCAAGTTTCTCTCGGTTAGTTCGGCTGTTAAAATTTTTCAAGCGGAGAGGAATACTTTCTGGAATCACTGTAGTTCTGTTGTATATAAGCTTCAGTCAAGAAATATTGTTCTTTTTTTGGCTTGCTGTTATGACATGGGACTGACTGATGCATTCGTTATTTTATGAAGGATTATTTTTACAGATGAACTGCTCGGTCCAGAAATATTAGAAAATACCGTCTGTATGTGGTGTGTAGTAAACTTGGAATTAAAAGCTTAAATCTCTTCGTTTCATCTGCTATCAAGTTAGGTGCAATGTAATAGGATAGATATTTATCGCGTACAAATAATTTACTCCATCTTTAGATCACACTTCGTGCAGCAATGGAAGCAGAGTAGGTAATTATTCAGCACGGTTAATGAATATTCATCCGCAACCAGAAGCAATGCGGAAATGTCCGAAGAGAGGCTCAAGATAAGAAAATATATTGCTCACTTTCAGATGGAAAATAACGGTAACCTAGTTTTAGAAACTAAATATTTACCGCACTGTTGTAGTACACGACTGATCCCAGTTGTACATAAATGTACATATGTATTTTTAATTTTTTTATTATTGTTACATTCACACGATTTTGTATACCCACTGTTTATTTGTTATAGTTTTTGCAAACTGTCTTGCAACACCTATTTTTCTAAGTACTTCATACTACTCGAGATAGACGTTTGCAAAAAGTTTCATGACATTAGTGTTAGGTACAAGGGGGATACAGGAGACTGAAAGGATAGCTAGATGTTCAAAAGCGGATCTCTTTATGCTAGCCTTGAAATTCTATATTCTTTCCAAGATATCGCGGGAAACAACTGAATGATGATCATTAAAACGTTCTTGTATGTTATATTCACGTGATCTCTAGAGTCAAATCTTTTCAGAGCTGCTCCTATGTGATGGCTTTGAAATTCCGTTCTCTTTGCATGAACACGAAAAAGAAAGAAAGGACAGCGATTTGGAGTTCAGAAAAGTATTAAATATTTGAACGTTTAAACCAATAAGGAATATCTTGGAGATGCTTACGCCAAACAAAATAATAAAAAAATGAATGACATAAATTGTGAGCTTTAACGATTTCTGCATTTTTGTGTAGTAACATTTTGTTTATATCTTAAGGTTTACCAATTATCCATATGTCATCCAGAATGAAGAGGATTTCAGAGGCTATTCCCAGAAAATTCACTATATACGTTTCATTTCTCTTCAAAAGACATTCCGCATTTAACGCAACATGAGTAGAACTGACTTGTACTTGTTAAGCAATATAGTAGTTATTTCCGCATCTTTCAAGCAGAGAATAGAAGGTACTATGTCTTAATTTACACATCTCAATGTGCTGGCAACGAAAGGCTCTTATACGTCTATTTCATTATATTAAAACTTTAAAGTATACGTTAACATAATTACCTGACTTCAAAGTTGGCTTCCTGACATCGTAAAATTCTGCCAGAAATTTTCTTAATAGTTAGCCTCCTGGGAAGTGTACCAGCATTCCGGAATAACAATAAATTAGATTATGTAGCTACAATATACGTAGATATAAAGCTGTGATTGCTAGTCTTGCTTTAAAGACGCATCTTCAGCATATAATATGAAAAGCATAGCAATGTAGCATATAGCTTCGAAAAAATGAAGTTTACATTTTACCACCTTCTAGCCTGTAATTTTCTGGCATACTTTTGATTTTCTGAGAAATTTATTGTGCTGTGCTGTTGTTTTTTACGTGCATTTTTCTGTTTTTTCTCCAGATTTCCGTAACTAAATGAAGCAATTTTATTTTGATTTTTTGCAGGTAAGTGGATGCAAACTTTGTCAAGATTAGTGCCTATTTTTCAGTTCAGGTAAGACTGTAGGTTTGTCTTTCATTTTTCATTTCAGCGCAACAAATCTGTAAACGCAATTTATACATTAATGTATTTATACTAGAGCATTCGAAAAGCAATGGCAACACTAGTGTAAATCAGAGGTTCTAGTGGTGACAATTGTAATATTGTAGTGTATTGCTTGTTGTGTAAATCTGTAATATTGAAAGTCTTGAAATAGTAATATTTGTGAAATATTAAGTAATACCGCCCTAAAACAGTGTTCATTAGATATGAACAAAGGTGCTTCATAAAAATCCAACTTGCAAGAGGGGGGAAAAAAAACGTAAGTTAGTGCTTTAGAGCATTGCAAGAAGCTTGCGGGAGAGAAGGCCTACCATATCGATTTTTTGCAAGACGGTTGGAAGCTTTCCGCCAAGGAAGAGAGGAATGTCAACACAGAGCACATGCTGATAGACCCGTTGCTGCAACAGACGATCTCCATGTTCAGCCATGTTCCATGTTCCCTTGTTTTACCCAATTTACAATTACTGTGTTTTTACTGTTTTCGTTACCGCTTATTACCGCAATTACACAACACACATCACACATAAACGCCCATGCCCATGGCGGGACTCGAACCCGCGACCGTCAGCTTGGCGGAGCGCCGGAGCTATACACTCGAGCGATCACGGCTGCGAGGGCCGGTTAGGAAGATGACAGACGCTGGACATGTGTGGAGATTTCCATTTTAAGAAAAAAAAACTGAAATTTTGAAAAAGTTTGTGCCCACTGGGTTCCGCACACTTTAACTGAATTGAAAAGTGGCAGCGAATGGAGACAGCAAGAATACTTTTGGAGCAGTATAAACACGAAGGAGATGCCTATCTTCGTGGTGTTGTCACAATGGATGAGACATGGATACGTTCGTATACATCTGAGCTAAAACGACAATCAAGCGAATGGCGACATACAGAATCATCACGACCAAAAAGATGTCGAAACTGGTGATCACTGTGTGTTATGATTATGAAGGCATAATCTTAGTGCATACTGTACCGCATGGTATAAGTGCAAATGGAAACTACTACTCGCGTGCGTTACTTGGAACATCATTTGCCCTTACATGAAGTCGTAAACGACCTCAGGCTATTGGGAGTCATATTGTGTTACATGATAATGTTCGTTTTCACGTAGCCGCAACAGTGAGGATTTGTTTAGGTGGAATTGCGAACTACTCGAACATCCACTAACTTCACCAAACATGAGCCCTTGTGACTATGACTTATTCTCAAAGACCAAAGAACCCCTACGAGGCATTCAATTCAATCAAGAGTTGACATCCGGAGAGCTCTAGATCGATCAGTGAAAGATATATCCAAAACTGGTGCTGCAGATAGAGTGCGCCGCCTTCCAAGGATTTGGCAACATATTGTTGACCTGGCAGGAGACTATAAATGAAATTCGTAATGTCAAAAGTAACCTAAATACATTTTTTGGAACGTTATTGCAGTGCTGCCATTACTTTTCGAATGCCCTAGTATAATACTTCGAAAGATTGTACCTAATTTTATTTTGCTTACGCAATGAACTCGCTGAAATTCCCATAGCAGAGGAATCTTGATGTAGTGAACTAGTGAGAAACTCCGAAATATCACTAATACTACTTTTGAAACTAGTCCCTCAGTTAAGTAAAAGATAAAAGCATTGTCTAAAATGCAAACACAATATTACAACATACATATGTAGTATGGTTACATTTGAACCATTCAAAGTATTATGTGGAAGTTCCACATTTGTTAAACGTTTTGTAAGCATGTTTCATTAAAAACTGTTTCAGGCAACATTTGCTGTGTGCCTTAAAATCAGAATCTAATAAAGCAATGTGAGATGCCATTTAAAAAAAAAATCTGATGTGATACATTCACATGATTTACCCTCTATCGTTTATTAGTGGGTATACAAACTATTCTTACTAATGCTTATTTTTCTGTCTACTACGTTTTAATCCAAATAAACCTTTACAGAAATAGCTACATTACACATTTCGTTATAGATATAACGGGAACACTGATAGTCACATGCTTAAAAACTGAACGCTATATGCTGGCCTTAAAATTCTATAGAATCGCGAGAAACAACCGAATGGTGACAGAACTTTTCAGAGAATGGCCAAGTGATGAACAATTCGAACCATTAATAGCTGATATCTCCAGAAATGGCTTATACCATAAAAAGCGTATTTGAAATAAACTGTACGTTTTAAAGAGGTCTACACTTTCTGTGTAGTATGTTTCCGTCTATCACTTAACGTTTACCAGTTACACAAGATTATACAAAATTCCTTCTCAATCAAGACTTCACTGGCTATTCTTAAATAAATTCGAGGTGTACATTTTATTTGTCGTGAAAATATCTGAACCTTTAAGCGTTAGTCATTTTTAGAAAATAAAAATTTCGAAAAGTGTTCTATGTAAAGGGTAGTTTGGGTGGGGAGGTTTCTTGAAAATCTCCGTGTCGTATCTTTGGAAGGTACTGAACCTAAATACCAAGTTTGGTATATCCTACTTTTCGTTTTTGACTTATGCTGTTCACACACACACACACACACACACACGCACGCACGCGCGCGCGCGGACCTTTTTCTAAAAGTATGGTGTGGTACATTCACATGATTTTGTCTACTCTCTATCGCTTATTAGTGGGTATACGAATTATTTATATGAAAGTTTATTTTCCTGTCTACTTGATTTTGGTCGGGATAAACATTCTGGAAATAGCTGCGTTATACATTTCGTAACAGATACAAAGGGAATAGCGGTAGTCGAATATTTTAGAACTGGACTTCATACGCTGGCCTTAAAATTTCAATCGAATTCCATGACATCACGAGAAACAACTGAAAATTGACAGGACTTTAAAGGAATGGCTAAGTATTGAGCAATTCGAGCGATTAATAATACATGTCTCGGAAATGGTTGATGGCACAAAAAAGTTATTTGAAATATATTGTGTCCTTTAAAGAGATCTGCATTTTTTGTATAGTAGGTTTTCGTGTATTGCCTAACGTTTACCAGTAATACAAGATTTTACAAAATGACCTCCGAATGAAAACAAATTCAAGATATACATCACATTTGTCATGTGAATATCTTTAATATATGGTATTTTAATCCAAATCGTTAGCCAGTTGTTGGAAAATCAAAATTCCGAAAAATTGTCCATGTAAGGGCTACTTTGAAGTGAGGGGATTTTCTTGAAAATCTTCGTGTCGCATCTTTGGAAGATACTGATCTTAAATATCTAGTGTTGTATTTGTTGACTTTTCGTTTTTGAGTTATGCTCTTCTCACACACACACACACACACACACACACACACACACACACACACACACACCCGGGTCGTTACTAAAAATGCTTTTTTGAATTCAAGGGCCTCAAAACATGTATTTCCGTTGAAATCTGGGTTTAGAAAGTTTGAGTGGAATGTAATACCTTCCCAACCTACTATATACATGATAAGAGAATGTAAAAAAGTGTAGAAAGATCAAACAATGAAGTATTTGAAATTGAAATTACCCGAAACAATGTTCAGATAATTTCGAAGATGATGATGAATTCAGTTTCTTCTTCCTATATAGACGAAGGGCCTCTCGGAAGTTTTGTAGACCGCCCTAATTTCATAGATCCTGTACTGTAGTGATATACTATCAATTCTATACGCAGCTAATTATTAGAGCACAGCTGTGTGTACATTACCTAATTAAAAGGATTTTTGAGCAGATGTTTATAGTCAATAATGCATTTTACATGAGTTTTTTGTATAATCTTGTCTGAAATAGCAAAGTTGTTTTGACTGCTACAGCTCAAATTTTATTTGCCTTGTTTTGAACTTGCAAAATATCGTAAATGCATGCATAGCTTTACATTTCATCTGCATTCGTTTTACGGTCTTTACAGTGCGATAGCGATGGTAATATGTATTGTTTTTAATTTTTTGTGAAATAGGAAGATTTCTGTGAAGACCTCAACTTTTTATTAATTTCCACCGAATATTAAATCTGCCGACAAATGTTCCTTAAACACCTGCATAATGACATTTCAGCTAGGCATGGACAACGGTTCGAAGAAATTCAGAAAATAAACATTTTTAAATTCGTATCCATTTCAGGCAATTGTGAAATGGGTAAACAAAGGTTCTCCAAATAACTCCTTATAAGTAATGGTTCACGAGTTCATACTTAAACAACGAAGCGATCCTAATATGTCCTCCGAAGTTGCAAACGCACCGAATAAGTATTTAATTGTTTTACGGTAGAGCATGTGATATTATCCATCACGCGTATTGTTTTGATGTCAAGTGTGTGGTGTGCGCGTCACAGAACTTCCGGAGAGGAAGGTCATCGTCCATCCCCGGAAGACAGTGAAAATCACCACTGTATACGTTAACAGAATAATACGGAGCTGTGTGTGACGATTGGCAGACGCATTTCCTGTCGTTGCGATCCCGTCAGTTATCTCGTAAGATAAACTGAATATTTATGGGAAGTAATGCTCAACATTTCCCTCTTAAGGCACAAGAATTGCAGATGAACAGCAACGTCGCTCACTTTCCTAATAGTAACGCCAAGTCACTTGAAATTGCTACGTAGCTGCTATTCATTCCATTAAACCAATTTTGCTTTCTCTACCACGTACTTAGTAGTAAATAGAGAAGATATTGCATTTCACCCAAAATTTTGATAGCGAGATTTCACCGGAAATACATGTTAAATAAAAACGCGCGCTGTGTGTGTGTGTGGGTGGGTGTGTGTGTGTGTGTTTGTGTGTGTGTGTGTGTGTCTGAGAGAGAGGGAACAGCGTAATTCAAAAACGAAAAGTCGGATAAATGCCACACTTTGTATTTAAGTTCAGTATCTTCCTAAGATGCGATATGAAGATTAAAAAAATCCCCACTCATCTACCCCTTACATGAAACATTTTCCGAAAGTTTTGATTTTCTAAAAAATGGCTCTTATCGATTTGATTAAAATACCATACATTAAAGATATTTATATGAGAAATATAATGTAAGTCTTGAAGTTTCTGGGAATAAACTTTGAATTCTCTTCATTAGAAAGGAATTTTGTGTATCTGGTAAACATTAAGGAATAGACGAAAAGTTGTACCCCCAAAAAATGTAGATATTTTTAAAACACGCGATTTATTTCAAATCGCTTTTTTTTGTAGCATCAGCCATTTCCGAGATATCCGTCACTAATGGTCGAACTGTTCAATACTTAGCCATTCCTTTTTAAGTCCTGAAGAGTTTCAGTTGCTCCTGGCGATGTCATGAAAAGAGTATGGAATATTAAGGCCAGCATATGGCATCCAGTTCTAAAATATTTGACTATCGCTTTTCCCTTTGTTGATATACATGATGAAATGTGATTTGCAGCTGTTTCCGGAAAGGTTTATCTCGATTAAAATGAAGTAGTTAGCTCAATAAACTTTCGTAAGAATAATTTGTATACCCACTAATAAGCGATAGAGGAAGTCATGTGAATGTAACACACCAGATTCTTACTTTCTCTGCTACATATTAATTGTGAATGGTAGAGGAAGTGTTCCCTTCCATCTGTATTACCCAAAGTTCCCGAAATTTAGAAATTTAGATTTTCAGGAAATACAAGATTTGAGCACACATGACTAAAAGAAAAACAAAAGGAAAAATAGTGTGTGTATGTGAGTATCTGAACAACGTAACTCAATAAATACAAAAACAGAAAAACTTAAAAGTGCCATACGAGTCGACCCATTTAAGGATGCCAACGAAGATTTTTTGAGAAATTCCTCCACCGTATACTTTAGAAGGAAAGAAATTCCTTGATTTTTATTTTCTTGTAGTTTAGATTAAAAATCATATGATTTATATATTTCTCTGACAATGTGCAATATCTTAATTTTTTTTGTGAATAGCCTGACCTCTTCGTTCTCATTGACTTTTACAATATTATCATGGTAATTCTAAGACATATAACATACCACAGAAAAAAAAAAGTTCAGCGTTTTTTACAACGCTTAACGCATTCATTTGGAAGTGTATTCAGAAAAGTAAACGACATAAAAGATCTACGTAATTATTATAGATTATAGATATTATGCATTTATTTATCGCTCCTTAAATTCTGTTGGAAAATTTATTAGAAAATTATTACAAACTAAACTCAATGGTTTTTCAGATTATGAAAATGAATGGGTGTTTGTTTACCTAGAGTTATAGAATTAATTGCTCCAATTTTGAAAGTTGTGAAGATAATAAATTTTAGAGCATATAATATTAAATTCGGCAATGTTTGGCACACTATATGTTTGTATGAAGGCAGTAGGAAGCCTTACTCTTGCAATTTGTTGTAATATTTATCGAGGTAAGATAGAATTTTCTAGCCAGCGTTTTAGTGCAGTTTTAAAAATACAAAAGCGATAGTTTGAATAGGTATTACAATAAGGAGAATACTTTTATGGTGAGGTCTTTGTAGTGCAAAGATATTCTGGGTAAAATATTAGTGTCCCGAAATGAGGCAACTTTACACTGAAAAAGAAGCGTGCAAACACCATGATTTAATGTATACAAGATAAGAGGTAAATTGCAAGCCTCTATATTTGGATCAGGGGACATAAGATAGGTCAGACAGCACTCAAAACCCATTTCACTAGAAGCCAGAACGGGGCAAATCATTTACGTAATATTCCAAACACGTTAACAAAGTACGATTTAGCCTTCTTTACTGGTTAAATTTTGTGGAATAAAATTCATCGATATCGCGATACTTGATAATATCAATATTTAAAGCAAAATCTTAGCCATCCTTTCCATTTACTCCTGCATTCCGTAACGCCTGAGATAGCAAGATAATTTATGCAGAATGGAAATTAAAAAGCAGCCAGGGCTAAAGGCTAGCAGATCTGACGCAGCTGCCTGTGTCTCCAGAATTACAAAATTATTAGTCGCTGCCTAACTAGGCCCGTCTAGGGTCCATTTAACTTTGCCGCGTATCTCATAAGGCTCATGTGCACTAGTCACTTATCATTGGCTGCTGTCGCGGAATAGGTTGTTATGCGATACAGAATAGTTCCTTATTTATCATGCTCATTTATATTAATATATTATTTATCATATATTATATGTATATGTATTATTTATTATATATATATGCGAAGATAATTGTCAAATTTGTATTTTCATAAACGTATGTATTAAATATATTACCTAACAGTCTTAATGCATCTGGAATGTATGTAAACTCTTGCCAACAAAGAGATCCTTCGATTTAAACCTGCCTCTCAGAATACGAAACCACGTGCATCTATCATGACAACGTGTTTATATCGCTTTTATAGCCTATCCTGCATTGCAAACGGCTTGTTTTGTTACCATTCGAAGGTGTACATTGTCCAAGCAGGGGAAAGGAGAAAGAAACGCAGCGCAGAAGAATACATGTCTACAGGGCAAGGTTATAAGAAAAGGGTTTAGCCACCAGTTCTGTCTCGGTGTATGTTACAAGCTGTTCTCTGATTTAAAGTAGAGACACACAAACTAAATTTTCGAATTTTAAGTTTTCATCGGAAGGTACAAAGTACTTTATTTTTCTTAGATGGTTAATTTACGGTAGTCGTGCAAAGCATACGAAGTAAACATTAGTTGCACCCTGGGGAAAGTTGCAATAAGACCAAGTCAAGTTGGTGGGAACGAGGATTTTAAACGCTCCTCTCTAACTGCGGATCTCAACTTTGCCGATCTGTTAAGTTCAGAATTTGATGGCCACGGTACATGCTCGAGATAAATGTAGGGAAGTCCTGGGGTAGTGCTGTTTATTAAAACTTGTCGAGCACCACGATATATTTGGTTAAAGGATAAATCTAATAAGTTAATAACATTTTCAGAATTGTTAAGAACATTTTCCATAGGAAATCTACAACAACATTCTTGCAAAACTGTAGTTTTGTCATTTAGTGAACAGATGCCTTTCTTACTTCCTCCAAAGCTTACAGTTGTAGTAACTAGAGAAGTACTGCATTCCACATGAAAATTCGATATGGAGATTTCACTGTAAAAACGTTTTGAGGTCCCTTTATAAAAAAATTTGTGTGCGAGTGAGCAGCATAAATAAAAACCGAAAAGTCGGTTAAATACCAAGCTTGGTATTTAGGTTCGGTTGCAAAGATGACACGGAAATTTTCAAGATCTCCCCCCACTCCGAACTATCCTGTACATGGAGATTTGTTCGTAATGAATATAAATCGAAAGGAATTTTGTATAATTTTGTGTCGCGGGTAAACCACAAGAAGTCTACACAAAAAATGCAGATTTCTTTAAAACGCAATTTATTTCAAATAATATTTGTGACGTTCACCATTTTCGAGATATTCTTTGTTATTGGTTTGAATTTCCAAATTAAACGTTTTTCATGTGGTAAGTCCCAATTGGCTTTTTCTCGTCATTCAAAGGGCATGGAATTTCGAAGCCATCATATGGCGATCCACTTTTTAAAAATCTATTATATTCGTATACCAATAAAAAAATTGTAAATGTATAATAAAAGTTTGTCTCTGCTTGCAAGAAGTAGATAATAAACTTTCGAAAGAATCATTGCAGAAGAGTGAACAGAAAGTCGTATAATGCAACACAAGAGAGATTTTTTTCAAGTTGTAAGTCGCTACTCTTTTTTGTCGTGATCCCATAAAGAGTATGGAATTTCAAAGTCATCATATAGGGATCTGCTTTTTAAAAATCTCACCATCGCTTTAGCTTAGTGTATTCTTCTTATACCTGCAGTTAAATGTGTAATGTAAGTTTATCTCAATTAACAAGCAGTAGATGTGCAAGAACAATAAGCTTGTGCAAAAGTGATTTGTATAAGAGTGAGTAGACAGTTCTGTGAACGCTACAAATCAGATTTGTTTTATGTTCAACAGAACTAGTCTCCTATAAGATTCCAGTTGCAGAATTCGTTTAGAGTTCTCATGTCCTCTGCATGACAGATTTTCTCAGCCACAGTTGCCGCAATATGCAACAGGCAATTTTTTTATGTTTAAGAGTAAATGTATGATTAATAACATTAAGCTCTTTGTTGTCACAACACAACGTAAAACAAATTAAAATCTAACTCAGTGATGCCCAACCTTAAGCGAAACAGGGGATGGCGGATTTACTCCCACGCATTGTTCGGAGAACTATGACGCATTCACGTGGCCATGTCCGACTCCAATGTTTGGTTACCTTGTAACTTGCCATTGCGACCAGCCTTGTGAATGAGTGAAGGGGTAATGCTTCATAACACAAAACGGAGGTGGGGTAAGGCGACAGTATGACGTCATTAGCTCATAAGAGACAGGTTTGGGCTTCACTGGCTCTAGCTTTTGTCACAGCATTTGTTGGGAGACACTAGTATTCTTACCATTGTTATATCAATGTGTATCTTTATTCCTAAGTTTTACATACTTCCAACTTTAACAAACTGTTTTGCAACACAAATAACAGGTTTTCATTAACTAATGAAATGTCACAAGTCATTATATTGATGTGAAATCAAATCTGGTTATAAAGGATCAGTCTCAGAGAGACAAAATTGATCTCAAATCTGAGGTGGAAAATTTTAAAATCGAATTGATAGTTCCTCTTCACTAAGCTGACTAAAGCACAAGCAATACAAGCAATGTTGTTAGTCCACCCATTTGAATTGTAAGCACAGAGCAAGTATCTTCTGACAGAACTTGTGGCGTAATTGTATTAGTTTAGGACGTGATGATCGCCATGCAATTTTGGTTTTAATTTTGTAGAGGAAAGTTTTGGTAAACTGCATTGCTTAAGTGCACTGAATTTGGGCTTAGCTGCTAATCGAAATTTCTTGAAATTATTAATGGGGTAGGGGTGTGGATTTCAAATTATTGTTGATGCTCCCTCTGAATCCCTCTCTCGTGTTGTGGTCTACGAGACGAATAAACTTTATCCTTTTCTTTCCAAATATTATTTTTCATTTCTAAGAAAAAAATGCTGCTGATCTGCTTTGTGTACCCGCGAAATATTATACTGACCTCTTCTCCACTATTGTATTTCTAGGAAAGATTCACCCAAGGACATAACATCTTGCTAAATTTATCTCCCGGGGATTCCCCCTGAAATGCTATCACTTGGTAATTACATTCAAAGTCTTCACACCATCCTACTATACGTAACAACAAAAGCTAAAATGAGAATGAGAGCGAGCTTCCCAGTATCCACACTTGGATATCTGTTGTTAAGCTTATGACGCATAAAATTTGTCCATCTTAATGATCAATACTTTCTTCAAATATATTTGCACAGCTTTCTCATTAATTCTGCAAGGAGCCTACTCTAAAAGTGAAATAATCTGTTCAGTTCCAGCACACTTTTGATGACTTATCCTGAAAAAACCATCAGTCACAGTTATGTCTCTCTCCAACTTCCGCATTCCTGTTTCTAAAATTGATACCCTTTGGAAATTCTCTTAAGTGAATAGCAGGGAGCTAATCTGTACACATTTCCAGATTCCTTCTTTCGCATAGGTTTAACAGTATATTACATAACTGTCATTATTTCTCCTTCTGGTGAAGTTTTGCGTTTTGGTGACTATAATTATTCCGCTTGTAAACGGGGGGGGGTTAGAACAATTAAGATAACTTCTTGAAACATAAAAGTAACGTATTATTTATCAATCACTCTCATTACGGTTTTTCAATGGTAAGCTATATCGAAATTTTTGTCGGAAATAACCGCTCTCCGCACAAAATATCATTTTAGAGATGTGAGCAGCATAACTCAAAAACTAGAAGTTTGGATAAATACCGAACTCGGTGTCATCTTCTAATGATGTGGTACAGAGATTTTCACGAAATTTCGCACTCCTCAAACTACCATTTACATTGAAATTTGTATTTGCTTTAAGAAAAAAAAGGCTCAAACTATTTTTATTCAAGTGTGCTATAAAAATAAAATCTGATGTGTTACACTCACATGACTTTCTCTACTCTTGTACAAACTATTTTTACAAACGCTTATTCTCCATCTACTTCATGTTAATCGAGATAAACGTTTGCAGACTCATCTTATTGCTAATTTTCTTGTAGATGTAAGAGGAATATATATTTACAAGGGCAATATACAAATACAGTAGCCTTTAAGCATATACATATCTCTTATTAGCTGGTTGCTAGGTGCAGCACCATTCGCTTTGCCACAGATTACCATTTTCGAGATATTGCTTGTTATTCCTTTAAATTTTTCAATACTTATTTTCTCAAATGCGAATTCGTTATTCATTTTTACTTTCTCTACTACGTATAGTAAGTAGGGGAAGTATTGCATTCCACCCAAAAATTCGATACCGAGATTTCACCGGAAACACATGTTTTGGGACCGCCTGAATCCAAAAAAAGCATTTTTGGAAACATGTCCGTGTGTGTGTGTGTGTGTGTGTGTGTGTGTGTGTGTGTGTGTGTCTGTGAACAGCATAACTCAAAAACGAACAGTCGGATAAGCACCAAACTTGGTATTTAGGTTAAGTATCTTCCAGAGATGCGACACGAAGGTTTTCAAGAAAATCCCCCCACCCCAGACTACCCTTTACATGGAAGACTTTTCGAAAATTTTAATTTTCTCAAAAATGGCTCTAACGATTTTGATGAAAATATCATATGTTTAAGATATTCTCATGAGAAATGAAATGTATATCTCGAATTTTCTGGGAATGTCTCCAAAAGTATTCTTCATTGTGAACGACTTTTGCATAACTGGTAAACCATAAGAGATAGACAAAATTTTACTACACAAAAAATGTAGATCGCGTTAAAATACACAACTTATGTCATATACATTTCTTTTGTTGAGTGAACCGTTTTCGAGATATTGCTTGTTATTTCCTTAAATTTTCCAATACTTATACTTTTTCTCAAATGCGTTATTCATTTTTACTTTCTCTACTACGTATAGTAAGTAGGGGAAGTATTGCATTCCACCCAAAAATTCGATACCGAGATTTCACCGGAAATACATGTTTTGAGACCTCCTGAATCCAAAAAAAGCATTTTTGGAAACATGTCCGTGTGTGTGTCTGTGTGTGTGTGTGTGTGTGTGTGTGTGTGTGTGTGTCTGTGTGTCTGTGTGTCTGTGAACAGCATAACTCAAAAACTAACAGTCGGATAAACACCAAACTTGGTATTTAGTTTAGTATCTTCCAGAGATGCGACACGAAGATTTTCAAGAAAATCCCCCCACCCCAGACTACCCTTTACATGGAACATTTTTCGAAAATTTTAATTTTCTCAAAAATGGCTCTAACGATTTTGATGAAAATATCATATGTTTAAGATGTCATGAGAAATGAAATGTATATCTCGAAATTTCTGGGAATGCCTCCAAAAGTATTCTTCATTATGAACGACTTTTGCATAACTGGTAAACCATAAGAGATAGACAAAAGTTTACTACACAAAAAATGTAGATCGCGTTAAAATACACAACTTATATCATATACATTTTTTTTGTTGAGTGAACCGTTTTCGAGATATTGCTTGTTATTTCCTTAAATTTTCCAATACTTATACTTTTTCTCAAATTCGTTATTCATTTTTTTATGTCCTGGACATGCAAAGAGAATGGAATGCGCCACATAGCAACCAGCGATAAAATATTTGACTATCGCTTAAAAGCTACATTATTCCCCTTGCATCTACAAGAAAATTACAAATAAGATTGACATCTCGATATCTCGATTAATATGAAGCATATGGAGAATAGGCGTTTGTAAAAATAGATTGTACAAGAGTAGAGAAAGTCATGTGAGTGTAACACATCAGATTTTTTTTTATGTCCTGGACATGCAAAGAGAATGGAATGCGCCACATAGCAACCAGCGTTAAAATATTTGACTATCGCTTAAAAGCTACCATATTTCCCTTGCATCTACAAGAAAATTACCAATAAGATTGACATCTCGATATCTCGATTAACATGAAGCATATGGAGAATAGGCGTTTGTAAAATTAGATTGTACAAGAGTAGAGAAAGTCATGTGAGTGTAACACATCAGATTTTTTGTCTTAGATATGCAAAGAGTTATAATCTGTGGCAAAGGGAATGGTGCTGCACCTAGCAACCAGCTATTAAGAGAGATGTATGTGCTTAAAGGCTACTATTTTTCTATATTGCCCTTGTAAATATATTTTCCCCTTACATCTACAAGAAAATTAGCAATAAGATAGAGTCTGCAAACGTTTATCTCGATTAACATGAAGTAGATGGAGAATAAGCGTTTGTAAAAATAGTTTGTACAAGAGTAGAGAAAGTCATGTGAGTGTAACACATCAGATTTTTACTTTCTCTACTACGTATAGTAAGTCGGGGAAGTATTGTATTCCACCCAAAAATTCGATACCGAGATTTCACCGGAAATATATGTTTTGAGACACCCTGAATCCAAAAAAAGCATTTTTGGAAACATGTGCTTGTGTGTGTGTGTGTGTGTGTGTGTGTGTGTGTGTGTGTCTGTGAACAGCATAACTCAGAAACGAAGAGTCAGATAAACACCAAACTTGGTATTTAGGTTCAGTAACTTCCAGAGATGCGACACGAAGGTTTTCAAGAAAATCCCCCCACCCCAGACTACCCTTTACTTGGAACATTTTGCAAAATTTTAAATTTCTCAAAAATGGCTCTAACGATTTTAATGAAAATATCATATGTTTAAGATATTTTCATGACAAATGAAATGTATTTCTCGAATTTTCTGGAAATGTCTCCAAAAGTATTCTTCATTATGAAGGACTTTCGCATAACTGGTAAGCCATAAGAGATAGACAAAATTTTACTACACAAAAAATGTAGATCGCGTTAAAATACACAAATTATGTCATATACATTTTGTTTTTGTTGAGTAAACCGTTTTCAGATATTGCTTGTTATTCCCTTAAATTTTCCAATAGTTATACTTTTTCTCAAATTCGTTATTCATTTTTTTTTTGTCCTGGACATGCAAAGAGAATGGAATGCGCCACATAGCAACCAGCGCTTAAAATATTTGACTATCGCTTAAAACCTACCATATTTCCCTTGCATGGACAAGAAAACAATAAGATTGACATCTCCATATCTCGATTAACATGAATAATATGGAGAATAAGCGTTTGTAGAAATAGTTTGTACAGGAGTAGAGAATGTCATGTGAGTGTAACACATCAGATTTTTTTAAGTGCTAAGTCACCATTGGTTTGTTTCTCGCAGTACCATGCAAACATTATGAAATTTCAACATTCGCTTTTTAAAGATTTTGCTCTCTCTTCAGCACCTTGTACCTACAGCGAAATGTATCGTGTAACTGCCTCTGCATATCTTAACATGAAATAGATAGAGCATAAGCTTTTGTATGAATAGTTTGTAGAAGAGAGAGAAAAATAAGGCATAGTGGACAAGGATCATTTGAATGGAAAAATAAAACAGATTCTTTCGTACTCGTTACTTTATAAAAAGAAGCACGATTCTTTGAATTATAAGATTTCTCAATTCTTAAATAACAACCAACTATGAAAGTTCATTTCAATTGAAAGTAACACCATACAGCTTTGGGCACTTCAGGTGTGCCTAATATCGGCTTATCTTCGGCTGAATTATCTAGACAGCCTTGCTTCCATTAAACGTATTGGAGGGGATAAACCCAAATAAGTCTAGATAAGAAACAGCAATTCCAGAAAATATTCGCCTCCCTTCAAAAAGTTTACCAGCCAAATTAAAGGAGAAGAAATTCTCGTACAGTTCACGTGTTCTGGTGTCTTTTAAGAGTTTTCATTTTCTTAGTTGATATATATTTTCATTGCACCAGTATATTAATAAGCATATTAATTGCTCCGATTTTTCAACTGTCTGATGTGATGTTTAAAAAATTATATTATATGCTTATAGTAAAATAAATATTTGGATATAGTTTTTGAAATTACGATGAAAATAGGTTTTATTCTGGCAGAGGAAAAGTCGGTCAGAAAGTATCAGCGTTTTTACTTAATTTCCTGGTTATATCTTCAGTAAAGCCTTCACAAATATAATTCTGCGTCAGTCACATGTCAGGTATAACAAACAATTACACTGTTAAATGTATACAAAATAATTGCGTAAACACCACACATGAAAAAGATGAAAATTCTAAGCAATTTAAAAAAAATTATAAAACTAATAAAACGAAAACTGTTGAGAAATGTCAGAACATGTAAAATGTAATACGATTTCTTATTTCTGTATATCCAAAACGAAAATATTGCCTTAATTTGGCTGCTATAATTTTTTAAAATGGAATCGAATAATTTGTGCAGTCACTGTATATTGCAAAAAAGTCATGGCAGAAGCAATAAGTGCTAAACTTACTAAATGGTCCCAGCAGTTACATTAAATCGCTTTTGGTTGTGAAAGACTCTCTCTTCAGTATAGTTTGTCGGCAACCTCCTCTAGCATAGGTTAGTGGCGGAGTATCAAGCATGTGTTTTCCCAAAGGGTTTGCCCAAGACTTTGTAGAAAGGAAGTGTTTCGTCTGTAGGATTTGAGCATTTAAGAAATAAAAAGAATGCAACTCCGAGGGAGGACGAGAAAGTATAAAGGAAAACGAAAAGTATGTCTATGGCTGTATCTAAGATAAAAATAACCGTCCATTACAGTTATACCAAGGATATGCACTTTTTATGATAAGTGGGGGAAACAACCCAGTTTATAATAAATACAAATAAGTGCAGAAGGAGAATAGAAAAGAAACCTAACATTCAACAGACAATCGACTTTTGTCATTTCAAAGCAATTCCACAAATTAGTCAAAAAAATTACATTTTCTGTCCACTTCATGTTAATGGTGCCTGCTACTGAAATGTGAGAAAAGCAATTTTCTTTTCTTGATTTTAAATGTTGTCAATAAAATGTACCCGATTCTACAACGAATTTTGTGGTGCGAAGCCGATTTAAATATTCCATCTGGAAGTGGTCAAAACTGTGTGCAACACTTGAAAAATAAAAGCATTACCTTTTCCCAAACATGCTTTTTTATTGTTATTTATTTATTTTTCAGAAAGCGCTAAGGAAGAAATTAGTGAAATGCTTTGAGCGGTGTATAGCGCGATAACTGACTGCGACGAAGTTAGAAAAATCGTTTGGAAGTCTATGAAACGGGGAGAAATGGATTGTGTGAATGGACAAACTTTTAGGAGGAGTGAATGAATAAAGAAAAAGGTATACTGAAAAAACTGAACAGGAAGAGGAAAATAAATTGGCTGGGGGACTGGATAAGAAGAAACTACTTGCTAACAGATGTACTGGAAGGAATAATGAATGCGAAAATGGCTCGGGGCAGATATTAGATAGACTTTATTAAGATAAATGTTTCGTACGCGAAGACGAATAGGAAAGAAGGAAAGACTTGTTGTAAGCTTCAGGTATATCAGTAGAATCATTTAGGTAGAATTGTATACATTGATATGCGTAGAGGAAGCCTGAAGGTTTCTCTCCGTATTTGAAAACACCGTGTGGGAACAGAACCCGGCAGTGAGCGGCCGAGAGGAAGTGTTCCTGAGGAAGTATAGGTGCACGCCACTGCCATGTTAATACTACCTGACGGGAAACAGCGGCACGCGTGCTGCTGACCAGAGAAGGCAGGCACTTGTCAGTCCGTGAGTCATCTGTCTGTTTCCTTCCCGGTTTGGGCAGGGCCGCTTCCAGGCCTGCCATAAAAGGGGAACCGACCGACTCTCCCGCCGCGCATGCCCGCGAACTTTGCTTGCTCGCGTTTAAAGACAACTGCCTTATATGGTGCGGAAGCTCTGATCCCGGCCTTGGGGGCTCCGGGAGGAGGCTGACCACACAGTAGCCGGCAGGTCGCCAATCATGTCACTGAACTCTATTTTGCTGAGAATCTTGTATTGTTTCTATTGGAGACCAGCTTGTAACGCGCTCCAGTTTCTTCGCCCATTCTCTTTTTATCTGAAGGTAAAACAGATGAAAAGCTACTGTAGCATTCTAGTTTGAACGCGAGTATAATTTAGCTTGGTTTCATACGAGCATTACAGGGAGAAAAGTTGAAATGTTACTTGTCAGTACAGATTAGCTTATAACGTCTCGCAGCGCTGTCTGCTTCTTTATATGAGCTTCCGATACAGCGAAACGGTTATGGACGCCTTCACAAGTGAGATGCTAACGACTAAGAGTGTTTGGGTTGTTTTCAAGAAATCGAAATTATAAAGGTTTAACTTATTAATTTTTCTTTAAATTCGTTCGAAAATTTAATACATTCCATACAGCTATGATGCAATTTAAGTAAGACCTCGGCATTTACATGGCATTCTGTTGTACATTGTTTAAGGAAAAATGCTATGTAGTACACTCACGTGGTATTCTCGGTCCGTTACCATTTTACAGGGTACCCTTATACGTTAACCAATTATACATGTAATTCTTCTTCATGTCAAGTTTATTATAAGTTATTGCCTAGAAATGGTTTCAGATTTTGCAATATGCGCACATGCAACATGCAAAGACACAATATAACTATTCATATCAATTACTATTTGTTATTAATGATGAGCAAAAGAGTTGAATAGTTGAATCACACATTTTTAAAAATGTTTCATAGGTGCTTCAACACAGTTGTCAAAAAAAACCTGAAATATATAACAACGGCACTTCGCAAACGGCTGATGCCACGTTTAATGAGCTCTTCTTTTTTTTCATTAGTAAGCTTTTATCTCTCTTATGGTCTAAGTTATGTAAATGCCAGTAGGTAACAGTGAGAAGGACTTCACAGAAACTCAAGGTATACATTTCATTTGTCATACAGACTTTTCAAACATATATTTTAATCAAAACTGTTAAGAATCCCTTTTGGGAAGCAAAACATGAACTTTTTTTTCATGTAAAAGCTTGTTTGGGTAGAGTATTTTCTAGAAAGACAGCCCAGCATCCTTAAGCGAGATCTGACTCGAGTATGAAGTTTGACACTTTTCGTTTTGGAGTTAGCTGCTCACTCACACTTTCGCTCTCTGCGCGCGCCACACACACACACACACACACACACACACGGTTGGTAGACAGTCAATTACAGGATAAAATTGTGAATTTTATGCGGCTTTATTATATGGGAATATGGTTTGAGAACTGGAACATCTTTCTCAGCTTTTATTTCGTTTTGTGGTTAAAGATGCTGATTATCAATAATTAGTGTTTTTATACCATTGCGAATCTTGCACACTGAAATCGCGACAAAACATTTAAATGTAATATAGGATCCAGGTCATAACAATATGATACGCATGCTATATTTCATGTTTGACATTTTATTACAGCACTAAACATGCGTGTAGGGAAGTTTTTTCATGACAATACGGTTTAATAATCTTTATGTAAATTAATTTAATTTATTTATGGGAATATTGTAAACAATTGCCATAGCGATGGAATAGTCTATACGCACATCTATAAAAAGAGAAAGTGTGTCAGAGTACCCTCAGAAAGCGTTCGACCGAATTTTACTTTCTCTACACCTTACTAGGTAGTAAATAGAGGAAGTATTGCTTTCCACTCAAAAATTCTATACCGAGGTTTCACCGGAAATACACGTATTGAGGCTTCCTGAATCCCCCCAAAAGAATATTTAGAAAAAAAGGTCTGTGTTTCTGTCTGTGAACACCATGACTCAAAAAGGAAAAGTCGGTTAAATACTCACTTGATATTTAAGTACAGTATCTTCCGAGAATGCAACACAAATATTTTTAAGAAAATTTCCCACGCCAAACTCTTTGCTTGGAAAAAGTTGTTATTTTTTATTTTTGTTCGCAAAATAACTCAAACGAGTTTTATTAAAATACCACATTTTAAGATATTTATATGACAAAACGTAGGTATATCTTGAATTTTCTGAGAGACTCTGCGAGGAGTAGGTGAGAGAGAGAGAGAGAGAGAGAGAGAGAGAGAGAGAGTAGCATTACTCAAAATCTATAAGTCGATGAAAATACCACCTACTCTTTACATGGAGAATATTACGTTATTTTTTATTTTCTCAAAAATGACTCTTAACGATTTTGATTAAGTACCTAAGTTTAAGATATTTGCGCTAAAAATAAAATTTATATGTTGAATTTTCTGTGAAGTTCTCTTCATTCTGAATGACTTTTTCATGATTGGTGAATCCTGAGAAAAAGACTAGTTCTTAATAAATAAAAAAGTAGGGGCTGGCCCCGTAGCTCAATCGGTATAGCACCCGTCTGCTGTGCGAGGGGTCCCGGGTTCGATTCCCGGTTCGGGGGTGGGAATGTTTCTCTAGCCAAGATTATTCCCATCCTCCTCAGAGTCAGGAAGTGTGAATGAGAGTGTAAATGTGTGTGTGTGTGTGTGTGTGTGTGTGTGTGATCTAATGATTAAAACCTAAGAAGTGCAAGAAGCCCAACGACAAGATAATACGAGTTAACACCATTGCCAATAGGGAATAAGTTCCAAAGGAAAGGCGGGATATAAATGAAACTACCCCAAAAATAATCTTTAAGGCACACAATTTATTCTAAATAAATCCTTTTCATTTCCGGAATATTCTTTGTTGTTTGTTTTAATTTTAAAATTCTTATACTTTTTTCAAGTGGTAAGTAGCTAATCGAGCGGCGCCGTGGCCGAGTGTTTAGACTGCTCGCCTCCCACTAAGGCCCGGGTTCGATCCCAGAATTCCCACATGTGCAATTTTGGTGGACGAAGCAGCGTCTGGGCGGATTTTCTCCGGGTTCTCCGGATTACCTCGCCATTCATCACACCAATTGCTCCATCATCACCTTTCCTTTCATCCATTTCGCCTTCATTTCATATCATCATTTTCCTCACTCTCATACTGGGTACGGGCCAGTCCCCAGTTCCGGGTTCTTCATTCTCTGATTCCATGTTCGTCTTCTCCTCGACAAGCCTCTGACCCTAGGCACAGTTGTAGGTCCTAGGGGGTGTAAGCCCTACATAAGGGAAGGGTAAGCCGACTAAGTAAGTACGTAAGTAAGCCACTATTCGTTTTTTCTCGTAGTCATGCAAGGAACATGGAATTTCAAAGCCAACACATAATGATCCGCTTTGTAAAAATCTATCTATCACTTTAGCCTGTCCTTATACCTGCAACGAAATGCTTAATGGAAGTTTATATCTATTAACAATAAGTAGATAGAAGAATAAGCTTTTGTAAGAATAGTTTTTAGAAGATAGAGTAAAGGAGACCATGTGGCTGCAACACCAATTTTTTTTCAAGTGGTAGGTCGCTATTCTTTTTTTTTTTTTTTTTTTTTTTTTTTGCTGATACAAAGAGCATAGGATTTCAAAGGTATTACATAGCCATTAGTATTTTAAAAAGTTAACTGACGCTTTAACCCACTACATCGTGCTTGAATCTACAACAAATGAGTAATGAAAGTTTATATAGATTAAACAAGTAGATAAAAGAATAAGCTTTCTTAAGAATAATTTGTAGAAGAGTGAATAGAGAATATCATGTGAATGCAGCGATTTTTATAATTTACCGCTGAAATATTATTTGTTCTTCATACTTATGAATTATACGCTATATCCATTATGTTTAAATAGGTACCGGAGTCGAGGATTATTCATAACCAAAGTTTCTCTATTGCTTTATTTAATGCTGTCGGAGGTACATTCCTCCTAAAAATGTTACTTTCGATAAGTAGATGCCAAGAAAAGCAAAATCTATTTGAGGATTTCACTTTATTTCACTTAGCTAAAATTATTGGACAATTTGGAGGATTCATTTTAGTACAACATTTCCAAAATTTTTAATACTCGGGAAGGGGTTTCCATTTCGGTGATTTTGGTACAAGGTAATCCAAAGGAATCAGTTTATTATTACGAATATCGTGGAGGATTTACATAATTACAATTCTAAGCGCTAAAGGTGTTGAATTCCATACGAATGTTCCAAATATTTTGCATACAGTTCATGCTTAAGTACAACCTGTTACACATAGTTTACACAAATGTTTTTTAAAACTTTAAAATCCAACCATGCAATGCTGACAGGTATATTTTGACATTGTTAAACCTTTACTTTTCAATGCATCTTGTAGTTTTTGAAGTTCAAATGTTTTTGGTGCCATAGTTGCGGTAGGAAATAGAACAGACTAGCTGGCTGCCCGACTTTGCTTTTTAAACTCAAGTGTTCAATTAATTTCTTTTACCTCCCCTCGTTATTTATGAAATTGTATGATATCGTAAAAGTTTCGTTAATCCTATAGTCCAAATGAACAAATTTGTGCTCTGGTTGATCAAGAAGTATAATTTTATCAATATGGGCTAAAATAAAGCAAGGGTAGCTTTTAAAAATTTCGGGTAGGTAATATATACCTAATGCAATATAAGAATTTGGTGATTTTTGTCAACTGCTGTTGTATAATTGTGCAATATTTTGACCATATGGTTTCAAGAGTGAAGATTTCTACACAAGGAGTTGAAAATACGGTAGCGGTAGTTTTTAGAGCTGTAAGGTGGTTTAATTTTCTTTGGATCCTATAGTATATGCGTACAAAGTTTCATTTAGATAGGCTAAAGAATGCTGGTTTTTGTGTTAGGGATTAAATGTAAGGGTGGCTTATCATTTTTTGTCATTTTCTAGAATAATCCAAATATACTCGGTGGTGTCAAAATCTTACTAAAATATTACTTCATAACACTTCAGTGAAATATGAGGGAAATCTGATATGAACTATATATAATTCCCCTAAACTTCCCTAAAAATAATTAAATTTTAAAATAGCTTAAGCTCCCCATTTTCCCCTTCGGGTTCGAAGTTACTAAAAATTATTCCGTATCTATTTACAATAAAGTGTCAAAAGTAGCCTCTGATATCCATATTCAACGAAACGGGATTGAAATTTGGTGACATGAATATGAAAAAGATACCTCTAACCCCCCCCCCAGTTTTCAAGTTTTCAAAGCAGCCTTTCCATAGTAATACCCCATCTCAACAAATACCGTTTCATGTATCGCCCATTTGCCTCAACAGAAATAAATTCACTGTTTTTACGAAAGTATTTAAGAATTTTCCAGCAGAGAGAGAGAAAAAAAGCTAAGAAGCTCAAATGTATGGAAGTTTGTAATGTATCTTCATCCTGGAAGTTGTAAATGAATTTGAAGGGACCGGTTCTCTGGCAGATAAAAATAATGTGCTTGTAGAACAAAAGACGTATACAAGGATGTAGATGCGGCGATGGCTTCACAAAAAGTGCAAGAAATGCGGCTTCTGAATGTAGGATCTTCCCTGGAACAGGGACTATTAATAACTAAAGAAATATTTAAATTTGGAAATATGATTACACCAGAAAAGGCGGCTCTGGTTAAAACTACCATTAGTTTTCTACAAACCTGAGTTACTGCAATTTCAGTTGTTTTATACCCTTGAAAAGCAATCTGTACCTACTGCTTTTTGGGATTTTAAGAGTATACTACACTACGATGTTGGGCAGAAAAATTTTATGGAAAAAAAGGTTAAGAAATAAAATCTGATGTGTTGCATTTACTTGACATTCTTCATTCATTCTTCTGTCTAATTCTTGTTAATAGATAAACTTCCATTACACATTTACTCATTTCCTTGTAAGTATAAAAAGGATGCAGTAAATAAAGCGCTAGTAGATTTTTAGAAAGTGGCTCGCTATATGACGCCTTTGAAATTCAGTGCTCCTTACATGACCACGAAAAGTTTTTATATGAGGTTTATTAAAATAGTTTGGCATTGGTGTTGCATGTATATCGTATCGTTATAAACAGATTCTGTTCTATTTTGCTTTGCAACGTCTTCTGTTTTTTAGTAGCTATATTATGGCTGTATGTTGAATGAAACATCCTCAGCATTTGTCTTATTTTGCATGCATTTTCTGTGGAATAACTACTATTTTCTACTCCATGGCATTCTCAACGAAAATTCAGTCTTCTTCGCAAGTATATTTTCTCATAACTGCAATGTGTTCGTACTCTGGTGCATATACTTTGTTAATCCTTTTTAGTATTTTGGTAACTTATGAATTGAAGTTAGGTGGTGGTTTGTAGTCCACGTCCGTCAGAAAGTGTCAGACTTTTCAATGGTGAAGAATTACCAATATTGTGCGAGTGGTTTTTGAGATTACCACAAACACAAAGGCACACGCACTCACTCTCTCAGATATTATAATAGTTTTTCTTACTTATACTTTTAATTATATGCATAATTAAAATGACAAGATTATTACACTCTTCTGAAAACACCAATGGATTAGTTGTGTTAAAGCATGAAGTAACTTTTTCCATATTTTCTCAACTGACACTAAAACGTACAAACTTAAACCAATAATTTGACCTTTTGACTATTTTCACTTACTTCTTGATTCTTCCGACTCATACCACTTAAAACAAGATTGAGTCCAAAATTTTGACTTAATTTTTCCAACATAAGTGGAAATCATAAAAGAGGGAAGAATGGGTAAAGCTGAGTTTGCAGTGAAGCATTTGCCTTTAGGAAGAAAACTGTGATTGATTGGTTCATTGATCGATATAGAAGGAGCTCATCACCCAATTATTCTTATGGAGCAGAACTGTTGAAAAATTAAGTTAAAATCATGAACAAAATTTCATAACAGACATACAAAAACGTTTAAAATGTAGCGCAATTTTCAAACCATTATAAGACAAATAAAATGAAAAATCTTAAAATATGCCAAGACACACACACACACACACACACACACACACATTGTAACATCGTTTGTTCTCTTTGCATATTAAAAATTAAGCGTTTTCTCTCCATTAATTTGCCTGCTCGAATTTTTTAATGTGAAGACGAATAATTTTTGGGTTCCCACAACTCAGTACTTTCATCTGTTGTGAATCGAAGCTAACCTCTGAGTATTAAACGCCACCATCAGATTACAAAACTCCAGAGGCAGTTAAATAAAATTTACTTATATTTAAACTCAGAAGGAAAACGTCGTTTTAAAGGATGCCTAGATACACTTCTAAGTTATTCTGAAGGTATAACGTGACCTTGAGGACTTGTGCACTAGAACACGTATCGGTGGAGAAGATAGCATGCACGATCGCTAGCAGATTTACCTTTTGTGTATGCTGTGGAAAGTGACAAAATACAGGACAATTTGTTCAATTTGTTTGACCGCCCCAGACTGCTTGTCGGCTACGTTTGCTACATCCTCCAGAGAGGCGTGTTACAAACCAGCTGTTCCAAACCTGTGGTCCTTTTGTGGTATCCTCATGACTGACTGTTTTCCATAACGGTTTCGCCTTGACAGAAATGGAGCTGTGCTCTAGAAGAAATTTAGGGAGTGAAGTTTATCCGGACATTTCAATAACCTTTTCATGAGTTATGAACAACGGCTAGCAACTGCGAAATGTTTTTAAAAAAATTCTGATGTGTTAACATTCACATGACTATATTTGCCTACTAACATTTATTACTTTCTCTACTACTATAGTAAGTAGGGGAAGTATTGCATTCCACTCAAAAATTCGATACTGAGATTTTACCGCAAATACATGTTTTGAGGCCTCCTGAATCCAAAAAAAAGTATTTTTGGAAACATGCCCGTGTGTGTGTGTGTGTGTGTGTGTGTGTGTGTGTGTGTGTGAGAACAGCATAACTCAGAAACGAACAGTCGGATAAACACCGAACTTGCTATTTAGATTCAGTATCTTCCAGAGATGTGAAACGAAGGTTTTCGAGAAAATCCTCCCACCCCAGATTACCGTTTACATGGAACATTTTTCGAACATTTTAATTTTCTCAAAAATGGCTCTAACGATTTTGATTAAAATATCGTATATTTAAGATACTTTTATGACAAATGAAATGTATATCTCGAATTTTCTGGGAATGTCTCCAAAAGTATTCTTCATTGTGAACGACTTTTGCATAACTGGTAAACCATAAGAGATACACACAATTTTACTACACAAAAAATGTAGATCGCGTTAAAATACACAATTTATGTCATATACATTTTTTTTTTTTGAGTGAACAATTTTTGAGGTATTGCTTGTTATTATTCCCTTCAGTTTTCCAATACTTATACTTTTTCTCAAATGGGAATTCGTTATTAATTTTTTTTTTGTCCTGGCAATGCAAAGAGAAGCAACCAGCTCTTAAAATATTTGACTATCGCTTAAAGCCTACCAATTCCCCTTGCATCTACAAGGAGATTAACATCTCGATATCTCGATTAACATGAAGCATGTGGAGAATAAGCGTTTGTAAAAATAGTTTGTACAAGAGTAGAGAAAGTCACGTGAGTGTAACATATCAGATTTTGTTTATATAGCTTCTACAAAGTATTCTTAGGAAAGCTTATTTTTCTATCTACTTCATGTTAATCGAGGTAAACCTGTGCAGAAATAGATTACTACACATTTCGTTGAAGGTAGTACAAAAGGGATACACCGTCCTCCAGAGACAGGGAGCACGAGTAAGACTATAAATGTGTGTGTGTGTGTGTGTGTGTGTGTGTGTGTGTGTGAGGGAGAGAGAGAGAGAGAGAGAGAGAGAGAGAGAGAGAGTGAGTGAGTGTGTGTTTAATGTTCGTAAAGAAAACTCAACGTAAACAAACCAGATATTAACCCAGCAGAAAGTGAGTGAACATCATTGCCAATGAGCGTTTGTTCCAAAGGCAAAACCGCTTTAGATGTTAAAGGCGACATATAAATGGAATACCAAAAAAGGGGGAAGGGATAGGGGAAACCGAATCGATAGTCAGATGTTTAAAAACCGAGTCTCTATATGCTAGCCTGGAAATTCTTCGACATCTTCCTTTTCTCGACATTGCTAGAAACAACTGAATAGCGACACAATTTGAAAAGAATGACAGAATTGTAATTTCAAACCTGTAACAACGTTGTTTTGGAAATCGCTAGTGCCACAAATGAAAAGGGCTTCACTGACTATTGCCAGAAAATTGTAGATAAAGGATTTGTCATGAAATTATTATAAACATGTGGTATTTCAATTACAATTGTTAGAGCCATTTTTAGAAAATACAACATTTCAAAAAATGTTCCATGTAAAACGTAGTTCGGGGTGAGTGGATTTTCTTGAAATTATTCGTGTCGCATCCTTGAAAGTTGAACCTAAACACAAAGTTTGATGCTTATCGTACTCTTCGGTTTTTGAGCTGTCCTGTTCGAGCGCGAACCTTTTTCTGAAAAAACGCTTTTCTTTGAATTCAGAGGCTTCAAAACACATAGGTATCGGTGAAATCTCGATATCGAATTGTTGGGTGGAATGCAATATCTTCTCTACCTTACTAGCTACGTGGTACAGTAGAGAAAGTAAAAATACTACCAGGGACTTAGTAGGCTGTAAAGCTCAGCATATCCCCCCCCCCCAAATAATTACTGTACTTCATCTTCTACGTGTGTTCATAGCGTTTAAATACCAACTGGTCTCTCTCTTTTACAATCGCAGTATCATCTTATATGAAGACATATAACATTTATACGCTCGCTTAACTCAAACTTATGATCCTGTATTCTACAACACGATGGCTGCTCACTTTACCAGCTTCAGGCATATGCGCTCTTCGTGTTACTGTGTGGAGCCGAGTGTGCAAAGTTCCCTCTGCCAGGCTAGACCAACATTTTTGTTTCTAAATTATGAAGCAGCGGCTA
Organism: Deroplatys truncata; assembly: GCA_030765065.1. Taxonomy (NCBI): domain Eukaryota; kingdom Metazoa; phylum Arthropoda; class Insecta; order Mantodea; family Mantidae; genus Deroplatys; species Deroplatys truncata. The sequence goes on from CM060976.1 coordinate 108,593,230, forward strand.
TGTGAGCTATTATCGGGAGATTGCCCCCACCGACCAGGCAATTGAGACATAAAATAGAGATAAGTAGGCGCAGTAGCGCTCTCGCACAGCATAAACACCAGAAACGCTATCGACATATAACCGATTCTTCTGGAAGTTTCCCTTTTTCCCGCCTCAAAATATTCCCTGAAAAATTCCAGTGGCTTGCTCGCGAATCAGCCAGTTAGCAAGTGCGTTTCTGGTGCGCCATAAAGTGCGTTCTCCGAGTGAGGTTGTGACGTCAATTGCGACGTATAGTGTGTGCTGCTACTGCGAGAGATTAGAGAGGTCTTGTGTTCTATTCCCCAGTGAATGAAGCGATTTCAATCGCTTATTAAATATTTTTTTGCAGAAAATAGATATCTAATCAAATTGATGCGACATATTTTAATAGATGAAATTAAGGAATAATTGCATAGTTACATATACATTCGTATTTATTTCCATACGGAGCTATTACCTAACAATTCTAACTAGAGATAGTATGTAGTTATTCTTTGTTTATTGTTTGTTTGTTTTTGGGTACAACACCAGTTCCTACACACCAAGGGTATAAAACTGTATTTGTTGGAACCTACATGATTACCACTAAAGTAAATACATGTATATAGAGATATATTTTACCGATACTTTATAGTTAGTACACCATTGAACTGTGCCAACGAAGTAAGACTTGCAAGAACAAAAGAACAAAAAGATTAATTTAATTGTTGATAATAGTTTTAAGAATATTGATGTTACATGTTCTCAAGAAAGTATTACAGTATTTTTTTTTTCCTTTTGTTTCCTCCGCAGAGCATTTCGCTTAGATGGCTAGTAATTTTAAGGGCGAGAGCAATGCCCAATAAACATAACATTTGATCGTGTAACAACTATACGTAGCGTATTTTTACTTTCTCTACTACGTGCTTAAAGAAAGTAGAGGAAATACTGTATTCCATTAAAAAGAAAATCGGTATGGAGGTTTCACCGGAAATAGATGTTTTGATGCCCCCTGAACCCAAAAAAGGGCGTTTTTAGGAAATGTTCAGTTTCTGTGAACAGCTAACTCAAAAACGAAAAGTCGGTTAAATACCAAACTTAATATTTAAGTTCGGCATATTCCAAGGATGCGACATAACGATTTCCAAGAAAATCCCTGCATTCCAAACTACCCTTTACAGTGTTAATATAGAGAACTTTGATTTTGATTAAAATACCGTACCAGATTTTCATGACAAATGAAATGAAGCCTCCGAAGCCCTCTTCATTATAAATATCATTTGTATTACTGGTAAACCTTTTATACTTCCGAGGATATTCTTTATTATTGGTTTGAATTTTCAAATATTTTATATTTTTCTCAAGTCCAAGTTTTTATTCTTTGTTTGTTTGTTTTTGGTGTTCATGCAAAAAGAAATAGTGATCGGTTTTGAAAAGATTTGACTTTCGCTTTAACTTACTGTATTTTTCTTATACTGCAACGAAATAGTAATGAAGGTTTATTTTGTATTAACAAGTAGTAGATAGAAGATAAAGCTTTTGTAAGAATAGTTTTAGAAGATTGAGTAAAGAAAATCATGTGAATGCAACACATCGGTTTATTAATTTACCTCAGTATATCGTAATTTATCTGGATTAGATTAAATAGCTTGTCTTTATTTATGTGAGCTTGGAAACATACTTTCAACGGTATTCATTATTTTACTGTAGTTATGAAAACAAAATATTTTTCAGATTGCTAATTAACGTACACAGTTTAAATTTCGGTATCTTACGTTCGTCTCGCGGGGTTATCCGTGCTGGGAAAGAAAATTGGTGTTCGCAGACAGCGTGTCCGGTTCTTGACCAAATGTGGAAGAGAGAGATCGGTTGATGCTTCATTGAATTGTTGGCGTAGCTGTTACACTTGCAGTGTAACTTTAGTATTCAACGCAGAAGCTTTCACGATTCAACATGTCCTTATATCGACCATCATTGGCAATTTCCTATTAGTACGGAGCATGCAGGTTTTTCTGTACAGCACTTGAACACCTGGCCAGGATTCCCATACCCTCAGCACGTAGCTACCTTTCCTACATTCTTCTTCTTCTTTCCTAGTTTGTCTTTAGCTCCGAGCACCGCATCATTGTATTTAGTACCGTTTCCGCTTAAATTCAAAAGCGTTAAGAGTAATGATTGTGAATTATAGTTGTAGAGCAGTTCTAAAATCCATTACTGCCACATAGGCCTAAGTCTCATAAACAATTCAAATTTTGAAAACAAATATAATGTGAACGATCACACGACTTCCGCCCATAGCAAATTCACACGCACCAGTTTTATCTAAATAAAACGCCATTCTTCTATCCACTTTGTCATTCATGATACATTTTGCCTAGGAATGGTTTCTAGTTAAACAATAAATGCTTAGTTAGTTGCTTAAAACGTATGCAAATAGCATCGAAATATTTAGATTCACTTGCCAGCTCTTGTGATGGAAAGAAAAAAAGAAGAATCTCAAACCATCAAGCATGTCTGTCAAATGACGTAGGAAAGTGCAAATCTGCAACACAGAATATTGCCTATGCAAAGCGACATAAACTAAAGCACTTAAAACACTGCTTGTCTCTAATTTCACAGTTTTATAAAATAACTTAAAACATCAGGATGAAGAGGATTTTACAGACCATTCGCAGAAAATTCAATATATATAAAATTTATTATTAATATTATTATTATTATCATTATTATTATTATTAGTCATGCAAATAGCTTAAACCTATGGTATTTCAATCAAAATTGTGGAAGCTATTTGTAAGAAAACAAAAACAAGCATATAATGGATAGTTTCGAGTTTGGGAATTTTCTTGAAAGTCTTACTGGCCCTCTTAAACAGCGCCTGAATAAAATATAAAATTTTATATCTATCCGACGTTTCGTTTTTAATATGCTGTTGGTATAAGATCAGTGATCTGGATGATGATGGCCACTTTAGAAGCTTTTACCTACTTATTTGTTGATTTTGCCACCGTGATCTCGTAGCTCTTTCTATTGTCTCTTGCGCCAGCTGCTCCAGAGGTAAGCTATGAGATTTTTCAGTGTATGCATAGGCGTGCTGTTAAAGGATAACACCAGTTTAAGTTGAATGAGAAATTTAATGTGATATGATATTTGGACTGACTGAATTGTAACACTCGCAACTGTGACAATTTAATTATTATACCCCAAACTTCTGCAGTATCAACGTTACGGTTGGAAAGAACAGTTTCTACAGTAAAAGAAAATAGAAGCATAACCTTCCGCGACTCGCTAAAATGTTGCTCCGAAAGACCTCTCTCAATAGCCGCGAAATCTTACTCTCACCAGCGCGTCATTAGGAGCTTAAAATCACACACTAAGTACCGCTGACGGTACCAGCGAGAGAGAATGTACGCACAACTGTATAAATGAAGGTGTGCACGAACGCTGTAAATACCAGTGCTGGTACCAGAATGAGTGACACTCTGATCTAAAATGGCACGTCTTTATTACTTTTACCTCCACCTGCATATTATTCCGCCACCAACGTTATTATTCACGCGCAATCAATGCTTAAAATCCTAATGTGAATCTTAACTTTGATACCATGTGACTTGGCTAAATTCTCAGAATTTAAGTGCATTTTTCTTTTCTAGAATTCTGCATACGTGATCCTGCAAACGTACTGAAATCAACTCCTAACTGAATTCCCAAAATCTTTAAGTTAATGCGTTCGCTACTTCGGCTGTCGCTAATGACTTTGGTTAACATGACTCGCTAATGACCTGTTTCTTGGACAAATCCTTGAACTCAAGCTTGTTACATTAAACTTTGATTTAATCTACGAAAATTGTTTATTGCAATTATTTTTCTCTATCTTACTGTTCTTTCTTTATTTAATTATTTATACATTCCCTCAATAATTACGGTATCGCTATTTATACTCGCGCATACTCGCAAATTTTTGGGGTTTAGTGGCCCTTAAAACGTGTATTTCCTGTGAAATTTACATATCGAAAACAGTACTTCGTCTACCTACTCTAGATGAAAAAAACTCTGGTTTATTACAATTTCGTTCTATTGTCACGAGGTAATGATGAAAAAAGCGAACGTATCGCCATGCTGTGTTTGTGTGTTTTTCTTTTTTTGTGTGTGTAACAAATTACAACCTCAATTGCTGCTAAACACGGTTTATTTGTCACTTAGCTGCTCAGCATAGCACAAACTTCACCCTTGAGATACTTGAGAAACACTGAGAACGGAACACAACTGATTTGTCGAATCGATTCACAACTGAACTGCACTCGGCTCTGTCCACTTTTAATTGTCCAAACGCGGCAAGAGTAGCTCCTTATATATGCTTCGCATACAAAGCGGAATGTTCTGGAAGCGGAAGCTCTAGAAACGACTGAAAGAAGTTCCTAGAATAGTAATTACCGAAACTTTGGAGAAACAGCACGTAATGGGTTTGTTGCGCGGGCTATTGTTCTGAAGAACACCGGCGACTAGCCCCATCCAACGGCTGAACCGGAATGCGCTCATCGGTGGCCTGCCGGTAACTCCGCGCGCGTGGTCACAATATGTACAGGGTGTAAATAAACACCACCGCACAGATTCTACCGGCAGTAGACGGTTAGTGCATCAATTTGAGATAAGAAACCAGTCGTCTACAAAGCCAAGTTACCAGTTGTCTAATCAATGTAATTAGTGATTGGGATCAGTGAATCAAAATCGGAACCAAAATATGTGAATAGTTTACATTAGAAACGAAGTACAGGTCGCTGGAGTTAGTTAAGCCTGTCAATTAACTCCCTGAATAAGCATTTCTAAATTTTGCCATTATCAAAATCGCTGAAAGTGTGGACCTAACTTATGATTGCACGCCACCGCAATGCGTAACAGATTGTGGGGAACGGCAAAACAAGCGTAAGAAGATTCTGATAGCTGTTCTGTGGCCGAGCGGTTAGGTGATGATTTGGGTTTAAGGGTACTCAACTGCTAGGTCATTAGCGCCCTTGTAAAACGGATCATGGAAAAGACCAGAGATAAACATGAGTATAAAACTCATAGCACAAGTCAGAAATAAATATGAATATGTAAAACTAAACCGAGAAGTATAAAACACCTGCTATTAATATGACTAAATCCGCATTTAGAAATATACCTTTGACACGAAATTAAAAAGCCCTTTAAACAGTTTGCTCATCATTTGCTAAACCCTCTGCAAGACTGGCCGACAGTTGCAGTGTCCCAAAGATGTGCTAGAGCAATACACTCTACAGCACGTGACGGACAGACAGACCTTCGCCACAAAGCGGACAAATAGGAGCAGGGTCACCCTTAAAAAGATAACTGTGCGTAAAATTGCAGTGGCCAATACGCAACCGAGCCAAACGCACCTCCTCACGACGAGATACGCGAGAGGAAGTTACCCAGTTTATTCGGAATGTCCTTCAGTACTCTAACCTTATTTCCGCGGAGAGTTAACCACTCCTCACACCAGCGCAACAACACCGTTCTTCGCACAACAAGCCTAAAGTCTTCTTACGTTACCCGAGGTATTATAACACTGGGTACTGTGGTTGCCGCCTTAGCTGCCAAATCCGCAAGTTCATTCCTCGGCAAGTCAACGTGACCAGGTATCCAAGCATACTCAATATTAACGCCAGAGGCGTATAAAACATAGAAACCATCCTGGATTTGCTGAACAATGGGGTGGTAGTTGTATAACTCACGAACGCTTTGAAGTGCACTAAGGGAATCACTCAATATGAGATAGTCTCCTAATTTTCGACGGCGCACGTACAAAATGGCTCGGTATATGGCATACAGCTCGGCACTATATGGAGTGCTATCATGAAAACCGAATGTATGGTGTTCGGTTCCATGAACATAAGCACATGCAACACCGTTTGGGCACTTACGAGGGCAAATCAAAAAGTCGTTGCCCCTATTTTTTCGGCCAAATTACGAATGTAAAACAAAAACCAACATATACATTCGAAGTAGTGGAGTTTTCATGGGCCGGTCCTCAGAGTTTCCAGGTGCTGCCGGCGGCAGTGCTGCTGTCAGTGCATTCAAAATGGCAGATGTGCTTAATACGTCACGGTTTACGAGCAACGAAGTGTGATCCGTTTTCTATGGAGTAAGGGACGAAAGCCCATCGGGATCCACAGGGAAAAGCATCCATCATATGGGGAATGGTGTCTTGCTTTGAGAAGTGTGAGATGGTGATGTTCTGAGTTGGAAAATGGCCGTGCAAATCTGCATGACAATGAGCGTGCGGGGAGACGGCGTGTATCGGTGACTGATGACAATATTGCCGGCGTGGATGCGATGGTGAAAGCAGAGCGGCGCGTGCGCATCAAAGACATTGCTCAGGAGCTCGACATTTCTTTTGGGGGTGCTTTCGACATCATTTACGAGTGCTTAGGGTACAGGAAGGTTTCATGTCCATGGGTTCCTAAGCAGTCGGATGGCGTGGTGAAAGGCAAGCGAATGATTGCTTCTTTGAATCATCTGCAACGATATGCCGAGGAGGGTGACAATTTCCTGGATCGCATTGTTGCTGGCGATGAAACGTGGGTACTGCATTACACGCCGGAATCAAAACAGCAGAGTATGGCGTGAAAACATCCGCAGTCTCCTGTGAAAAAGAAATTCCGTACTGCGGCATCGTTCACAGAGTGACGTTAACGGCATTCTAGAATTGCTGTGGACCGTTCGTGCTGGATTTCATGCCGCAAGGTGCCACCATCAATGCCGACAGATATTGTTCCACACTGTCACTTCTGCGGGCTGCGATCAGAAAAAACCGCCGGGGGATTCTCAATGTTGACAACGTGATCATCCTCCACGATAATGCGAGACCACATGTGGCAAAGAAGACCGTCGGCAAGCTAAGGAACCTTCACTGAGAGTTTCTAGAGCATCCACCATACAGCTCGGATCTTGCCCCTAGTGATTTCAATCTTTTCAGTCCGCTGATGAAGTTCCTGGCAGAACAGCGATTCACTTGCGACGACGAAGTCAAGACAACAGTGCGACAGTGGTTCCGTAGTCAGACGGCCGACTTCTACCGCAGCGCAGCGTGAAAAGAAGCAAACGAATGGTTTTGCTTCATTTAAGCGCACATACATAATTCCCTAAGAGATCGGCACAGCGATATTGCTTAGAAGGTTCTGCCGATTCGGCATAAAGACTCATAACTGGGCTAGTGGGGAAAGCACCAATAGCCATTCGAATGACCCGATTATGGGCTATGTGCAGCACAGATGTTCGTGCTGAGAAATAAATATACACCCTTAGTCTTATTTTTCATCCGATCAGTGCGCGATGCAATCGCAGCAAAACTGTCTCATCCGCTCCCCAAGATTTGCCATTTAATACCCGCAAGTTGTTCAGAGAACGGCCACATCGCGCTTTCAACTGTACCATATGCGATGACCAGCTAATTCCCTGGTCAACCCCAGGAATCTCGTCGAATATGCGAATGGTAGTAAATATGGACCGTACCGGAGCGAAGGTGGTAATCGTCTCCTACAGCGCCAGAAGTTCACGCAGATTGACTGCTCAGTTGAGAAACGAAATTCGTTTTTAGAACTGCATTCTTGAAGACTATCTAAACATCGCTGCATACCGCGTTCCAAAAACTACGTACGCTGAGAAGTACAATAAATGTCATGCTTATTCAACTGGAGGAACACATTTCGAGATGGAATTAATTGCTATAGCAAACAGTGTAAGGCTTAGCACCATCCCTGAGGTACTCGGTTCTCCTGAATAAAAGATTTCGAAAAAACCGGGCCTACCCTTACTCGGAAATCGCCACCCTTCATGAGCTACTGAATAAACAGTGGTAATGGGCGACACAAGTTTCAGGCGTTTAGGCAACTTAGTATCCCTGATCGACAACACGCATCATAAGCCTTCTCAAGGTCAACAAATATCGCAGTGGTTTGACAGTTCTTCAAGAATCTGTTCATGATCTGTGTCGACAATGACACAAGGTGATCCATTATTGAATGGCGTCTTGGAAAACGACACTGGATATTGGTCAGCAGGTTGTGAGTTTCCTACCACCATCCCAACCGTTTATTGATGATGCGTTCCATCACCTTACAAACGCAACTGGTGATTTAAATTGGACGGTAGCTGGACGGGAGATGACGATGCTTTCAACTTTCAAAATGGGTATGACAGTAGCCTCCGCCACATTTCTGGAAAAGTGACGTCAACCCAAACACGATTATAGACCTCGAGTACGAAAGCCTTACCTACAGGAGAGAGCTGTTGCAACATTTGTTCTTGGATACCATCTGACCTTATCTTGATAGTCGCAAATATGAAAGAACGTGTTCTAACTCCGCCATGGTGAAAAGACGGTTCTAATCTTCAAGATTGGCTGAACCAAAGCAAAAACCTTGAGATTCCACCTAAGTCTTAACAGGAAGGACCTCGGGCGAATAGTTATCTGAGCTAGACATTTGAGCGAAAGCACGGCCAAATGTCTTAGACACGTCAAATATATCAACAGCAGCAACTGCAGAGGAAGGTGTATGTCGATTAAATGAAGCTACTAACATGCTCCGTGATGTCTTTTTGCAATCCTTTATAACATGTCTAGACTTAGCACGCTTTTTTTGTATTTGATTAGGTTTTCCAATGTTGGGTGACGCTGGAAAACCCTAAGAGCACGCCTGCGAGCACGAATGGCGTTTCAGCATTCTTGCGTCCACCAAGGGATTGAAAATCGACGGGGATTGGCAGTCACTGTAGAACAGCTTGCTCAGCAGCAGAAAGAATTGTCTCTGTGAGATGTTCGACCAAAACATCCAGTCGTGCTCATTGTAATTAAACACAGCCAATTGGGAGTAAAGGTTCCAGTTAGCTTGATCCAAGCGCCATCTAGGCAAACGTGTCGAACATATATCTTGTGTTAAAAGACTAATAAAACATGGTAAGTGGTCACTAGAGTGTAAATCAGAGATAACATTCCTTTGCAAGAACACTGCTAACTGAGGTGAACATACTGCAATATCAAGGTGTGAAACATTGTTGGACTCTGAGAGAGAAATGTATCTTCGGTATTCAGAAATGCTAAGTTACAATTGCCCAAAAACGCGGCAATTAATTCACATCTTGCACAAGTCCGAGATGAGCCCCAAACAGGGTGATGGGCATTAACGTCTCCCAGCAAAGGTAAAGGTGTTGATAACTGGGAAACTAGATCTTCTAAATCCGTCGTGAGGGAGAGGCCATCGGATGGAAAAATTAAATCAAATTGGGTTATATTTATAGACCCTCCTTAACTGCTTTGGTTCTTAGCGTCCCATTCTATATTGGGCGTGAAAGATATAAAATTTTGCTCAGATGCCGCTATCAGGCTTGAGGTTCTCTTACGTGCCATAAATCTACGGCACGGGGCCACCGGCTTTACTTTCCTTCCGAAGGAAGCCATGCTGAGAATTTTTACACTTGAAAAAAATCTATCGCCCTCCGCCGGGTTTAAACCCGCAACCTCGGAAATTAGAAGCTAGCATGGTAACCACTACACCACGGAGGACGATGGAGGCAGATAAATGTTACAAATGGTAAATCGGATGGATGGCAGTTTAATCCTTACAGCCACTGACTGGATGTCGGACTGCATGGATACAAATCCCAAAAATATATCATCTCTGATGAGCATTATAGTGCCCCCGTGCACAGGAATGCCCGCTTTGGGGGTAAGATCACACCGTACTCGGGTATACCGCCTGATTTGAAAGCTATCTTGTGGACGGAGCTTAGTCTCTTGTAAACATACGACGAAAGGATTATTCTTGTTGAGTATAAGTTCAAGCTCTGGTCGATGTGTTTTAATTCCACGTATGTTCAATTGTACGATAGCCATAATATTCATAATGGGATAAGTTTTCAATTCTAAGAGGCCACTAACTTGAGGACGACGTGGTCCAATCAATTTGCCCTTTTGCGGTGACGGGTTAGCACCTTTTAACGGAGGAGTGATCCTGTCTCTTTTTTTTACTGTGGTTCTTGCAGAGCAGGCAAATCCACCTGCCCCATCTCCACGGGAGAGGACCCCTTTCCAATTGTAAACATCGGTTTAAGAACCTCGAACCGATTGGAAGTGGAGATTGGCGAAGATGTAGATCGCCGATGCGAATCCTTCCCAGAGGATTCCTCATAAGAGGATCTCTAAAGAGATTCTCGTAGACTTTTCTTGCCTTTAGATGTTTTCAATAAAAGCTTACCATTTTCTTTTAGGAAGTGGATTCTTTCATAGCTTACCGTGAACTTCTTTGGTGATAAAATGTGTATTACGGGTTCGCTAGTCATGCTGATTGAGGTCGACGGCTTTAATGGTAATTTTACCGATGAAGTCTTTTGAGTAACGGACTTGGCAGATATTGGCGTCGTCTATTGATTTTAAAGGCTTTGGCAGCGTACTAGCTACGAGGATCTTTTTGAAATGTTGACCCGTCGATATCGCCTGGTCTGAGTTGCTATTTCGCGACTCCGTGCCGGTTTAGCTGCAACTGAGCTATAGGCACAGGACTTCGGGACCGAAGGTTGGCGGATACGCAGGAAGATTCCGGGCTTCCGAGAAGGAAACCACCCTAACCCGGATCTCATGGATCGCTCTTTCCTCTGCAAAACGGGGGAATTCTCGGGAACTTGATTTGTGTTCACCGCTGCAGTTAACGCACGTTGGAGCAAATGTACATTCTCCATCGTAAGAGATGTCTCCACAGTTAACGCACGTAGATTCGCCGTTACAAAATTCAACTACACGTAGATCTTTTAAATACCTAAAACTTTACCTTTTTGTTATTCGTTATTTGCTATACAAGTATAGACTTTAGCAGTTCATTTAACTTTATTGTACGCAATTTAGTTTTTAGTATGTACTATTTAGGCCATTAAAGTGTGAATTTTAAATTAAAAACTTGTGCTTTGGTAAGTTAAAAATTATACGTACACAATACAAATGTTTCTATAAATCAAATTAAACTTCAGTTTATGCTTATACAGAAGACAGAAAGAAAGAAAGAAAACCAAAATCGTGGCATTGGGATTCAAACCCGAAATTCCAATGGTGGTTTAGCTACGTCTTTCTCGTAACGTATTCATTGCGCTAAAGAGCAAGTAAGAATTTGCTCCACTTATGTTCTTATCATATCTTACACTTGAAATTAAAGTAATCAGTTGCGTGCAAACTCTTCAGCAATTTTAAGGCATAAATTTGTAATTTGTCTTCGTAGACCATAGATTTTCTATCTCAAATTGATTGTCTATGAATAGTCTGTTATCAGTAAAATTAATGCGGTGTTATTCGTTTACATCCGGGATATATTGGACCCGGCAGAGACCGATGGCGTAAAACCCTTAGCATGGCCTCCTTCGGAAGGGAAGCAAAGCCGATTGCAGATTTACGGCACCTAAAAAAACCATCAAGACTGATAAAGAGGCATCTGAGCAAAATTTCCGGTATTTCACGCCCAATATAGAATGGGACGCTAAGGACCACAGCAGTTAAAGAGCGTCCATAAATAAAAAGAAGGAATATTTTGGGTCATTCAAAAAGGAGAAGATTTTAAATATTAACAATACTAACACATGTGATACAACGCTGGATAGAGGGCAGCTCAAAGTTTTAATCCCCACCTATTAGCTCCATTTGATGCCTACAGCGCAGCGGCGCTGTGGTTTACAAAAAAATTGCGACGTCAAAGGAAAAGTCGTTTTGTGTGCTGCAGTATGCAAAGAGTGAATCCATTGTTTCAGTGCAGCGTACATTTCATTGTAAGTTCAGCAAACAGGCGCTTGGTGCAAGAAATTTGTGGAAGATGGATACACATACCAAGGGAAAAATCACTGGTCGTCCTCCCACTCATATGAAAATGCTGAGCGTAACCGAACTGCTTTCGAACTTGGCCTTAGAAAATCCACAAGCACAGGAAGCAGAGAACTGGAATGTCCACAACCAACGGTATGGAGTGTGCTTAAACAAAAAAGCTGCACTTGAAGCCGTACAAGTTGCAGTTACGGCAGTTTTGCAAGATTTGGAAGATTGACACTTTTTCGAATGGCTAATCTTTTCCAGTGAATCAACATTTCATATCTTTGATGAAGTGAATCGCCAAAATGTCAGCATTTGGGGTAGCGTAAATCCTGGCGTTGTCATCGAATGTGAAAGAGACTCCAGAGCTGAATGTGTTTTGCGCCATTAGTGTCGAAGTTTACGGCCCTTTCTTTTTATGGAGGCAATTGCGACTGAAAATGCATATCTGAACATGCTCCAAGAGGTTGTTTCCACAAATTAAAAAAGATCGGGATCATCGGCTCCACCTCACTTCCACGAGGTATGGAAGCGTCTAAATGATACAGTTCGAGGACGACGGATTGGAAAAGGTGGAGAACATGATCTTGTTCATCTTAAGTGCCCTCCAAGGTCATCAATCTCGGCCCTTGCTATTTTTATATGTAGGTGTAGGTACATAAGACAGCGTGTATGTACAACCTATGCCTACTGCTCTTCAAGATCTGGGAAATCAAATTGTTACAGCAGTGAATTCAATAACCATGGACCAGTTAATTCGTGTGTGGCAAGAAATGAACTACCGATATGACGTTTGTCACATAAGCAATGGTGCTCATGTTGAATGCATAAAATAAAACTTGGAACATTCTTGTATCCATTGATGTATGCTATGTGTGTGTCTATTGGCGTTCGTTAGAAGTAAATCTGCTCCTTCATTTTAAATAATCCGGTATGTGTATGTACAGGGTGGATCCTGTAGATATTGTATAGTTGAGAGTATACGGTATCTCCAAAACCAAGCGTTGTAGAAACGAATGTTTTAATAAAAGTTGTTTGATATTATGGGGGAAAGTAAATGCCATTAGTTGTGTTTTACTTTAAATTAACCCTAATTGTAGGTTCCAATTTAAAACAATTAAATTGACCCTAAAATGACCATCATAACGTCCTCCAAACAAAACACACTAATGGCGTTTACTTTCCCCCATAATATCAAGCAACTTTTATTAAAGAAATTTCTTTCTACAACGTTTAGTTTTGGAGATATTGTACACTCTCAACTTAATTGGTCCAGGTGTCCCAGAATTCAACCATCCAAATTGCAAGGTAGGGAATTTGTTTGTGGTGTCTAAATTCCATGCAATAGCATACAATTTGTTAATGGTCAGCACGCAACTGATTAAACCTTGACAGGACGTGGGGGAAACAGGCAGAAGACTCGCCATCTCAACTTATTGTACCTCCGATGTGTTGGTTAAAGGCATACATCGCATTAAAATATATCGATGATGGAGGTGTAGAGTGAGGTTCAAACCTCCGTAACTGCATTTTTTTCCGTGCTGCGGTTACCATTTTTATTTGTTTTATTATTCAGAACCGCTCGTTCACTCTAATGAATTATGCAAAATAAATGTACAATGTATTTAACATTAAGGCTATGAGTAACGAAGTAACTCAAAACTTGAGGGGTTGTAATTCATTATCCAATCAAAACCGTGCGTACGTACAGTGGACACAAAAAAGGAATCATCCCCATATTCCATGTGATGATCGGAGGGCTTCGTGTATGTAATAGCTGGTTCATAACGCACATGCAGGAACTGTAGAATGGTCTCTGCCCTATGAGGGCAATGACCATGTATAAGTATGTTTCTCTGTTGTGACGCGTATAAACTACTGAAAACAGAGCTTGGAAACGCCCTTCGTTGTCCGAGAGGTTAAGACGGTACCGCTCGCACTCCTCGGTTCAAATCTCGCATTAGTTATTGTTATTTTATGTTGTTAATTTTATGACTGGATGTGTAGAACATAATATTACATTAATATAACTTAAGCATTTTAAGTTTTAGGCATATCTAGGCATTCGTTCTAAAATACTCGCTTTAAAGAACTAAAGAAATAAATGCAAATAAAGTATTATGTTCTAAAACACACAAAAATAAAATTAATATCGGATGTATGAACCCTGAGCACCTATAACTGTACTCATTTTCGGGTTATAGATGAAATTAATCCCTGTAGTAATATCGACGAGAAGCTAAAACATCCCAGGCTTCTTGAATTTGTACCCAGAACTCTGTACAAATCCAACACCTCCATCAGTATATCTTATTCCCACAGATGGAATCAAAATATTCTCAAGTGTTGCCGTGTATTGCACACTGTTCATTGTATCGTCAAGCTGTCACAACACACCTAGACCATCCTTTGATATCCAGCAAAATACAGATATGCGATCATGATGAAATTCTGAAGCCACGTATTTGGCATCGTAATAACTATTCTGTTATGAAAATTACCAAATGCCATTTATGAAATGGAGTGTATCGAAAATATAGTAACTATATGTTGATTAGATATTATTAACAGAAGAAAAAAAGGTGTTTGGTACATGCGATAAGCGAATCTACGGTCTTAACCACACAAGTACCGCACGCTTTGTCACAGCGTTACAGAGAAGACACATGGAAGGTAGCATCGTACAACTTGCTCAACGGCTATACAACGGTATTGTGTATGGTGTAAACAAGGCGCTGTGCCGTGTAGGACAGTTTGGCGTTCAAGACATGGCTCCTCTTTTATTTTCCTCGCATGTACTTCAAGTCTTCATCAGTTAGACCGGTGGCTACACATACAGGGCTTTCTATGGTTCAAAACTAGCCCATCTCTCGTGAATGGACTTGTCGTGAAGAGAACCTAGCTTGTTTATTCTGCCACTCTAAGGTCCACCTACAGAACTCTAGTCTGGGACCGAAGTGCCCTGGTCCCAATGCCGGCACCTTAAGCGATGTACAGTCGTTCTTGTAAAACCAGTGCACGCTGGGCTTGTTTGTACCTATTCGTGGGCCTTGCAATTAAAGGGTGCTGGTGGAAAGTTTTGCCCAAACCCTAGTAATCACCCCTTCGAGATGGAGTACGACGCCTCCGGCTTGCACTGCCATTGGGTCTGTGCACCATTCAATATATACTTTCTCACAACCGCTGATGGACATTTTGGGGCTGTTGAGCGCAAGGATGATGTCTGCCTGGAAATCTTAGCCCTGTAAAGCTACAGATGCTTGTATCTTACTTTCCCATAAATCAAAATGCATATCAGCAAGTTTGGTAAATGAAAATGCTTCTGTCGTGTTTCGAAAGAACTGTTAATAGTCTGCTGCATTTGATGAACATATCAGAAAATGGCTCTCATTAACCACTCAGGTGCGCATGCCACTCAACTTCGTAGCATTACACACGTTAGTAGGAGCGGCTGCACTTTATAGCTCAGTTGGTCAAGTGTTGGATTTTCATCAGTAAAGGAATGTGGTGTAGGTTCATGTCTATAATGTGCCTCTAATTCGCAAGATCGCGAGTTTAAACCCGGTGGAGGGTGATTAATTTTTTTCGGGCATAAATATCCTTAGCATGGCTTCCTTTGGAAGGGAAGTGAAGCCGGTGGTCCCGTGTCCTATATTTACGGCACGTAAAAGAACCTCAAGCCTGATAAAGAGCCCTCTGAGCCAACTTTCCAGTATTTCCCAATATAGAATGGGACACTAAGAGCCATGGCAGTTAAAGAGTTTCTACACATACAACAAAAATGTGCCTTTTTCTTCTTCTTTTTTATCCTCGTGCACTTTTTTATGAACCTAATACGTTTAGTTCTAGTAGGCTACAAGGCACGGATGAACATTTCAGAAAATGTCACTTTCATTTGAAGAGCTATTATGCCCGTCATACTTGGTAAATTACCGCTAACGAAACCTAGGTAGCTTTCATTTTATCTTTGAAAAAGTCCTATTTTTTATAATATTTGTCTAGCTTTCAACGTTTAAACTACTCCATGTCTATCGTGAGACTAATAATAACAATTAATAATAATAATAATAATAATAATAATAATAATAATAATAATAATAATAATAATACACTCAGAAGTACGCATCCGGTAACATTTCATTCCCTCGCGCGCTACTGATTGATCCGCAAATGCCGTAGAGAGAAATGCTTTAGCCACTTAACATGATCTGAAATCAATGGACTGTTATTAGTGCCGTGCGTACCCTCGCAGAACGAGCAATTTTAACGAAGTAGCAAAGCCAATGATAATTTTCAACTTCCCGTGTACTCTGTATTAAGGCTACCTTTTACCGACTACTTGGACAAGAATTAAGCATTCTGAATGAAAATCTAATACACACACTCGCGTTGTATTGACGGGTCTGCTCGTATACCCGATTTCAAAAAAAGCTATCTTTGAAAGTTTACAAAACGTAGCATCTCAAAATGCTTAACTAGAACAACTCCGCAATCCTTGCAATTTGTGTGGTTGGTTGCTGAAGCTCTCTACCCGGCCGCTCTTTATTTTGCTGTGAGGTGTAAAGTAGTTTGGTCTTATTTCCACTGTGTTGTTTCCAATAAAATGTGAACATAATAGTTATTTATAAATACCTGTATAATCCTTTAGATTGTGGCACGAGCGAAAATTTGGCGCATTTCCCGAGTGACATAAAAAGGATATACAGAGTTGCATCAACATTTTATGCAATCCTACCATTATAATTTGGTAATCAATTTCAAAATTAAAAAATTAAATGTCACATTTTTTATCATTCGAAACTGTGACGTAATGGTTTTATAGTGACAGAAGGGTGTTCTGTTTATTTATTTACAAAATAGTAATAATTCGGCTGAAATGAAGACATGTCTTTAGAATTGCTGAAGGAAGTTGAGGAAACTGAAGCCCAAGTAAGTCAATAGAAATGTAAATAATATGAGGAAAATTGCGACAAATTTTGTGATGGGGTAAAAGCAAAATAACTATGGTTATGGTACATTTGTTACTAATTGTCATAAATATGCAGAAAGCCGAGAACTTCCAAAATAAATCTCTAATCTTTGTTTGGACCCCAAGTTCACAGTTTTTACATTAGTTATCATTGATTGAGCCAAAACTAAAGGGTGTATTTAAGAGAAAGCCATAAGTAACCTATATTAATACCAGGTACTTTTTTTCTTCCTCATTTATATACTGCCTTTAACATCTGAAGTCATTTGCCTTTGGAACAATTTGCTCATTGGCAATGATGTTCCTCGTTTGCATTTGAGATAACCTAAGGGTTTGTTTCCGTCAAGCCGGTTATAGACGTAGCAGCATTCCCTCAACTTGGTGTATACACGCTTTACGCAGGTAATGTGTGCCCGTCTAATAAGTTAAAATATACAATAGTTTTACGCAACGTATTATCAGTGCGTGATCTTATGTGTACATATATGCACCAAAATGAGCGATTTAAGAACATGTTGCAAGCCGTTTTTGGCATGTTTAGGAAACTTCTTTATTCTTTGGAAGGTAAAATCCACAGAATATAGCGATAAACTAGCAAGCCTTATGAACAGCTTGTAAACAACATAAAGGAAATAGACTCGAAAACTAATAGGGAGACTGGGGAAACAAAAGGATTACTCTCTGAGAAGTAGTTGGAGAAAGGAATTAAAGAAAGTGAAGGAATCTCGACGGTTAGCCAGTGCATATGAAGTGCTCAAACCACATATTTGGTACTATTGGTCTTACTTAACCCATTCCCTTCTTTTTCTCTCGTTATCTTCCATTAACCTCCTTCAATATGCACACTCTGGCCAAATCCAACAAAACATCTTCCACTTTTCACAACGGACACACTGGAGGAGACACCACTGAAAAGACCTTTCTTGGCGTTTTGCGTGCATGTGTAATAGGAAGACAGCGTTAATACGCCTTTTATCCCGCGAAGCGTGTGCAGATGGACCACCAGAAGAAGGGGACCAAAAGGAATGTGCTACGTAAATTTTCTACCGTCTCCATCATGTTTATGCACACTAGTACCATATAAAATACACAGTGCTGTGAGATAACGCTCGTGACTTCACTGTGAATAGTTTGCCCCTTATTTCAAACTGCAGCCATATTTAAAGAATAAAGGTAACAAAATGTTATATAAGTGTACCATATACCGTAATGAGTGTTAGCAGCGAGATCCAAATAATGGGTAATACCTACAACGGCAGCTACGTTCAAGTATTAGATCTGGCAGCATGGATGATTCACATTCATACATATGTATTAAACCGACTACATGAGCAGATAAACAGTTCAAGCCAGTTGCATAGGCAGAAAATTATTAAGGGGGTTATGTGTATGGATCCATTTTTAAAACAATTTATATCAATTCAAATGATAAATATGAATTAATCTTTAGCTGAAATATAGGTGATCCGTTTGAGATGTCAGAAAAGTAAAAGTTATATTAAGAGGTTAATTGTGCACACATCTCTGAGCAGTTTATTGTAAAATAAGCGGAAAGATGGAAGTTAACAATGAGTGATGTTTCAGACCTCATCCGCGTGGCATGGCAGCACTATCCTGCATAAGAGACAAAATGGTGGTCACGCCATAGCGTGCGCTCAGTGTGTCGTATGGTATGCAAAATTTTCAAGTGTTACATGACAAACGAGCTTTCAAATGTAGTGCAATTCTGTGTATGCTTCGTTACATCGAGATATGGTTAAATGGTGCATGTGCTTGGTGAATAGTCTTTTAACTGCCGAAGGATCTGTGATAGAAACAAGGTTTGCTGTCTCGATGGATGTTCATGGACAAAGCCACATTTCATGTGAGTGACCGAGTCAACAAGCATAACTGCATTATTTGAGAAACCGAGAACCCACACGTCTATGACACATTTCACACCATACAACACACCGAGTGCGCCGTTGTCTCGTGGCCACCATTTTGTTCTCCTATGCACAATAGCGCTGTCATGCCATGTATGAAGTCTGAAACATCACTCATTGTTAACTTCCATTCTTTCGCTTATACTACAGAAAACTGCTCAGAGATGTTTGCATTAACCTCTTATATATAACGTTTTACTGTTCTGACGAATGAAACGATCATCCTGTATTTAAATAAATTGAATTTATATTCAGGTATTAAGGTGCAACAATTGGAATTAACCGAGGTCGCGGGTTCAAGTCCGGTGGAGGACGATTTTTTTTCTTCCGGGCATAAAAATTCTTGGCATGGCTTCCTTCGGAAGGGAAGTAAAGCCGGTGGTCCCGTGTCGTAGATTTATGGCACGCAAAATAACCTCAAGCCTGATAAAGAGGCCTCTAAGCAAAATTTCCGGTCTTTCACGCCCAATATAAAATGGGGCGCTAAGAACTACATCAATTAAAGGGCGTCCATAAATAAAAACTCAATTTAATTTTTTAAGTTGAATTAAAATTAGGATGCGATATTTTGTGTATTCTAAGCGGCAAATGTGTTGTGACATGAAATTTAGTGACCACTGTGGAGTAGGTATTTTGTATTACCGCTGCAGACATGTTATTTCACTACAACATAGGGTTTCTAGTTATGTTCTTAACTGGGAGATATTGCACTCATTTGGAAACCACTCAAATTTAGCACCCGAACGAGAACATGCCCCCAATATCTTAACATAGTTGTGCCCATGCCATCTAAAGTACCTACAGTTTCTGTTGCTGTCATCTTAGGCGATGCTGTCTAAGACATGCTGCGTAAATGATATTAGGAGGTATCTGTTTGTGCCAACCTAGAAAAATGATATTTTTAACAAAGCTATTTTTGCTATTCATTTTTACATTTTTGTTAGCAAGGTGGATTCCAACCTCCAAAACCCCCTAGCTACACCTCTGGTTAAGCCCCCTCTCGCCTTCTTCTGGTGGTCAACAGTATGCGCCAAGGTTAGGGAATGCTGCTACGCCTAGTATCCGCTTTAGGTGATCCGGAACTTTTCTTGAATTGATGCTAGGTAACTCATATTAGCTTATCGATTATTGAAGATTTCCATTGTTATTTTATATATGCATTGCCTACTAGATACATTTATAGGCAGTGATATAGTGGCCTTTCTCATTTCCATTGCCAATACGCGTAAAAGCAATAAAAAGTTTACATTACAGATGATTTTAACATTTTACGAATTAAGAGGGAATTAAAATGAAATCAAATAAATAATAATTTTCAATGGATATATATTATGTTTGTTTTTTTTCCCGCGAACCACCGTTTCTTCGCCCGTTATAACACTTATTTTATGAGCGAATGAAATGAGTGCTGAAATGAACTCGAGGTGTTGTTCAGAGCTGAGAATAGCTCGAAATTTGCCTTGTGAATGAAAAGCCCTAGGGAAAAAAAAAGACTTATCCAACCATGAATTGAACCAGGGTCTACAAACACACATTCTATTCTCTCACCATGGGGAACCAAATGTAAAATTAAATCGTAAATGTATGCATAGCATAATAAAATTTTATATGTGTTCAGTGTTCGAAATAATGTGGTTGAACAACAGCACCATATTTACAGTGGTTCAGCCAATAATCATAAGCTTTTATGAAGCTCTTAGATTAAATTGTCCACAACTTTGTATCGTTGAAACCGCATTTGAAATTTGAAAGAAGTCCTTCCTAGCCTTACACAAATTCTGAAATCCTTCAGCAGTTTGCCTAAAATTCTGGGCTTCTTTTCGGAAACTCTTTGTCAACTGTCCTTAGTTCTGATTTTTCAATTTAGATCTTATTTGAAATGTATCGACAAATTTTTCTCTGTGGTATGTAAAATTTCAGTATTATAATGTGGGGAAATGTTTTAGGGAGTTTTAAAGTTTCATAAAATATCCATATAGACTCCCATTGAATTGTGTACCGATTTCTACCAAATTTGAAAGGATAGACACGTTTTCTTCAGACTAATATGAATTCATTTTGGGGTAGCGCAGTGATTTCGTTTCCGGTTCTCGTGCTGAAAGTCTGGAGTTCATTCCCGGTCTGGGGTGGCGATTTTAAGTTGGCCCTATCCACGCCTTCACCTTTGACTTGCTCATGTGCAGTATCCCCCAAGGCCCAACATGGTTCGGAGTCCACGGTAAAAGCTGTAAGCTCTCTCATTCTATCGCCGTTGATCAGCCTACTGTCGGATGCAACCGATTCCGCTGGCTGGATGCCTCCACCTCAGAAATGGGTCCAGTTATCGCTTGGTGGATTGAGGTATCCCTCGAAGGTCATAGGTCAGATGGCGAGCGTTAGAAACAACATTTGGCTTTGTACGTGCAGCAATTTGTGAGTTGTTATAACGCATAGAGACAGATGAAATTGGGATGGATATTCCGTAATAGCTAACGCATAAAAAAGTCTTAATTACAAGATTAAGCTACACTTTTATCTCCTTCATTCTCCTTTAGTCCGTACACTTTTCAATTGTTTTAGTTGTATAGCTCATTTTAATTTCTGTGGTGATTGGTCATATCGGAGGTTTTGACCCTAGAAAACAACTTATTGACGATGTTTTTACTTTCTGAACTGTGGATTTTTTAACGATGGTTTTATTAACTTTTACATTGAAAACACGCACACTCCCGCATTTATAGTAATAGAGTATGGAGGATAAAAAATGATACTAGTAAAGAAAAATTATCCACTGCAGCCGGGTATCGAGTCCGGGATCTCTGAGTTGATAAGTCAGAATGCTGCCACTTGACCACAGAGGAAGTCTTTCATACATTTTTATTGTGTGTATTTTAATGTAATTCCTTTTGTGCATTTTTTTTGGGTGGGGCCACATTGAACGTATCTAATTGTTTACATTTCTTTAGTAAAAGCATGTTATATTTTACCCATTCTGCTCGTGAAGTCCTATCAAACATTGAGTTTGGAATGAGTTTCTTTATATAGATACCTACGCATTCTAGTAAGGGATGTCAATACGCCAGTTATGGGGACGCTATAATTTTATTGGATTTGCTTCACAGCTTTGGAACTTTCTTTGGACGAATGAAATAGATCAAGGATCACAACAGGTCTACTTGAAGGTGAGAGTTCAGGGTCGTATGCCGGATCCGAGAGGTTGATTGCGTCTAGTTCCTGGAGTTTATCCTCAAGGCATTGGCGACATGGGGTTTTCCAGTTCTCCCTTTCAAGTAGCCACCGGATGTTTCCGAGTCAATCAGAATTGCATAAGTTGTTTTAAATATTGAGCATAAAGGTAGCGTTTACAGCTTGCCGATTTGTGTAAGATTTCAGTTTAATTAACAGATTCGTTATTCTAGGGACAGATAAGATTACATTTCGATCACAAATGCCTTATGAGATTGGCCCACAGATTGAAGAATTACCCATTTGTAATCACCAGGATAAGAATGCTTAAGCAGTTGCCTTCAAGTTTCTACACTCAAACCACTGTCACTACAAAGAATGTAAACAGCAGCAGCCCTGAATCACTGGCGGGCTGGTAAACACAATCTGGTGAGTGATGTCTGCAACGCCAACAGACTGTACGAGTTAGGGGGAGTCATTTGTATCCTGCGATGTCACTGCGTAAAGTCCAGTAACTGTTCAACCGAATTTCTTTTTGTCCTGGTATTAATGCTTAGAAATTCCTATGCCTTAAATCACATTTAAAAAACGTCTTTTAAAACCCTTAAAGGGGTGATAATAATGATCTGAAGTAATACTCTCTTCAGCTGACTTTTTTCTAGTATTAATTTATCAGTTAAACATCTACTGCATGATACTTGGGATCCTTATGCGACACTTTCGAGTAGGCTTTGAATCACATGCGTATTCTGTCAGTTCTCGAGTCCTTTTTATTTGTTTTAAAATACGAAATAGCTAAAGAGACAATAGAACTCGTTTCTACAACAACCATCCTTAACGTACTAAAAATACCAGCACGCAATTTTCTACACCTAATTATGCAAACAAGACTGCAAAGAATAAGAACAATAGACTTCATAAGTAAACGCTTATTTGGATTACCACGTTTCCTGTTAATTTTATTTTACAGTATATTGTACAAACTATCGTATAGCAAAGTTTCAAAAAAAAAAAAAAACAGCATCAAAAAACGCACGTGTCCATCTCGCACTTCATGTCTTGCGATCTGTTGTGACTGTTTCTTCGTCACTAAAGTCTTGGAACTATTCTGATCTATTACTTTCACAGATATGTTCATCTTCCTCTGTCTCACAGGTTCTATTAGCTTGCTTCCAACAGTAGCGAAGAACTCCAATCACCAATTGTGTTTGTATTTGGGATTCCTAAATGAACAGCGGCTGTAATAATCACTATAAATCACTACAAAGCCAAACGCACATTTCAGTAGTAAATTGACACTTTTTCATGCTTTTGTTTGTCCACACATGGAAAGTAAACGCTTCTAGTAGTGCCACATTAATTTCTGACGGTAAATAATTTTAGAGAAAAGAAAAAAAAAGAGGAAGTAATGCATGCGCATGTTTCACGGTGTTGTTAGAGACAAAAGTACAGAGAAAAGTAGGGATGTGATGATATAAATGCAATCTCGATCAGCTGAATTGAGAGGAGAATCTGAACTGGACAGTCACACGATATTCTCTGCGCATGATAAATTTACATACCCATTTTACCTGGTATTTCCGAAAGCCGATCCACTCACATCGTAGTTGTGCAGGGCGCGCCGGTAATGTTGCAAGAGTGTTATGAGTGGTACGATTTTAATCAATTAGGAGTTATGGCTCTCCAAGTGTGAAACAGTATGAATTAATAAAAACGTTTCCTATCAAATTGTTCGGTTTTAAGAGCTATATCTAATAGTACTGTATTTAACTGCACTTACATTTGGAATCTTAAAGTGATGCGCCACTCACCCCACTTCCGCTATGGCTGATTGATGAAATCAAGCTCAAGTGAAAGTTCATCTGTGCTTTAGTTACAAACATTTTTGTTTGTACGAGGGTGGTCTGAGAAGTTTCCGACATAATAAAGATACAAGACATTTTTTCAGATTTTTTTTTATTTTTATTTTTCAACATAGTCTCCTTATAACTCTACACACTTCTCCCAGCGATGCTCCCATCTCTGTAACCCGTCCAAATAGTACTCGGCGTTTTTCTCTGCAAAATAATTGTTCACGAAGGTGATTGTCTCTTCATTTGACGAAAATCTCTGTCCTCCGAGCGCAATTTTCAGATGAAGGAACAAAAAGAAGTCGCTTGGGGCTAGATCTGGTGAGTAAGGCGGATGTTCAAGCAGTTCAAACCGTAATTCGTGAATTTTCGCCATTGCAACCGCTGAGGTGTGAGACGGTGCGTTGTCTTGGTGAAACGGGATTTCCTTTTTCTGCAAATGTGGTCGTTTTTCCGCAAGTTCTGCCTTCAGCTTGTCAAGTAATGATGTGTAGTATGCTCCTGTAATGGTTTTTCCTTTTTGAAGATAATCGATTATAATAACTCCATGACTATCCCAAATAACAGTCGCCATCACTTTCCCAGCCGAAAAAACAGTTTTTGCTTTTTTTTTTTTTTGGAGCCAGTTCCCCCTTTGCAGTTAACTGTTTGGACCTTATTTGTGTTTCGGGCGTATAATGGTGTGTCCACGTTTCATCTACAGTAATTAATCGGCGCCAAAACTCGGATTTATTGCACCTAAACTGCGCCAACAGAGCGTTGAAAATGTTCATTCGAACACGTTTTTGGTCAAACGTGAGCAAACGCGGCACCCAACGCGCGGACAGCTTTCTCGTGTCTAAATGTTGATTTAATATGTGACAAACACGTTCTTTTGACATGTTCATAGCCTCTGCTATCTCTCTCACTTTAATTCGGCGGTCGTCTAGCACCATTTGGTGAACTTTGACGATGTTTTCGTCGGTGATTGCAATTTTTGGACGTCCCGAACGTTCATCGTCTCCCAAGCTCTTACGGCCACGTTTAAATTCTGCTGCCCAAAATTTCACTGTGGTAAATGATGGTGCAGAGTTCCCATACACAGAATCCAACTTATCTTTGATTTGCGTAGGCGTATTGTCTTTCAAAAACAAATATTTAATGACAGCTCGATACTCGATTTTGTCCATTTTCATAAAAACACTCACATCACCTCACTCAAACGACTGTTACATAACAACTGAGCGTCCAAAATGGTTGAAACTTTGGTGAGTAACTGTCAACAGATGAACAACGAAATTCACTAGCTTATATTTACGAGTGCTGCCATCTTCATGTTGAGGTCGGAAACTTTTCAGACCACCCTCGTATTTTCCGAAACATATGACTGATACGGGTGATCCATCCTGTATATTATACAGTGTATTGATTATTTGTGTGTAAGGGCGCTTAACTTCAAGATCATTATTGCCCTTAGAAAAACAGTTCATGGCAAAGGGCACAGATAAATATCAATACTAAAAATCATGGCAAAAGCTAGAGATAAAGTACAATATAACAACCCATGGCAAAGGCAGAGCTAAAGATCAATATAAAAAATCATGGCAAAGGCCAGAGCTTAGCTATACAAATCATAGCTAAAGTCAGAGTTTAAGATGAATATACATAACTAAGCGGGAGTCACGGAAAACATTATATCAATGAGACTAAATCCGGATATGAATATTTATCTTACATAAAAACTTAAAAACTCTCTTGACCGCTTCGTTATTGTCAACTAACGCCTCTGAAAGACCGCCCGGCAGTTGCTGAGACGCCCGGAAGTATGCTACAGCAATACACTCCACCAACACATGACGATCCGACAGATCTTCACTATACAGCGGACAAAGAAAAGCAAGGTCGCAATTAAAAAGGTACCCGTGCGTAACATTGCAGTGACCAATAGGCAACCGAGCCAAAATCACCTTCACGGCGACATATACGACACGAAGTTATCCAGTTTATCGGAATGTGTTTCACTACTCTAAGCTTATTTCCGCGGAGAGCTAACCACTCCTCGCACCACCACGATAACACCGCTCTCCGCACAAGCATAAAGTATTTCGACGTTACCCGAGGTATTGTAAAACTGGGTCCTGTGGTTTCCGCCTGCCAAATCCGCAAGTTCATTCCTCGGCAAGTCAACATGACCAGGTATCCAAGCGCACACAACATTAACGCCAGAGGCGTATAAAATATACAGGGCAACGTGGATTCGCCTAACAATGGGGTGGTAGTTGTACAGCCCATGAACGCTTTGAAGTGCACTAAGGGAATCACTCAAAATGAGAGTCTCCTAATTTTCGACGGCGCACATACAAAATGGCTCGGTATATGGCATACAGCTCGGCACTATAAATGGATGTGCTATCATGAAAACCGAATTGTGGTTCGGTTCCATGAACATAATCACATCCAACATGGTTGGAACACTTAGATTCGTCGGTGTAGATAAAAATTCGGTCACTGTAACCTGACAAAAATTCTAAAGAAACTACTGCGGATACTAAACGTAGGGATTGTAGACTTTCGGTATGCCATCAATCCAAGACCTACGTGAGATATCGCACGTAACCAAGGGGGTACACACTCACCCCCTTAGGAAACATGCTAGGCATTTCAATATCGCGCTTTCTAAGAAGTTCTCGGAAACGAACACCTGCAGGCCTTGGTTTAATGGAGCTGTTCCTATAACGTTTGTCACAGTGTAGAAAACAGAAGCGAACGTTGGATATATTGGCATACATTTAAGCGCACAGCCATAATTTCCTAACAGGACACCACGCCGATACCGCAGAGGAGATTCTGCCAATTCGGCGTAAAGACTCATAACTGGGCGAGTTGGAAAAGCACCAATAGCCACTCGAATGCCCCCGTTATGGACTGTGTCTAATCTTCTCAACTCAGATGGTGGTGCTGAGGAATAAACGATACACCCATAGTCTAACTTGGATCGGACCAGTGCGCGATACAGTCGCAGCAAAGCTGTCCGATCCGCTCCCCAAGATTTGTCATTTAATAGTCGCAAGATATTCAGAGATCTGTCACATCGCGCTTTGAACTATACTATATGCGATGACCAGTTAAGTTTGCTATCAAAGGTCAACCCGAGGAAACTCGTCTCATCTGCGAATTCAGTAAATCCGGACGGAATTGGAGCGAAGGTGGTAGTCGTCTCCTACGGCGTTAGACGTTAATGGAGATTGACTTCTCAGTAGAAAAACAGCATACGCTGAGAAGTACAATAGACGGCAAAATCGTCTACAAATAAACATGGCGATATCCCTGGAGGAACATATTTCGAGATAGAATTAATTGCTTTAGCAAACAGTGCAACGCTTAGCACTGATCCATGAGGCACTCCTTTCTCCTGAATAAAAAGGTTCAAAAAAACCAAGGCGATTCTTGCTCAGAAAACGCGGTCCGTAAACTCCTGAATGAACAGTGGTAGGTGTTCAGGTATGTTCCAGGTATGTAGGGAACATAGTATCCCTGCTCGTCAACACGTATCATAAGCTTTCTCCAGGTCAAAAAATATTGCAACGGTTTGACAATTCTTCATGAATCCGTTCGTGGTCTACCGATAGTGACACAACGTGGTCCATTTTGAACGGTGTTGTCGAAAACCGTACTGGGTGTTGGTCATTAGGTAATGAGTTTCCAACCACCATACCAACCGTCCATTGATCATGCGTTCCATCACCTTGCAAACGCAACTGGTGAGGGAAATAAGGATGGTAACTGGGCGGAGGATGGCGGTCCTTTCCAGCTTTCAAAATGGGTATGACGGTGGCCTGGAAAAGTGGCGTCAACCCAAACATGATTATAGACCTCGAGCAGGAAAGCCCTACCTTCAAGAGGGAGTTGTTGTAACATATGTACGTGGATACAATCTGGTCCTGGTGCTGATAGTCGCGAGGATAAAATAGCATGTTTTAGTTCCGCCATGGTGAAAGGCGATTGTAATCTTCAAAGATTCCAGAACGAAAACAGAAACCTTGAGATTCCGCCTGAGTCTTAACTGGAAGGAACTCGGGCGATTAGTTTGAGCTAGATACTTGAGCGAAAACACGGCCAATTGTGTTTGTCACTTCAAATGTATCAACAACAGCTCCTGCAGCTGTTTAAAGATCGGCGATTGGCATATGGGTCTATTCTCCGGTCTCATGCCTTAACTTATCCCGTACGACAGAGGTAGGTGTATGTCGATTAAATGAAGCTACAAACTTGATCCATGATGTCTTTTCACTATGCTTAATAATTTTTCTAGACTTGGCACGCATGTTCTTGTATTGGATCAGGTTTAACATTGTAGGACGACGTTGGTAAACCCTAAGAGCACGCCTGCACGAGCACGTATGGCATTTCGGTATTCATACGTCCATGACGGCATTCTCCGTCATCGATGGGGCTAGGCAGTCGACCGAGGAATAGATTCTAGTTCTAGTTTGAAAAGGGGTGGGTTTTATGCCCAATCACTGCGACCTTTAAGATCTATTGCGCATCTCCCTTTCATCAGTTAAGTAGTCTGTTGCTCGATATGAACTTAACCAGACTGCTAACTGAGGCTTTCGATAGTTCATCTATCTTTGGAAAGTGATTGTCAAAAATACTTGCTCTTTGATTCCCAAGAGCAGGGCAATCACATAGCAGATGAGTAGCAGTCTCATCTCCTTCTAGGCATCTACTACAGATAGGGTTGTTAAACAATCCCATTCTGTATAGATTAAACTTAGGGCACAGTGTCCTGTAATGAATCCTGTTGCCCCTGCAAGTCTTCTTCTACTACGACCGCGCAAGTACGAGGAATAGATTGCTCAGCAGCAGACAGAATCGTCTCTGTGAGATGTTCGACTAAAACATTCACAGAGCCGTGCTCATTGTAATTAAACACAGCCAGCTGGAAGTAAAGATTCTAATTGGCTTCGTCTAAGCACCATATCGGCAAGCGTGTGGAACATATATCTTGTGTTAAGAGTCTAATTAGACATAGAAAGTGATCACTATAGTGTAAATCAGAGAATATGACATTCCATTGTAAGGAAACTGCTAATTGTATTAAAGGAGTCTGAAAGAAAGGTAGGTTATAATTGTCCAGAAAATCGGCGATTGGTTTCCTCTCGCACAAGCCTGAGGTGAGCACCAAAGAGGGTGATGGGCATTGACGTCTCCCACCAACAAAAAAGGTGTTCGTAACTGAGAAACTAGATCTTATAAATCAGTGAGCGAGAGGTCGTCAGATGAGGCAGATAAATGTTACAAATGGTAAATCGGATGGATGCAGCAAATGACTGGGTGTCAAGACTGTATGGATACAGATTCCACGAATATATCATCTCTGATGAGCATCATAGCGTCCCCGTGCGCAGGAATACCCTCCTCAGGTGTAAGATCACACCGTACTGCGGTATACTGCCTCATTTGAAAGCTATCTTGCGGACGGAGCTTCTAAATTACGCCCAAAGGCTCATTTTTGTTGAGGAAAAGTTCAAGCTTGGTCGATGTTTTCTAATTCCACGTATGTTCCATTGTATTCCCGCAACCTCGGATCTTGCCACTATACCACGGATGACAAAATAGTAAAATGAAAAGTCTGCACCAGGAACATCCAAGGGGAACAAAAGTCCTCGATCATCTCCTCGGAGATCCTCTTCTGAGGAGTCTTCTGGGAAGTGCTCAGATCGGTATCTACATCTTCTCGGGATCTACTGTCCACTTCCAATGGATTCGGGGTTCTCGAACCCAGATTTTCTGTTGGAAAAGGGTTCTCCCCCGTGGAGGAGATGGAGCAGGAGGATTCTGCCCACACTGCCAGGACAATAGTGAAAAAGAAGCAGGATAAACCCTGCGTTAAAGGTCTTAGCTCCACAGCAAAGATAAAGGATAAATTGATTCGACCACTGCTTTCCTCAACGTAGTAGATTATGACGAATGCGAACTTATCCCATAGCAATTACATGGCCAGCCTACAATGGAACACAAGTTGTATATTTTAATGAGCTCTACATTTTTTCTTGCGGAGACCTCTTTCTAGCTCTGTCATTTTCCAGTTCTACAACATTACACATAATTCAGTCTGTATAAAGACAACTCCATAAAGTATTCGTACAAAAGTAGAGATATCGAGACAGTATTTTCTGCTGTATTATTATCATATTTATATTAGATTGAATTTGTGTAATATCAATGTGTAACTATGTCACTGTATAAACAAATCATATATATTTTATTTAACATTTTGTTGGATATATTTTACTCGTGTATAAGACGCATAAGATTTCCAAATTTCTTCGACACAAGCTGGTAACATACAATGACGAGGAGAAAGTTGCACACACAACAAAAGTTCTTTATCAAGGCTTGGTGCTAAAACTTCGCAACCGACTCCTAAGGAACTCCAAAATAATCCTTAAACCGGAGAATCCTGAATTGTTCTCTCCCGCGTGACTTTGAGAGGACGAATAAGCAAAGCCTAATCGCCCTTAAATTTTGTCAAACTTGTAACTTGCGGTTCTCATCAACCAATGGGAAAGTTCACAAGAGAACTCAGGGTATACGGATATGAGCTGATGGGGAACGCTAAAGTCATAGTGATAAGCCGTCGTGTGATAAACCTGCATCACCTTGCAGTCAAGTTGCACGCCAAAATGAACAATGGATCAACGACGAAATATATTATAATCGTGTGTGCGAAGTTATCAAACCGAGTGAAGGTGTTCTAAAAGTAAATTAGTGCTAAATAACATGCATAATAAACTATTCACCGATGATAAATAGAAACATAAAGTGGAAATGCGTCATAATTAACAAACAAGTGTTGTACAGTGTCTTAAAGTTTATTCTTCATCTGACATCCAAATAATTAAATACTTCATATATCTTTACTTAGGTTCTTCAATATTCTTTCTTAGCTCCATGTCCCACTGTGATCTCCAAACCGAGTTTCATGTAGATAGGTAAATACCGACACAGCCGAGGCCCAGCGACAACAAAGAGAACATCGACATACAAGAAGGCACGAAACTCGTTATTTGCCGGCTCCATAATAAATAATAGTAATCGGGTCGAGCAACGTGGTGCCTAATAAAACATAAGAATACAACCGCTATATATATATATATATATATATATATATATATATATATATATATCGTTTGTCAGTATTTTAATCAATATTGCTAGCAGTTTATGAGAAAATGAAAGATAATGAAAACGTTTCCATGTAAAGCGTAGTTTGGGATGGGAAGGACTTCCTTCAAAACCTTCGCCTGACATTCTTTAACATTTGCGACTCACGTATGAAATTTGGTATTTATGCGAATTTTCGGTTTTGAGTTATGCTGTCTCCTCTCTGTCTCTCTCTCTTTCTTTCTTTCTTTCTCTCTCTCTCTCTCTCACTCATACGAACATTTTTCTAATTGTTTTGGTGGGGTGGACAGAAAACGTTTATTTCCTACTATAAGTAGGTGCTAGAGAAGGCAAAGGTTTTCTTTTTCCTCTCTAAGCGTGATAAACTGTTTAGAAATTGTATTTGCTGAAGAAATAATAGCGCGAATACAAAGTGTATTAAAAAATCCCCGAAGTAAGCAATGACTTCCTTGTGGATGCGCCCTAACCACATGCATGTGTGCAAAATAAAACTAAGCTCGGTTTTCTGTCTCTAAAATACTGTTTTTATATCTTCCTTTTATGTAGACTAACTATGTAGAAGGGAAATGAAATGTATTTACATTTCTCTATGATTATTACAAGTGATCAGGGTTTTATATTACATTTTGAAGCCGGTGATGTTTATAATGAGTAGATAATGAAATTAACGTAGTTGTATCCACTTGATGAAAATGATGTTATCGAGATCAGCTATACACTATCTTACTTCTCAAACAAAAAATGAGTTTTGCATCAGTGGATGATTTTGCCCTTTTTATCTGTTTTAGGTCTTTGTTTGGAAAGGCTGTCTTTTAAATTGTGCATCCATTTCCTACTATCGCAAGCCTAAACCCGTAGTTTGATTCATTTGTACCTATTCATTTCAGCCAGATTATCTTAATTTTGCTATGCATTAGTGGTATTTACATGTTTTAAAGTATTTACATTCGCATATAATTAACATAAATACTTATAAGATTTTAATCTGTAAAAACATTGCTAAAATACAGGCTGCTTTACGAGAAAAAGCTTTGGCTGTGCTTGCTAAGGTCATTTTGACCTGTTATCTGAACTATTGAGTTGAAGAAACCTTGGAAAAGCAAATAAAAGCAAAGCTTATTTTATGTTCCACTATGTTTCAACTACATCTGAAAGTAAATTAAGTACTACGAGGGCCAGGGCCGTATTTAGAGGGGGGTTTCTAGGGTTCAAACCCCCATGAAACTTCTGACAGTTTTATTTATTTAAATTCATAGCAAACCAATGTGGGAAAATGTTAGATAAGAGTAAGTCTATTGCTAGTTGCACATTTACAAGAAAAAGGGAAACTTAATATCGTCGCCTTACATAGGTAAGGTGACCATACATTCCGGTTTTTGAAGCAGTCTCCATGTTTTGTGCTGTATCTTCATTCTGGTGAGTTTTTCTTGTCTATATAATGTCTCCAAGCAATTTTCTTATCCATGTAACGTCTGTGTACTACGGTAACTGCGTGGGATACTGTTAAGTTTAGATCTACTTGTGGATCCCCCCCCCGAATTTTTTTTCTGGGTACGGGCATCACGAGGGTCACTCTGAAAGTTTTGAGAATGGGCAACAATGAGTTGTAAGACAAAGCAGCTTTTCCTAACTTCAGATTGAAGTTCCGATAGCAGTATGTGCAAGTCTGGGCGCGCTCCAATAATGTGTATCGTCAGCACCGCGTGCGTATGTATAGATGGTGTTGCTACTCCATACGCTAGGATGGATCTCGAGCATTTCCGTGCTATGATTTTCTATTACTTTAACGTGGTTTTGGTTAGAGAGAGAGCGCCTTGAAAGACTGCATCTGCATTTGGGGATCTTTGCCCTTCGCAATCCATCATTTATTATCAATGGTACGCAGAGTTTAGAAGAGGAAGGAATTCCCTCGAAGATGAGGATCCAGCAGAACTGCCGGCTACAGTAACAATGGATGAAAATGTGGTGAAAGCAGAGCTGTTGCAGGAAGACCATCGTTGCACATATGGTCGGATTCAAGAAGCCCTAAATATTGGATCGGCGGCAGTGAAAACAATCCTGAAAGAAAAACTAGATGTCAAGAACCTCTGCAGTCGCTGGATCCCCCACCGCCTCACAGATGAGCAGAAACAAGCACGTGTGCACTGGTGCCAGCAAATGATTGAAAATTTCAATGGAGGAAGATCTAAAACCATATTTAACATTATAACAGGTGACCAAAGCTGAATTTACCAGTATGGTTCAGAAACTAAACGACAGTCATCGGTCTGGGTCTTCCTAGGAGAAGATCCCCAACAAAAGTGAGCGAACGAGATGATCTGTTCTTCTCCAGCAAGAGACCACATTGTGAGATTCCGCTTGAGGGACAAAAGACTGTTACTGCCAGATGGTACACCACAAAATGTCTGCCACAAGTGTGTAATAAAGTGAGAAACAAGCGTCATAAGACTGGTCTGCATGGAATTTTGTTGTACCACGACAGCCCTCTGCCCACACTGTACAAGAAACAACCCAATTTCTGCAGGAGTCAGATGTTTGTCCCATCCTCCCTATAGTACAGATCTGGCCCCATGCGACATTTCTCTATTCCCCAAAATGAAAGAAAAAATTCGAGGTTAACGATTTGAGTCACCTGAAGCCGCAGTAGCTGCTTACAAGGAATGCATTTGCACTCTCTCCAAAGAAGAATGGGTTCAGCATGGTTTGAAAGGTTGAGACGGTGTATAGAATGCAATGGAGAATATTTTGAAAAAATGCAGTGATCAGATCTAAATTTTTAATATTTTATTGCTTCCATTCTCAAAACGTTTTGAGTAATTCTATACACTTTAGGAAATTGTTGCTAACTTGTAGCATCCAGAACAATGTGAAACTGGTGTCAAATTAAAATTTTAGTGTCTGAATCTCGCCAAAATTGCTTCCAAAACATAGTATATATTTTAAAATGCATCTAATAATAAAATCTGTGTGCGTTCCTTAGTGCAGTACTACCATCTAGGTCCAGATTAACTATACCAGCAAATCGGTGTAAACTTATTCTTTGTGGTAACAATCAGGATTTCGCTCCCGAAAACATTGAGAAACTGATGTTTACGTTGTAAGACAGTTTCGTCTATGCGGTAGTACTACAGAGAGAGCCAAAAAAACTACGAACCGGCTGCGGTGTGTTTTTCCTGTCCGCGTCCTCGGCGCTCGTTGCCGTCTGCCGCTATCATAGAAAAGCGCGGATGAAGCCATACAACATTTTTAAAACTACTATTAAAGGCTTTACTTACCAACTTTATGAAAGGAGATGCTTAAAACTGGCCGCCGTCGTTCTCCATACATTTTTGGAACCTCTTTAGGAAACTATCCATCACTCACCGTAGTTCACGTTGAGAAATGCTGGCAGTTTCCTGGCGCAAGCTGAGGGTCGCGGGTTCGAGTCCCGCCACGGGCATGGGTGTTTGTCTGTGTATGTGTGTTGCGAAAATAAGCGGTATGAAAACAGTAAAACACAGTAGCATAAACTGGCTGCAACAAGGGAACTTTAAAAAAAAAAGTGTTGACTAGAAACAAAATTGGTCCTATAACTCTTTCTCCGCTCATGGGGCACCTCATGAACAATATTACGGGTTGAGCGGTGTTTTTCCACTGCGGGTGTGGAAACATGATATCGCACTGCTGCTATAAAAGTCACGCTGTTGACGTGATTTTGCTCTGCAGTGTGAAGTACAGTATTGAGTTCCGGTGGGGTGATGTAGTTCAGTTATTGCGAATTATTTATTATTTTGTCCTGTACTTAGTCACAAAGTATTTTATGGCTCAGTATATGTTTTCTACTGTACATCGGGTATTTATTTATGATTCGTATGTGTTAACTCAGTCAGCTCGCCAAGTGAAAGTACGATTTGCAGAAAGATTTCCAGGTATAAAAGTTTCAGCCGTACAACAATTCAGGAACTTAACAATTAATTTCAGGCCACAGGAAGTGGTCAGGCTAAGAAATCTAAAGGACGGTGAAAGAGTTATAGAGCCAATATTTCTCGAGTCAGTAGTTGAAACCCGTGCATACGTGAACAATTTTGCCTCCTGTTTTTTAGAGAATTAACAGACAGGGAACGTGATTTTGCCTTTTTTAAACAAGACTGCAACAGCTTATACGGCCAATATTTCGATGAGAACAATTGAAAGTGCGTTTGAGGGCAGAATTATTAGTAGAGATTTGTGGTCCCCTCGGTCCCCCGAGCTAACTCTCAGCGATTTCTATCTCTGGGATAACTTAAAACAAAGCGTACAAGACAAACTCACACACCCTGGAAGAATTAAAACATAATATCCGCCAGGAAATTGCCAGCATTTCTCAACGTGAACTACGGCGAGTGATGGATAGTTTCCTAAAGAGTTGCCAAAAATGTATGGATAATGACGGTGGCCAGTTTCAGCATCTCCTTTCATAAAGTTGGTAAGTAAAGTCTTTAAAAGTAGCTTTAAAAATGTTGTATGGTTTCATCCGCGCCGTTCTACGATAGCGGCAGACGGCAACGAGCGCCGAGGACGCGGACAGGAAAAACGCTGCGCAGCGGTACGTAGTTTTTTGGCTCTCTCTGTATAAGTAGACTGTAAACTAAAAGTGGAATATTGGAAAAATTACTTTTAAAGGCTGTATATCCAATTTACTTTTCGTGGCACTTCTTTGAAATTTGTGAAGCTGGTATTTTTGAATTTTGCTGACATTTTATGCGCTTATTTTTTATTTATTTATTTATTTTGTGATTTTTTAATCGCCGGTTTCATACAGTTTTTATGTCAGTAAATCCGCCCTGTAATTAAACAATAATTTAAGGTAATGAAAAAAATCTGATGTGTTACACTCACATGACTTTCTCTACTCTTGTACAAACATTTTTACAAACGCTTATTCTCCATATGCTTCATGTTAATCGAGATATCGGGATGCTAAATCTTATTGCTAATTTTCTTGTAGATGCAAGGGGAATTGGTAGGCTTTAAGCGATAGTCAAATATTTTAAGAGCTGGTTGCTATGTGGAGTATTCCATTCTCTTTACCATGACAAAAAAAATAATAATAATAATAATAACGAATTCCCATTTGAGAAAAAGTATAAGTATTGGAAAATTTAAGGGAATAACAAGCAATATCTCGAAAAGGTTCACTCAAAAAAGAAAAAAAAATGCATATGACATAAATTGTAAATTTTAACGCGATCTACATTTTTGTGTAGTAAAATTTTGTCTATCTCTTATGGTTTACCAGTTATGCAAAAGTCGTTCACGATGAAGAATACTTTTGGAGACATTCCCAGAAAATTCAAGATATACATTTTATTTGTCATTAAAGTATCTTAAATATATGATATTTTAATCAAAATCGTTAAAGCCATTTTTGAGAAAATTAATCTTTTCGAAAAACGTTCCATGTAAAGGGTAATCTGGGGTGGGGGGATTTTCTTGAAAACGTTCGTGTCGCATCTCTGAAAGATACTGAAACTAAATACCAAGTTTGGTGTTTATCCGACTGTTCGTTTCCGAGTTATGCTGTTCACAGACAGACACACATACGGACATGTTTTCAAAAATACTTTTTACTTTCTCTGATGAGTGAACCATTTTCGAGATATTGTTTGTTATTCCCTTAAATGTTCCAATACTTATACTTTTTCTCAAATGGAAATTCGTTCTTTTTTTTTTTCCTGGTAATGCAAACAGAATGAAATACTCCACATAGCAACCGGCTCTTAAAATATTTGACTATCGCTTAAAGCCTACCAATTCCCCTTGCATCTACAAGAAAATTAGCAATAAGATTAACATCTCGATATCTCGATTAACTTGAAGCACATGGAGAATAAGCGTTTGTAAAAATAGTTTGTACAAGAGTAGAGAAAGCCATGAGAGTGTAGCACATCAGATTTTTTGGATTCAGGAGCCTCAAAACATGTATTTCCGGTGAAATCTCGGTATCGCATTTTTTAATGGAATGGAATACTTCCCCTACTTACTATACGTAGTAGAGAAAGTAAAAATATTACTTCAATGTTAATTAAGAACAGAATGCATTCTCTACTCAAGTATGTTTTACTTAATAATATAATATATTCTTAATTCCTTAATATATCATGATGCCTGGTATTAAGTTGCATGTAGTTTCTGGTGTAATGTGAACTCATCATAGTAGAGGCGAATCTACATAATTTTTACTTTACTCTCCTGCTTGCCTATGGTAGATAGAGGAAGTATTATATATGCTCGCGTAACTAAAAAACGAAAATTTGGATGAACACCAAACTTGACATTTAAGCCCAGCCTCTTTCAAGGAAGTAACGCAAAGATTTTCATGAAAGTGCTCACCTTAAACAACCCCTTATGTGTGGAAAAAAAATCGTGTTATTTTTTATTTCCATGTTTGAGATATTGATACGACAAATAAAATCTATATATTGAATTTATCGTAAATAGTCTGTGAAGTCTTAATTCTGATTGAATATTACATAATTTTATGCAACTGATAAAGAAGTAAGAGATCGACAAAAGTTTACAGTTGAAAAGCGTAGAGCTCATTAAAATACACAGCTTAAAATATTTTTTTCGTGGCCTTAGCCGTTGTCAAATATTGAACGTTGTATGCTTACTAACTTAAGTTTTCCCAAGTATGTCATTTGACGAAACATATTTTAAAGTTCTTACCTTTTTTTCTTTTCTTTTGGAAGAACTTCTTATTAGATTTGTGATATAAGTAGTTAATGCTGTTTTCACCTGCTGTATGTAACTAAGCCCATTGTCCATGTTGCTCTATACGAAATCACATTTAGGCAAATAGTTTATCGTGAGTAACGTAACATGGATAGAAGAATCACTTTTTGTGCGAATAATTCAATACATAAGGAATGTGTGTGAATGACTGAAAAAATGGCCTGAGTGTTTCACATATTGGTGTCATGGCAGTATGTGTGCAAATAAACTTACCATATTTTTATTCAGTTTCTCCAAAACACTTGACATGTAAACTGCAATACTTTGTTCTCGCCCCACCCTCTATCTGTTAACGCTTTTATCACCAGAAATTGCAAGCTCTTTTGGGTAATTGTGTAGCCCAAAATAAGGATGCTCCAAAAGAAGCTTCGCTGTTTTTTACATATTATTTTAAAACGCTGCTACCGGTGTTCCACATATTCCTTAAAATATGAATCGAATGTCTGTCTCAGCATTAAAGAAATAGCAGTTTGTAACATTTCGAGAGCCGCGATGCAGCGAATTCTTATTTTGACTCTATTTAATAAAATGCAGGCATGTCAACAGATGGGCATTCACTTCCTGAACAAAACAAACAGTTAATTTTCTGGCTTTGAGAAGAGGCATATTAATACATCATGTCCTTTTTAAGTCATCAATTAGATCAACCACGAGCCATGCGAAAAGTTCACGATGGAATGGACAATTTTCTTGTAGCGTGTTAAGATTTCTTTATGGATAAACATCGTTAGCTCGCCATAAATGCTACAATATTTCAGTGTCTTCTACTAATTAAATTCTCTGGAGCACATTTGTAGTTATTTTCTGAGGAATCATATGGTGACTAAGAAACGTGCTTGCTGTGCGAACTGATGAGACCAAAAGCTACAGAGCACACCAGAAAAGGATATCCAATTAAGATTATTACAGTATGATGATTTCGGCAGTTGTTAGCTCGAGCCGATTTACTACATATGATGAAAGGTTTATTTTGTATGATAATGGGATTAGTGATGTAACAAACTGTGTCCGAGTCTGTTTCTAAGTTTTACCGATCTTGGTTGTCACTGATCGTTAGAGATAAATGTTATCTGAAGAAAGTTTTGAGAAGTTATGACACTAAGACAGAAAAACAGTATATTTAAACAATGAATATAAAACTATGGCTTTCGTATGTTGGAAGTTTTCCGTTGACGTTCTATTTTACCCGTAGGCACGCGAAAGATTCTCTCTCTGAGTGACGATTTTTTATCCAGCGCCCTGCCGCGGCTTTGTTGTAGGATAGAAATGCAGATTAACCTCGCTCCCGAGAACATTGGTTACCATACCTGTTATATAATATTTCGCTTGAAATGATTTCTTGCATGAGAAACCAACTGGATAATGGTAAAGTGATAAAAGCTTTCACTAACTTTGTTTTATTTTTTCGTGAAACGAATTATTCAAATGCACATCCATGTGTTTTCACCATCTGCTGTTCATTCAAAGATATGTTTTGTTTTCACAGATGAGAATATTTTTAAATGTTATAAAGGATTTTACTTGTAGTTTAACTCCTCCCCAAGTTGACATTCTCAGCGTAATTTAATTTTATGTTTATAGTCTCCAGTGTTTATGTTCCTACTCAAACACAGTCCCAAATAGCCACAACAACCTGGAACAGGCTGGCCCCTTAGCTCAATCGGTAGAGCACCTGCCTATTGTTTGAGGTGTCCCGGGTTCTATTCCCGGCTGGGGGTAGGAAGTTTTCTTTAGTCAAGATTATTCCGTGTCTTCTGGACAGGATGGGGATTAGGTGTACATGAATGAGTGTGTATGCGTGTCAGAGAGAGAGAGAGAGAGAGAGAGAGAGAGAGAGAGAGTTAATGTTACAGTCTAAAGAAAAGTCAGAAATCCAGTGACAACTGTATACGAGCTAATACCATTGCCATTATGCAATATGTTCCAAAGGTGAAAGGTTGATGGCCATTGCAGTTAAAGGCGGTGTATGAATGTGAAGGGAAAAAAATCTAGAATAGTTTATAAGCACGAATAAAGCTGCAGTGGGAAACTAACTTCTGAAATGGTGAGTTATAATGAATTCTTATGGTATTCACATATACCTTTTTGGGATGAACAACCGCTAGTATATTTGCAGCACACATGGACATAATGCTTACAAGCTGCGAAGATATTGAAAACATTTCTGCACTTCACCACAAATAAAGCGACGTTATTATAAAGATGATTAGTATTAAAAAAATATCTATGTTATTTTAAGAATAGTGTTTGCTAAGCATTTTATTAAATAATAGTCTTAGCAAATACCACTCATGGTTTCATCTTAGTCGGATAATTACACGAGCGCGATTTCGACACTAGTGATATTACTGTTTACTTTCCAGAATTTCTAAAATGAGTATGTATAGTATGCGTGTTTTCGATTATAAATATCTTAAAGGCTTTTAGTTTGTAAATCACGCACCTCTTAACAAAGGTTGGTGCTGAAACGCATGTATCATAGAAAAGACGTACATTTTCCGGAAACGTTTTGTCTCGATAACATTATGTTGGAATAAAACACACAGATGATTTTCGTTCACAACCATTTGTATTGTACAGCCCGGGGTACAATACAAGTAATAACTATATACTTTGTAGATTAGCTACGGAATGACGTACTTAACAGCCATTGTTTACATCCTTTCTTCGCTCATCCGAAATAGGCGTAGTTTGGAACTCATTCCCTCAACTAATGGGCTAAGAGCGTTGCTTAACATTTAACACAAATGCGTGAGAAATAAGGACCGTTTTTGTTACATTTTTCACAAACAGAGCTCGGGTGTTGTTGGTTATGCAACAGCAGGAGAAACATAGCTGTAAGTGCTAGCAGCAGGATTTGCAT
This sequence comes from Deroplatys truncata, assembly GCA_030765065.1. NCBI lineage: Eukaryota > Metazoa > Arthropoda > Insecta > Mantodea > Mantidae > Deroplatys > Deroplatys truncata. The sequence goes on from CM060976.1 coordinate 108,633,767, forward strand.
GAGAATTGGAAATAAATGGGGAAGATAATCTCCATCGATTACAGAGATAACGGTGTACTCAGTTGGCTATGCGACTCCAAAGGCCCACCGCGTGAAACAAGACAATGGGGGAGAGAGAGAGAGAAATAGTCTTGGCGCTCTCAGGCCATGTGGTCATTCCACTCCGTGTCGCGCGACAAATAAATATCTCTGGACGAAACTACTGCACTGCCGATTACCCTATGCTAATTAAACCCGCAACTCATTTCTAAGATAAAAATCTACTGATTTACAAGTTATGAATTTATTTGGTCCAGACTGTAGTCACGGTACTAAGGCAAATTGTTCTTTGACAAAATTCATAACAGTTCTTACAGCATGCTTAATCATTATATGCGATGTTAACATATTTAAATCTCTATACAAGAATTGGAATATGTAGATATCCACATATTCAATACTTGACAAAATAGTGAATATATTCCACTTTGGGGAAGAGAGAGCCAAAAGCGACAAACAGCCTCGTGTTCAAACAAATATTGTAGTATTTTCGATTATTAAATCTAGCGATTCAGTTAATGAATTTGTCCTTTTTGCTCTTCTTTGTGTTTCTCTGAGCTGCACTCGCACCTCACTCGCTGAACTCAACTAAGTATCACGTCTGCTACAGCAGCAGCAACAACAACTGAACGCAATTCTCAGTCGCTCTCTGGAACGTTCTTCTGTGGATATGCGAGGATGCGGCGAACGCTAAAGAGCTTCTGAAATATTCGCCTTCTCGAAAGTAGGACCCACCTGAACCTAGTAACCACTGTTGAGTAACGGCATGATACAAAGGATTGCTTTCGCACCATTGACAATATGGTCCAAAAAAGAATTCAAGCATTGCTTAAAAGTAAATTATTCCTGGAGCTATACTACCCCTTGTAAGATTGCTAATACTAAAACATAACTCCGAAATCTTAGGTTGCTAGACCGTTTAATGGACTTTGCAACTTGAAGTCCAGACTTGTCTTTTAAAGGTCTTGCATGCGGTATCATTTCAACCAAGTCAATCTACTCCAAGTCAATGAGTCCAGGTTCTTCGGGCAGGGATATGGAGCTCTATTGCGATATTTTGCTTTACTGCCGCCATGCTATAACTCTTAAGACTGTTTCAGTTCTTGAATATTCTCGCCAATTTCTTGTGTATGGTTGTTATTGCTGGCGTCTCTGAATGCAATGAGTAGCCTCAGTCAATTCACTAGGACATTGGAGTCGTTCCAGTAGACGTTATCTTGCTTCCTCTCAGGACGATGTTCCTTCCACTCCAGCCCTAAACCCTTGTACTTATTTAGTAGCAGAGTTATAATACTTTTATACTTGTAGGGTTTGCTTGATTTCAGTCGCCTTGACTGATGTAGTACTGGTGGTGTATTCTCATATTTTGATGCGAATATCCAGATCTTCCTCTGTATATGCATGCATTTCAGGTATCCTCTTGAAGATGAGTTCAGCCAAACCTGGTGTAGCCCTGTGAGTTTCATGGCCTACTCGAAATTAATTATTTATAAAGTCAATGTTCTTGCTTCCTATCATGTAGCTTCCATCTTCGTATCGTAACGCCGTACAATGTATCTATATCATCCGTATCATTTTTCATACTTGATGTAGGTAAGTAGAAATATTCACACTTCCTTTCTAGTTGTATCAGGCGTAGTATTCCTCTTTTTCTTTGATTCTAAAGTATCATGAAGTGACTCTGCTACTAGTAGAAGAGCTTCACTCATCACCTTCTGGATTTCAAACCTATCACCTTTTAGTTCCCACAGTTTTTCCCTTATAGCCTTTGTATGTGTGGCTACAGATTCCTTAAGCCTTATGCTCTCACTATCCATAATGAACAGAATCGAAGATAAATCCTGTCTCAATTTATAGTTTTTGTTCAACTTGAGTTCTCAATGTATCGATAGCCTTAGCTATCATTCTAACCGAACTTCTCAGCCGTCCTGTGCCATTCTTTTCCTACATCCGACTCTTGAATGCATCATCAAAGACAGCCATATTGTTATAGTGATCCCTGATCGACTCTTCTAGGCTTGACATTTGATGAACATGCTTGTTGCGACTATCCGTCAACATTTTTACATTTATTTCTAATGCATTCAGTCTTAATAGCTGTTTCTTAATTTATTCATTTTGTCATTGTTTATATTCTGAAGGTTGTGTTCTCTGAATCAAAGGCCTCTGCCATTTGCTTAACAGAATTAGCTAGATATTTCGAAGTCTCTTTGGTAGAGTTTGCTAGAGTAGCCATTGTAGTCTTGGTCTTATTCAAATTTGCAGTGTTATATTACAGTTTCTTGTTTACTTGCATTTCGATTTCCTTGAGCAGGTATCTGTTTGACTGTTGACGCATCTTTACGATTTCTTCATGATAATACCTCTAGCGTATCTTTTATTTACAGCATCCATGTCTCCAAGAGGATCAGCTATAGTGATGAATCTTTGCCGAATAAAATGTTTACCTCAGCATCTAGTGGTTGCTTTCGTGATTTGATATATTCGGCGATGAACTTTCTATTTGGTACATATGATCATGTGTTGGATTTAATAATACTTTAAAACTAACATTGTCAATGGCAATGTTATTGTTCTAATCTCTCTTGAGAATGTTCCTTGCAATCGTATCGTTGATCCAGCCCTTAACCATAGCCTCAATTTCGTTGGCATATTGCATAGAGAAATCACGCATCCTGTCTCAAGCATATCATCGTAGATTTTATTGGATGCATCATTACCATCTTCAGGATTGTGAACGTTCTCTTGTTCTTGAATTTATAGTTTCCGTTTTCCATCTCAATTTATTATATATTCATTCAGAACCATTCTGACTGGAGTCTATCCCTGGGACTGAACATATTGATATTCATGGTGAACTACGAATGACTTGTTTCATTCTTATTTACTTTAATATATACATAAAATATATATATATGCTTCAAGTTTAAATTGTCTTGCCTTAATGGTATAATCATATTCAAATTATCGCGAATTATGTTTTGGTACTTTAGCATAGGACTGTGTTAGATATGTAGAGTCCACATTACGATGTCTGACCATGCTGTAAAAGGATGCGATCTTCCCCTGCTTTTTCTGCGATGGCATGAAATATAAAGATGGAATTTTCTTAACTTCGGAAGCATGCAGAACGCTTTCTCCATCCTCATAGGTATTCATTTCTATACCATTAATGTTTTCAATCAGTTTAATGAGGTATTAATACTTTGGCTGGTAGAGAGACTTTGAATAAATGTACAAGTTTTCGAAGCGTAGCACATTCTCGTGAAGCAGCTTATTGGGTCATACATTTGTTTGCCCTGCTCTGGAGCGACCTAAAATAAGAGCGCTGACATTAGCAGTAAACAGCTTTCCATGGTGATCATAGTTTAAGTCGCTCTTAAAGTTCAATACCTGTATCGGTAGAGAGCACTCTTGCTCCACAAGTTCCATCTCTCATCGACTAACTTATAAATATGCATGTCGAGTTTATATACAATCGATAATATGATGGTTATCCAACTTCGTGTGCTAATAAGGTTTCTGAAATCGTACACTGCGTCGAGCGGAGGTCGGTTCGGGCGTGCAGTAGGAAAAGTGTAAATGGACATTGCAAACATATAATCGGTTGATATATCACGAGAGTTAGGGGAATTAAGATCTCCAGAGGCTCTGGGCTAATTAACTATCATTACTTGGTTACCGTTCGAGGCGCCCGGCTATAGAAACTCTGGGCCTGATACAAAGAAAAACGTCTTGAGAGGAGACCCAGGAATCAATCCCTTAGACGAGGCCTATAAACAGGACATCGCCTACGCTGAATACAACAACTCTGCTTCCAGAAGCACTGCTGATAAGATTCTGACAGTGAAGGTCCGGAAGCGGGTTCATTCATCTGATAACTAGTATAGGCGAAAAGTTAGCTGCGAGGGTGGTATAAACAATTATGAAGGGCAAGGTTGCTCTTGGCGCTGGTTCCAGGAAGAAAAATAATCACGATGGATTTCTACAGCTCATACCAATTATTGCAGCTTTAGGCACTGCAGCTGGAGACGCTCAAATTGCCTCTGCAGTTAGTAAGAAAAGAGCTGCAGATAAACAAGTTGCAGAGATGGTGAGACATAACGATGGAATCTAAATGAAAGGGGCTTGGAAGGAGAATAGGAGGCTTTTTGCCATCGGGCCACTGAGGGAATCTATCTGTTTCTTCCAAAATCTCCAAAGTTTAAAGACAAAGAGGAAGAACCGGAGGGGCAAAAAGGAGGATTCAAAAAACTCGCGTGGAGGTCTGTATTTGTCCCGGAAAAAGCCATAAGCAACATTGATATCGACACGTAAGCTAGACGTTTAAAGATTCCTCACGTTAGGGGTGTACACAGGGTGGACCGTTTAAGTTGAGGCTGTGCAATATCTTCTAAACTAAGCGTTGTAGAAAGAAATGTCTTTATTAAACGTTGCTTGATATTATGGGGAAAAGTAAATGCCATTAGCCGTGTTTTGTTTGGAGGACGTAATAATGGTCATTTTAGGGTCAAATTAAGTTTTTAAATGGGAACCTACAATTAGGGTTTAAATTGGCCCCAAATGAACATCACAACGTCCTCCAAATAAAACATGACTAAGGCACATACTTTCCCACATAATATCGAGCAACTTTTGCAAGACAATTATTTCTACAGCGTTTAGTTTTGTAGATATTGTACAGTCTCAATGTAAATGGTCCACCCTGTATAATATACTTGATAAGTTGCGTTCGAAATCAGGTTCCAAAGAGAGAATTATTGTAAATCTAGACAACTCTTAGAACAAAGCCACTCATTGGGTTGCTGTAAAGGATGTTAACACCGCATTTTATTTTGATAGCTTTGGAAACCTTAACCCACTAAAGAGGGGTATCTCAAAGGCGTTGAGGTGATCATAATACCAAGAGGTTTCAGGAGTTTAGCTCAGGCTTTGTGGACACTTGTGCTTGCAAGTTCTATCTCAATGAGTTACACTATTGCTGCCAGCTATTCAGATTCTGTCATTACTACATATCTGAATCCTTCTACAGGTAGATTCCAAAGAATAATATGAGGTCGCCCTATTAAATTTTAAAACCTTCTATGCCATTCCGAATACTGACCGGAGCAATAACCTTTATCATTACAGTTACAATGATGAGAATAAGGTTATTGCTATTCCCTATGGAACGAATGAGATTGCTGACATTAAATGATTTCATCGGAGATAACCTTGAATTGGGAGAGGATGTCTTCATCATAAGACATAATAATAATACAATGAAGACTGAAATAAAATTTTCATTTATACTTGATTTTTCTTAGGACTGCTCTATAGGATCTCTTTAGGCTTCGCCGATAGTAAAATTGTCCCTGCTAATCAACTGTCTGAATCAGATTTCCTAATGAACACTTTTAGTGAGCATAATACGAATCGAGTGCAGTATTGTAACTGGCTCTTTCATCGACGGTAAAAACGGCCTCTCGATTTATGAGATTTTCCCTCTTTTTGTCCAGGATATCTCATTTCTCCACAGCTTTCAAATCCTATATACGCGCCCATCATAGACACAAACATCATCGATCAAATCATTCTTCAAGTAATCGACAAGAACCCCAAGACGGTCGACTTTAGATACGAAGATATAAGTATAAGATGTTACCTTTGGCGCAATGGAAATAAATTTTAGAAGACTTCGACAGGGACCATAAGACCATGTTTCGTCGTGTACTTCATATTCTGCCTATGCCACTCAGAGTCTTAATATTGAGTAATCGAAAGTTCCTTGAAGCTTTGAGCTACAGGATTCTATAATGCAGATCTTCAACGTTACAGAAACATATACACCTTTGACGACAAAGTCCTCCTCCGTGGTGTAATGGTTACCATGCTAGCCTCTAGTTCAAACTCGGCGGAGGGCGATGTATTTTTTCGTAAAAATGCTTAGCACGACTTCCTTCGGAAAGGAAGTAAAGCCGGTGGTCCCGTGACGTAGATTTACGGCACGCAAAAGAACCTCAAGCCTGATAAAGAGGCCTCTGAGCAAAATTGCCAATCGTTCCGGCCCAATATAGCATGGGACGCTAAGGATCACTGCAGCTAAACAGCAACCGTAAATAAATACAACTCAATTTGACAACAAAATCGCATAAGAAAAGGAGCCTGTGTTTCTACCATATAATACATCGGCTCTGGACACTAGTGATGAGATTATAATCCCTTGTCAAACTGGATATATGTATATATATATATATATATATATATTACCTAACCGGAATTATCTCTACATTGAGGGTTCTATCGATAAACCTAATGGAGCAACTACTATTGCAAAGCTTAGGAATAGTACTATTGCATTTGGCAAGATAACGCCTAGACATGAATGGCTCAACTATTGATAAAACAAGAAATCATGGAATTAAATCAACTATGCACAACTATGCTGCACTCAATCCTGTTGAATCCAACCAATTGATGAATGCTGCTGGATGGAGCTATCCTGGAGAAGAGGTGGACATTGTACATTCTATAAGCTGAGCCTTCAGTGCTATAGTACCTCTGCCAATGCTTCTGGGGTTTGCTGACGATCGGACGGATCTCTTACTCTGTAGCAAGTTTAAAATAGTGCTAATTCGATCCAAGGATTCTAAAAACAGCAATGTCGCACCCAAAGGAGAGGAAGGTGCTATTGCTAAACTTGTGCGCATTGAGAGGAGGATGCCTATGATGCGGCTTTTTGATCCTGAAAAGGTAGATATTCTCAAAATTGTCAATTCAGACAGAGCTCTACATACTGACTTTCGAACCATGGATCTTTATACTCCACCTGCGGTACCGCAAACTAGATCATTTACTAGGAACGTCTCTACAACATCAAAGCCGGAGAAACCAACATTTGATATTTTTGGCACCCAGATTTCAACAATGAATAATGCAAGTAAAAACTGTTTCGAGTTTGATCAAACCAGCATATCTAATCTGAGGCTTTATCTCATAGCGAATGTTATCCCTACCATGATATGAACTTGGACTTTGGAAACTCAAGATTCACATCGCTGTATAAAGTGTATCCAAAGTTCCAGAACACTTATTACGCTAAGGAGAATTACCCTCAATTGAAGAGAGGATTTTCTTAAGTATGCTCCAATATTTATCATAGACTGCTCCCATCAAGAGACTGTATATGGAGCTGTCAACATTGGACTCGAAATTCAAACGAATGCAAATATACTGCCCCAGACATAGTATTATTTAATCATACATCACAGAGCATGTACCTACAGACCCTTAACCCATGTTATGCACTCGTTGATTTAATGAACTTACACTGCCGCCCAAAAGCTTCCGGACACTCGGAGTTGTAAGTTTAATACAGAGGTAATTTAAAGAAACTAATAGATAGTAAACATAAAGAAGCAAAAATCCTGATATGCTTTACTGTCCCATTAAAGTTAAATGTGATGATAATCATTACTTCCATTTTGTTTTCATTTTGTTCCAAGGGTTTATTTATTCTAATAAATAAATGACCAAGTTACGCCTTTCTTTCTGTCATGAGCCATTTCCGAGATTAGCGTTATTTGCTTGAAAAGTTTAATACCTTTTAATTTGTTAAAGATGCTGTCGCTATTTTGAGTATTTGTTATGCAATTTTAACACCTAAATCAGAGTTGCGCGTTTCGTTGAATTTTTTTTCTCTGTAACTTTAGCATCTGATTTTCTCGCATCGAAATTTGTAATTATTATCAACAACGTAGGTACTTCAGCGGGAGTAGCAATTATGATAGACATTACATGGAGGAAGAAGATACATAGTTACACTTGTATATGGTGGACCATTTAAGTTGAGACTGTGCAATAGCTCCAAAACTAAGCGTTATAGAAAGAAATGTCTTAAATAAAAGTTGCTTGATATTTTGGGGGAAAGTAAACACCATTAGTCGTGTTTTGTTTGGAGGACGTTATGATGGTCATTTTAGGGTCAATTTAGTTTTTTAAAATGGTGACCTACATTTTGTATGTTGTTTCTCATTAGAAAATGGTTTATAAAATGCTGTTTATTTTGTGATGAATAAGGAAACAAAATAAAAAATGTTGCTCCCAAACACGAAACGAAACTTGACCCTCAAATGACCATCCATGGATGGTCCAACTATTCATTGTGCTCTTCGTACACAGCCGTTCAGAATTTTCGTTGATTTACGTTGATGTAAGAACAATTTCAAAGTGCTTTATACAAATGTTGTTTAATTTTTAATTAGGAGTGGGAAAACAGCATAAAGGTAGCTTCCCATTTAAAAAAATTAAATTGACCCTTAAATGACCATCACAATGTCCTCCAAATAAAACACTGCTAATGGCATTTATTTTCTCCCATAGTATAAAACAGCGTTTATTCAAGACATTTCTTTCTACAATGCTTCGCTTTGGAAATATTGTAGTCTCAAATTATATGTCCCACCCTTCATATCTGCAAGAATAATTATGATGAAATTTGAAATACAAAGAGGATATATGACACTATTATGTATATATGCTCCAAAGCAGGGAAGAAAAGAAAGAAAGAAAAACATACATTTTATAAATATCACCAGAAAGCGGTAAATAAAATAAGAATGATTATGTAGTAATTGGAGGTGATTTCAATGCAAGAATAGGATGCCACCTATACCTAATAATATATGTGTTTGTGCCACAGAAATACCTTTATGGAGGCTATAATATCTATTATTTGTTTCGCAAGTTGTTCTGCGTAATTTACCCTCATTATTTCAAATGATTACTAGTTCATCTGTTGTGTAGTAATGGCAACGACCCTGCGAGGCAGCCGGCGCGGAGAGCTGCACCACGCGCGGCGCTACAGTTGGCGATAATATATGTAAAACATTCTAGAGTTATGGCAGGTTGGGCTAATGCCCTAAACGCCTTCAACCCTAGCCTTCCCAAGCATCTTTCCTGCAATTCCCTATCTCTCCCATTTTCACCACTTTACTGGTTCAACCTCAGCCCTCCTTAGCACCTCTCTTCGCATTTCCTATCTCTCCTATATAAACGCAATTTGCTTGGGGCCAACCCTAGCGCCTCCCTAGCATGTCTCCTCGTATTCCCTATCTCTCCCACGTATCACCTTTTTGATGATCCAAGGTTTCCTGTCTATACTACTGACAGGAATTAGGAAAGAAGAAGAAAATAATAGCGGCATTAGAAACATTCGAGAAATAAATTAGAGGGAAAATTAGCAATGTTAGAAGTGAAATAAAAGAAAACAGAACAGCTTAGGGGAGAAATAGAAAATGTTAGGAAATAAATTAGCCAAGAAATAGAAAAATCTGTAAACAAAATTTGGAAACGGGTTAGTGAAACATCAGAAATAGAAAGTAGAACATTGAGGGAGGAAGTAGCAAAGAAATTAGAGTTAGAAAGGTAAGTAACTATAAATGAATTAGAAACGAGTAGAAATAGGCATGAAAAAGCAGAAAGGGAACCTGGAAGACAGTCTAGAAATTTCGAAGAAATCACAATCAGGTTAAGGATGTAGCAACAGAAAAAAATGTGTATTAGAAAATTTAAGAATGGGTATAAATGTACTAAATTCAAATTGTAGTACTGTAATGGAACCAGCAGCAAGAGACGAAGCAATACAAAATGTGTTAGCAGACATCTCCGTGCCAAATGTAGTGAATCTAGACGAAGTAATGTACAGAAAAGTAAAGATCAGAACCATAACATGTACTGGCCTAATTATATCTTATGAAACTGCACCGCCAACTTTTGAAAATGAGGACTCGGACGATCCAAAGTCTTTCATTCGAGAATTGCAGAACATTTCATTGTATAATGTATACCGGAGGAGCAGAAAATGACCATAGTTAGGAAATGCAGCAATTTGGTTAGATATAACTGTAGGAAATGAGAATGATTTCAGGCCTTTACAAATATGTTCACGAGAAGGTATTGGCGAACAAATAGGTAAGCAAGCATTAGATTAGAATTCAGTAACGGAAAATATAACCAGAGAACTGACTATTCAATGGTTAACTATTTTATAAAATTAACAAAGAAATGGAGAATGTTAGATCTACCAATAAGCGATAAACATCTCATAAATATTGTCACGACACACTTTAAAACTATTCAGCACTATCTAGCCATAACAAAGCCCAATAATGTAACAGAAATTATACATTTTGCTAATAGCACTAGAGAGTAACAGACAGAAGTCCGAGGCAGAAATTAAAGAAATCGAGCAAGAAACGCAATGAAAAGTTCACATTTCTTCGGGCAAGGGGTAGAGTTTCATAGAAATGGAAATCAAAATGTCGTTAGGAATAAACTAGTGGTCCCATTCCTAGATCAGAACCAGCACAATGGGAAAATAGAAACAGAAATCAGCAAAATAGAAATTCAGTTCGGGTTAATTATATGAATATTGGAAGATTTTATCGGCTTAGAAGAGGAATTCAACAGTTTAGAGGTAGGTAATGAATATTGGAGACCTGAAAATAATACGAATTTCGACCTAGATCGCCTAGACAAGATGATAGAAATAGAAGCTAAAGAAATTCACCAATAGACAAAGATAGGGCAGAAGCAATTGAAATGACGAGAGAAATAGTAGGAAATAGCCAGAATTAGATGAGTGAAAATAGAAATGTAAATAATAGTTAGGCAGGAACGGGTTGCAATTTGTAGGATGCGGTCAGGTTCTTCTAACTTTGGATAATTAAAATTGTGGCTGGAAATTTGTTTATAGATGATTATAATAAATATGTATAACATGGAAGACAAGGTTCTGAAAATTGTAATTAGAGAACAAGTACAGAATTGTAAACAAAAAAAATTTTAGTCTTAAGCAGAAGATAGTGAAAGTGAAGTGAATATAACAAACATTAAAATCAGTGCTTCAAGAATATACCAAAACAAACACTCTTGCAAAGTATATAAATTCAAAAGAAAACAACATAAAATGTACAATAGCATAGTACATTTAGCATAAGAAGTATTGTATTTAATTTGTGAGATAAGAGATGTACATTTTTCTTGAAATACTTGTAACAAAGAGTTGTAAAGAAGAAGAAATTTGTAAAAATATGTAAGGAAATTGGAAGAGTTGCCAACAGGGGATCAGGTAGATTTAAAGTTAAAATTTTATTCGAGTAAACGTGTGCATTGGTTTATTGTTGAGAATAAGAAACGAATTTAATGGGGCGTTTTGATACCGTAATTTTTGACAGGAAGATATAAACAATTAAAGAGAGAAATAATAGGGAGATAGGAAAATAATTATAAAAATAATTGTCGTATATTAAATCAATATTTCGTACATTAAATACAAGTTGAGTTGAAAGATTTGTCCAAAGAAAAAAGGTCATTAGCGAGTCATGTTAAGAAAAATCATTAGTAACAGCATGAGTATCGAATGCGTTAAGCATAAAAGTTCCTGGAATGCAGTTAAGGTTTGAGTTCAGTACGTTTCCGAAGTCACGTAGACAGAAATTCTGTAAAAGCGAAATGTAAAGAATACTCTTAGATTCGGGGAGGTACTGTATAGTAACAGTGTCAGAGACGCATATGTAAGCGTTTTAAGATTGAGCCGCAAGAGAAGTAATGTTGGTGGGGGTAGCGATGGGTACGCGGAGTTTAAGTTAATAAAACGATGTGTATTGCGGAAATTAGCGCCTTTCTTTCTTTTCTTTCATGCACAGCCATAGGGGCTTACAGTCTTATACGGTGATCGGCAGTTCGTAGCGCCTAAGACCGCGATGGGTTATCAGTTACTTAGCGGTAGCCACGAAGGGTTTTGCCGGTAAGCATTTTAGCGACTCGTGGCATGCGACGCTTGTAGTTTCTTTATTGCGGAAACAGTTGTTTCAGACCGTAAAATTGATACTGCAGAAGTTAGCAGGTATAATAATTCAATTGTTATTGTTTCGAGTGCTACGATTGATAATCAGTTTCATTATCTTCAAACTGTCAGCAACTCGCTTCAGTATCTCAAGTATTAGATCACATTAAATTTCCCAGTCAATTTTAACTGGACACATAACTAAATTTATATTAATAGGTATTTTGAATCTGAACTAAAGTATTAAGTATTCAGGTACGTGTAGCTGTAGGCCGATCTTAAAACATAAGGTTTTAAAAATCATTCATTTATTCTTATTATTCATTTTTTATTTTGAAAGAACATAATTTTGCACATTTTTAAAGCTATCATAAAAGGAAACAAACTGAATTATTATAAAGTACTCCTTGTTACAATATTTAATAAGAACACTCCAATTAAATTTGAAAACCTGCAAGTTAATGTGACTTTTGAACTTGTTTCCATTTACCAATTTCTCAATAGTAGGTGTAATTTTTTATGTGCACAGAACAAGTATATTAGCAATAGTTAAACGTTATTTATTATTAATAACATTCATTGCAGAATAAATTTGTTCAAAAATGAGTGTGGAGTCAAATATTCCCACGAGACTTAGAGCAAGATCGTTAATTTCAGGAAATCGGTCTGAAGGGATATCTTTCCAAAATTAAGTAAATTGGAAGTGGGTGTAAATGGGTGCTCTTTAAATTTAGCACGAAATTCTGAGTGGTTTTGGATTGCTATTATTACGAGGATGGTTTAAAATGTTCTCGGAATCGCCAACAGAGGTCACCACAAACGCAATCCTTATCTGACGCAAGAGGCCCTCCTTTATGAGTAAACGCATGCGTATCAGTGCACGGAGTGGAGAGCTGTGGTGTGTATACCTTTCTGTTGTTGTTCACGTGTAGTTATTTTTGAAGATGGAAAAAACTGAAATTCAAGCTTGATTAAATATTTCGTAAAGGAAGACATGAAAGCAAATGAAATTCTTGCCGATTTTCAGAACACACTGAGGGACTCTGTCCTTCATATTCAACTGTTGCCAAGTGGACCAAGGACTAAATTTGGTAGGGAGAGCTTAGAAGATAATCTACGTAGTGGTCGGCCAAGATATGTCACCACCCCAGAAGTAATTGTAAAAGTGCACGAAATGGTCTTGCAGGATCGCTTACTGAAATTGCGAGAAATTGCAGAAGCTGTAGGGGTTTCACCTGAACGGCCGTATCACATTTTGATTAAAGAATTGGGCATGGCAAAAAATTAATGCTAGATTGGTGCCACGACTGTTAACACAAGATCAAAAACGTATTAGAGTGCAAATGTCTGTACAATACTAGGCCAGTTTTTAGGAAATCCCACGAGACTTTTTGTGCCATTTCGTGACCACATGAGACATAACTCCACTAACCAGAGACAAATCAACAGTCGAAGCAGTGGAAACATGTTGATTCTCCACTACCAAAGAAAGCAAAGGCAATATAGTCAGCCGGAAGGGTCGTGGCTTCAGTTTTCTGGGATGCAAAAGGAATGCTGTGGATAGATTATCTTCCCGCTGGTCAAACATTAACGGGAGAGCATTACCTAACCTCCTACCAGCTACAGAAAAATATACGCGAAAAGGGGCCAGGTTTAGCAAGAAAGTAAGTCATCTTCCATCAAGGCAATGCACGCCCACACACGTGTCGTTGCTATGGCAAAAAGTTACGAACTGAGGTACAAATTGTTGCCACACCCGCCTTATTCGCATGATATGGCTTCATCACACTTCCATCTCTTCCCGAAGCTCAAAGGTTTCTTGGCCGACGGAGATTCTCTACAAATGAAGATCTGATACCCGGAGTTGAATGGTGTACAGTCCTGAGGAATCTAATTTTCGAGATGGAATAAAGGCATTGGAACATCGATGGACCAAGTGCATTAATGTACAGCTAGACTACAATGAGACATTTACGAGTTACATTTGTTACTACTATTTCAGGAATAAAATGAACTAATTAAGTCCATTAAATAAGATAAATTTGTATGGTTTCAATAAATAATAAATTAACCACAAAACACTGGTCATTGCAACTATGATTTTATGCATGTCAACCAAAATTAAAGATAGCGTTGCATATTGTAATAAATTCTTGTAATCCTTTCGTTTACCTTTTTCTGTTAAAATGTGTGATCTGCTGTGTTGGTGTTTGGTTTTCCAACTCATAACCGTTCACTTGATTTATTTCCAGTTTCGTAACTAGAACATCTTTCAGACGATTGCCTCTGTGTCTGGTGGTTAGCTCTGGAAAGGTCCCGGGTTCGATTCCCGACTGGAGGGTGGGAAGTTTTCTTTATCCAGATTATCTCCTACTCTCCCTAGAGTCTGGAAGTATGAATGAGAGTATGAATGTATATGTAAATTTAATGTAGTAACCAAAGTAATAATCGTTCCTAATGTAAAAACCGCCGATAGTTTCACAGTATTTTGTAGTTGGAATTAGGCACCCAGTTCCATATATGTTCATTATACCTAAAGGAACATAGTATGTTGCCCAGAGATAATAGAGTGTGGTCCTCAATTTATCGATATAGTGTCACGACGATTGATTGATATCTGACTATTCATAGTAAGTAGGTACATGATTGGTGTGCTACAGATGACTGACGTATGATTGGAATAGTCCCTGAAAATACGGAAAATGTTTTTTACACTTTGTATTCTCGACGAGAGAGATTAAGGACAAATAGAGACGCAAGTTGGCAACATTGGTAGTGTGCTACTGCCACACAGGACGGATGACATGACACACATGCTGAGCGCTGCTGGAGAGACGTGTGCGTCAAGACTTGGATATTTATATACTTGACTCCTGTGTGTGGTGAACTGGGCGTATGCATCTACCTTAACGTAAAGACAGGAAATGTAGATAGTCAAAATGAGATGCTAATACTCTGATATAGTTAATGTATTTGTTGTTTTTCTGGCATATAACTTCCCAGAATAAGAAATGAATAGGATGTACTTAAAGGTGTCGCAGTATATCATATTTATGACTTAAGTTTTTATCAGCACCCTGTTGAATGTGAACTGCTTTTACATTCCCCGATATGTTTTACTATGACTTGAACACAGAAGCCCATGATACCTAACATAGAGCGCTTTCCAGTCTATAGTTTTACCGTAGCTTCTGTGTTTAAATGTTATCATTATAATTTGCATTTATTTCTTGTCATTGCGTCTGTATTCCTCCTTTATGATACAACAGAATTTTGTTGCATGCAATGCGTTAAGATTAGAGGCCACCCTTGATGTTGTGACCTGTCTTTCTTCCGTTATATATTTTTCTATTATATGGAAATGATTTTTACATAGGAAAATAAACTACAGAGGACATTTTGTAATAAAATTCATCATATAAACTAGAAATTCGTCCTTTGCATACGCCTGCTAACAGTTTTACAGTAGGTAATTATTAAAAAGGAAGGTCCAAAAAGAAAAAAAATTAACCCTTTCCAGCCCGAATTGTTTTCTCAAAAACTGGTGTTGAAAACCAGAGGGATAGTATGATCTTAAACTTGTCTTAGTACCTGATCTTCGTAGTTCAGTTGACTGAGTACTGAACATCAGTGGCCAGGAATTCATGTTTGGACATTACCTTGTTCGAATCCTCACTGCGATGTTACAATGTCTGGTGAAGGACGTAATGGGCTCACGTAAAATAAAAGGTATGCTGTGTCATCTTGGATATTGAGGAAACTTCGATAACACTTTTTTGTTAAAAAAAAGTAAATGAGTTTTTTTTTATTTTCGTTTTCTTTTATTTCAAGCTATTCTACTATAAATAAAGAAAACACTGAAACAAATACCAATATAGATACTTGTCAAATCCAAAAAAAATTTACCTGGCTTGAATCAACAAAAAGATACATAATGGTACCATGTGGTATTGCTGGCTTGGAAAGGGTTAAAATTATTTTATTTTGACTTGTATAAAGGACTTTTATGGGAAATAAACGTATGAATAAACCCTTACGAAACGTTCTCTAAGACTACTGAATTATTTCTAAAGCACATTTTAATTGTTTGTATAAAACTGTACTCTTCTTGTGCATGACAAAATGCCTTCATCCGATTTTTTCCTTAACACAGTCTTCATTGGAAACTATGAATCGCAGTCACTTTCCGCACGCATTTTCATTAATTTCGGAGCTATCAAAGGAAACCAGATTTGGAAGAATTGTTGGAAGTGATAATTCGAATCAAGAACAACTACTATCATTAGTTTTTCGATAAATGTAGATGCAAAATGTTGTAATGTAGATAACATGAATTATGAAGAGTACAAGATCGCCAAAAAATGTGATTTGCGAAAAAGACACACGAAAACCAGGGGGCTGGCATTTGTGGGACAGTGTAAAAAATAAAACAAAATAAAATTGAAACTCCAAACATATTCATCGTATATTCATTACTCTACCCTAGATAAGGCAGAGAAAGTAAAACGGTTTTGCAATAATGGTTTGAATCGTCATGAAGTAGTACGTATGAAAGGCATGTGATTGGACTGTTACGGCAGAAAACGTTTGCAAGCATACAACTCACGAGATACGCACCATCCAACACGGGTAGTAACAGGGTCGTTGACGCGAGCCGAGGGACAGACAA
The DNA here is from genome assembly GCA_030765065.1 of Deroplatys truncata. NCBI lineage: Eukaryota > Metazoa > Arthropoda > Insecta > Mantodea > Mantidae > Deroplatys > Deroplatys truncata. The sequence goes on from CM060976.1 coordinate 108,650,302, forward strand.
GAAGTACATGATGGATGTGTGGGTGGCAGAGAGGATGATATACAGTTCCGTGGGAGGAACAAACACATGCTATAGTGGTGAAAATATGAACGGGGATGAACTTTGAATTTCATTTATGAACAGAGGAGTGCACAGTTAAAAAGTTTTATTCATTTATTATTATTATTATTATTATTATTATTATTATTATTATTTATTAGTGTTATTAGGTTTTAGTGCACAGCTTGGTTAATTTGGATCCTGCTTTATTTTAGCTCTCAAATTCTTTAGAAACACTTGGGGCTTCTGAGGTTTCTGCAACAAACTTGGTAACGGAATTTGTGACTTTGCAAAAATCATACTTGATCTAAAATGTGCGAGTATACTTGGATGGCCAAATAATTCCGCCACGTGACAGCAACCTTAGTGCAGTGCTCAATTCGCTAATCATTAGTATCGCACAGCGCTGTGTAGTCAACAAGGGTGTGAAACCACGTGGGAATCCATCCAAAATTTTGATATACAGATTCCGCGTTTTGAGGTTCCTTGAATCCATAAAAGGCGTTAACGCGCACGCGTGTCTTTGAGCGCCATAATACTAAAACAAAAATCCGTATAAATACCAAATTTCATATTTATCAACTATAGAAAATACTCGTGGGATGCTCCCACACAAACAACCCTTTGCATAGAAAAAGTGTTTTTTTTTCCTCAAAAGTATCTTAACAGTCATCAAAATACCATACGTGTGAGATATTGGTAGGAAAATATATGAGTGTACGCTTGCGCTTTCATGACTAATCTATGAATCTTCTGGGAAATCTCCATAGAAAAACAATTTATGATAAGTTTCATTCATATTACTTTCTGAACTCACTCTTGTACAAAATAGGTCGCGGGTTTTCGGGCGTAAAAATCCTTAGCATGGCTTCCTTCGGAAGGGAAGTAAAACCGGTGGTCCCATATTGTAGATTTACGGCACGTAAAAGAACCTCAAGCCTGATAAAGAGGCCTCTGAGCAAAATTACCGATCTTTCACGCCCAATATAGAATGGGACGCTAAGGACCATAGTAGTTAAAGAACGTCCATAAATAAAGCTCAATCAATTTAAGCGATAGTCAAATCTTTTAAAAGCGGATTGCTATATGATGGCTTTGAAGTTCCGTTCTCTTTGCGTTACCAAGAGGGAGAGAGAGAGAGAAAAAAAAAAGAAACTAATAACAAAATTGCATTTTAGAAAAGTATAAGTATTTGAAAATACAAACCAATAGTAACAAGAAATATCTCGAAAATGGCTAACTAAAAGAAAGAAATAATAAAATAAAATGTAATGTTTGACATAATTGTGTGCTCTAAAGAGTTAAACAGTTTTGTGTAGGAAGATTGTATTTACGAGTATCTCGTACGGTTTACCGTTTATGCAAGTCATTCAGAATGAAGAGGACTTCAGAGGTTATTCCCAGAAAATTCAAGATATCGAATTTTTGTCAAGACTGGACATCGAATTTTTGGGTGGAATACAATGCTTCCCCTAGTTGTTATTCGCAGTACAGAAAGAAAAAACTTACTGCAGGAAATATGCAGTGTTCATTTAAATATACAGTTTTTGTCAACTTTTCTTAGCATTAGACCTTTCAGAAATATTCGCTCTTGCATAGATTGATATCGTCTGTGTATGAACTTTTGTGAAAGAGTGATTGTCATTGTTTTTCCTCCACATTGCCTCATGACAAACAAAACTAAACTTATAATACGAAAAGTTGAGTTGTTTCAGTAAGCTGCATATAAATCAGTCCATATTACCTTATTTGAAACCATTTCTAAACAAGTAAGTGTTTATTGTGGTTAACGTAAGTTGAATAAAATTTATTTTTGTATGAATACACAATGAATTTGTAAAGGATAGAGGTGATTGAGTGAGTGCTGAAAATCAGGTTTTCGGATGTATATTAACATTGCAGAATTAGTTTACTATGATCATCCCCTCACTATTTAGATTAAAGTAGGAGTTGGAAATCATATCCTGTATTTATAGGTGAGCGTCATAAACTACCACCGCGTTGGTGAGAGGCGACCTGCTCCTGATGCACTTTCAGGCAAGGGCTCGCAAATTAGCCCATACAAAGTTTCCAACAATTATCAGAAAGTAGTATATTTTAGCGCTACTTTACACGTTTTTCATTACAAGACTGCATATTGACGAAACCGGATATGATTGGAATGTTATTCGTATGCTTAATGTGGTGCCGCGAAATTTAGCTTTTCAATACAGTTGAGACAGGAATTATTAAACTTATTTACAAATAACACCTATTACACTAGTCTGCATTTTCAAACTTTTTGTTAGATGATTTCTTAAATATAGGTGTTCTTGAATCAAGTTTTTATGCTGATTCCAGAAATAACTTCCGTTTTTTCTATCACGTCAGGTTTTTACACAAAATAAGAAGTAATGTCTTGACAATTTTACTAATGAGCGTAGAAAAGTATTCAAATACCATTTCACACAAGGTAAGTTTTTATTCAAGAAACATTTAAGAATACTCTCAAGAACTCCCCTAATATATTTCATGACTACATTTTAACAAAACAAGAAGCCAAGTGTTTAATTTAATTTTTATCAAACTTTCTCTTCTTTGACTTCCTTGCAGATCCTTGAAGATGACTGTCCCTCCTCAATATCTAACAGTAGTCGACAGTAGTCATAGTTTCATTCCATCTCCCCTGGTACCTCCTCTCCATTTCCTTAATATCTTGGTGAAAACGTTCACCCTGCTTTTCACTATAATGTCCCAGATTTTCTGGAAAGTAATCGATATGTGAATGCAGAAAGTGCACCTTTACACTCATGTTACAACCTATCTTCTTGAAATTTTCCAACGTTATTTCGACAATGGCCTTGTAATTAGGATCTTTGTTATTGCCTAAGAAGTTTTCAGTAACTGATCGTAAGGCGGTCCATTCTTCTATTTCTCTTTCATTCATTGTCTTCTCAAAATCTTCATCCTTCATCAATTTGTTTATTTGAGGACCAGACAAAAATTCCAGCCTTTAATTTGCCTTGTGTAATGAAGGGAAATTTCTTGGAAAGGCACTTGAAGCAGGGTTCATCCTGTGGTAGAGCCCTTACAAATTGCTTCATCAAGCCCAATTTTAAGTGTAGTGGTGCAAGCAATATCTTTATATATCAAAATCTCTATATTTTTGATGTGAAATTGTGAAAAAACTGTACGTGATAGAAAAAAACTAAAAGCAGTTCTGAAATCAGCATAAAAAAGTGAGTCAGAATCACTTATTAGTTTTCAGTCATCCGATATCATGCAGACTAATGTTATTTGTTTTAAATCTTACATTTTGTTATAATTATCAATGAAAACCGCCTCTTATAGTTAACCTTTTTTAAAATTAGCGAATAATACAGAGCGGTCGTTTTATGACCCGGCCGCCAACCGCCTGTATGCGTGCTCCGTGTGTTGTCTACTACACGGGGGGGGCGGTTTCCATTCTAAAACTAACCCATTACTTACGTAAGTAACATGCACTATAGTGAGTGTGAGTTATAAGTGGTGTTGAAAGTAGTAACCATCCGCATTGAGACATTCCTGGTATCTTCGGTTGAAATTTCCATTTACACGCCTAAGTTCTGGCAGAATTTTCCTTTTTCTGTTCTGATATTGTCTTTAAGTTCGTCTATGGTGCACCGATTGTTCGTATAAACTTTGTTTTTAGGGTTCCCCTAAAATAGAAGTCGCACACAGTCACGCGTGGAACGGGGGAGGGGGCTTACCGTTTAACGATCCCTTTGTCCTAAACTTAATAAACAGACATCTGACAGTATCTAATTGGAAATGTACACTGGTGTGCAAAACCTAAGGACGAGATGGGTAAAGTAACATAACAAATTAACTACTTGGTGGAAGTAGATGAAAGTGCGGGAGCATGTTGCCAGAGGTTTCTCAAACGTACACAGAAAGTTGGACGTCACATGGCGTGAGTGTAGCGAGCCTATAGTGCCAAATGAGTCTGGCCCCGCAACACGGGGCAGTTGACGAAACAGGACAAGACGGTGTGTGGCAATTAGCGAGCTGTTACGGTGCACTGTAGTGGTGTTCTTCATTGCAACATGGTCTGTAGACACCATTTGGATGACTTCACACGGACAAGAATCATCGGGAAACTGGAAGAAGGGCGAAGTGTGACGAGTGTTGCTCAGGAGTTTAAAATTGCTCACAGCATTGTTTCACGTGCATGGGGAACCTTCCAAACCACAGGCACTGCTGTCCCAAGGAGAGGTGGTGGTCGACCACGCTCAACTACAGCAGTAGATGACCTCTACATTGTGCAACGGGCAAGAAGGAATCCACGCCAAACAGCGGTTGCAGTTGCAACCACATTTAACAGGACAGCTAGGCACGCAATCTCACGATACACAGTGGCACGGCGATTACACAGAGGTGGTCTCTTTGCCCGACGGTCAGTACGTTGTGTTCCATTGGCATGCACACATCGGCGGCACCGTTTGCGATGGTCCTAAGAGCATCAAAATAGGACCAACGAGGAATGGGGTCGCGTGCTCTTCTCGGATGAGAGCAGATTCAGTCTAAGTAGTGATTCTCGACTTACCCTCATCTGGCGAGAGGTGGGAACACGTAATGAACCCAGGAACATCCTTGAACCTGATCGCTTTTGTGGTCCGGGTGTTATGGCCTGGGGAGGCATAATGTTGCATGGGCGCACCGACCTCCAAATCTTTGAACACGGTACGCTCACTGGTCAACGTTATTGTGATACTGTACTCCTTCCCCATGTGCGTATTTTCAGGGATGCAGTCGGCCCTGACTTCATTTTTATGGATGACAATGCGCGACCGCATCGAACAGCGCAGGTGGAGGATCTCTTGGAACGAGAGGATATTCGGCGAATGGACTGGCCTGCCCGTTCTCCCGATTTAAATCCCATCGAACACGTGTAGGATGCTTTGGGGAGACGCATTGCAGCAGATCCACATGCACCAACGAGTATCCAACAGTTGTCAACAGCGCTGGTGGAGGAATGGAACGCCCTACTACAAGAACTACTTACCAACCTTTTGGCCAGCCTTGGAGCACGATGCAGAGCATGCATTGCTGTCCGTGGTGATCATACACCCTTTTAAGCGCCATGTATCTGTTTCTGTAAATCTAGAGAGCCATCATATATCGTATTGACTTTAGTGTAGCTTATGGTCTATGAATAGAAGTGGTATTTCTGTTCGTCTCATTGCATATTTCGTTTAGTTGCCTACTGTAGCATACCGTAGCAGTTCCCTCTATGTATGATTCAAGTTTCATGGAGCTATGTTATTTGGCAGTGTCACAGCATGCGAAGATTACTTTCGTCCACTGTATTACATAGGAAATGTGTCCTGAAGTTATTCATACTCCTATCTACATGATTTGGTTTTTAGGTATGTATGATGCACAAAAATTCTGACTTCAAGTAGATATGAATTTTTCGATAGGAACTTCGGTGAACTAATAACACCAGAACAGCCACAATAATAAGAATACTCTGAAGTAATTCACGCACAACACGGATGTTTGAATAAGCTTTTAGTTTTGAGATGCACAATGAACAAATCTAGTCTTTACAACACGAACAGAAGGCATCAACTGATAGTTGACATTCGCAGCCGATCAGCGTAGCCTTGAGCGGGTCATTCACCGCTAGTGAGCTAACGGAAAAATCAGAGGTCACTGCAGTGCAAGCGAACCACGCATACACGCAATTCGTGGCGAGCCATAAAATGACCGCTCTTTATTTTAAAATGTCACACGATAATCTTCTTACATTGCATATTTACTTTAATAAGAAAAAACATAAACGTCTTAAAAACAACTAAAAGGAAAAATTAGCATACCAAAGCAAATGTAAATTCTTTTATATACCAAGCATAACTTTAAAGTGTATAACGATTACGTTGTATTAGACCCAGCTTAAGTGTTGATACGAAAAACATGTGAATCACCTTAGCGTCAGTAAATACATTTAACACTAAGATAAGTTATTTTGATTTCGTTCACATCTTGTTTACATATAATTACTCAATTTAGAAAAGAATTTAACAAGATCTCTACAAGTTGCCGAAGCGGTTACACGAACACCAACAAGATGATTTACGCGTTGACAAGAATATTCTAAGAATTCGTCCACATTTAAGCACTTCATAATTAAATAGCAGATTAGCAAAGATCGAATTTATATCCAGAGAAATTAATAATTATCTCATTTATTTAAATACAGAATATTGTAAGCAAATAAACTTATAATATTACTGCTCTTTTCGTCGTGTACAATTGCTTAAAGCAAAGGAAGTGAAAGATAGTTCGTCGTATTGTAGGATAGTTATTAATATTTGATTTATAATTGGCGCGGATAGAGAGAATTAATATTTAAGTCGTCAATTCTAATAGATAATTTGAATTTATGAAATATAGCAGCATATTGCTCATTCTATACATTCAGTGATGATTGTGACGAAAAAACTAAGAGTAAACTGTTAAATGAGAAAGTGGTATTTAAAAATGTCTTTCAAAATAACGAAGAGCTTTTGAAACGGTAAAAATGAATAATTTTTTCCACTCAGACTTGAACACTCTGAGACACAAGAGTTCTCATTGCTCATTCCAAACCACATTACCGTTTCAAACCTTCTCCACAACAGTTTTGTAAATTGTTACATCGACTCCATAAATTCCGCTTAAAATTGGTGCGCAACGACGTGGAGTGCGTTAATCCATTCTTCGCAACGCTTATACCCATTAAACCTCACCACAGTCTTTCTTTTTAATTTATCTGTAGATATGTTTATAGTCCGCTAAACCGTACAGCCATAACGAGACTAACAACTTACAATTAACATTTTGATTAAATGGTAGAAACCTAACGTGAGCAACATCTATTAACATTTATAATATTTATAATTCTCATTTGTTTCCGTTTAATAATAATGAGAATGAACAGTTTTAGTTCTTGAAATAAATAGAGCGCTGTAGACAAATCTTTGGTGAGGCGATGCAAATGCAAGGTTGTGGGATTCCAAAAAAACGGGGGGGGGAAGAAACATATGAAATGCATTCACATGACTTTCTCTACCGATGAAAAATTAAAAATATTCATTATATATTATAATATTCATATTAAAAGCGATTCTTCTATCCGCGCTACGTTACTCACGATATATTTTACGTAGGAATTATTTAAAATTAAGCAAGGCGATTTCAACATACGGAAACAGTATTCAAATGTTTATTCGTGATGACAAGCTTTTGCGATAGAAAGAAAAGAAAGTTTGGAGGAAGGGAATCGCTAGCTTTCTGCTTGCCCGTTAAGTGACGCTTCGGAAAGGTCTAAACAAGCAACATGGAATATTTCGAAAATGGCTATAGTAAAGAGTAATTAATGTAAAGTTTTGGGTGGTAGGATTTTCTTGAAAAACTTTGTATCCTATGCTTAGATGATGTTGAAATTAAAATGAAGTTTGGTATGTATCCGTTTTGTTTTTGAATTGTGTTGTTCACAGACGGACATACGCAAACGGACCTTTTAATAAGAATGCTTTCTTTTTGGGGGAGAAGGGGTTCACGGGATCCCAAACCGTGAATTTCTGTAAATTTCATTATCCAGTTTTAGTTTGGAAAGCAAGGCAGGCCTTACCTCGTTAACATGTTTGAGTTTGGCCTCTTACCACCTCGAAGGAGGTAGAGAAAGTTAAAAAAAATATATGTGTGTGTTAAAATTTGCAGAGAAGTTTTTCTATAAAAAAAAAAGTGACAATCATCACACTTAGAGGACAGAGGACCGGTACACAGTTGCCAGGGAAGGGGAAAGGAAACCGGAACTAGAACGTAAAAAAGTTAGAACACTCGTTTTCAAATGCGAACAAGCACAATCAACGCAAAGCTTTCCGGAGCTCCTAAACGCCAACGAGAATGTTGGTCAAGTTTCATGTTTCTCGTTCCCGATTATAGCATACTGAATGCTTATTCTGCGTATCTGTCTTCACTGTAGAAAATATTCGAGGAGTCTGTAAGAGCTCTCTAGTTCTAGTGGCAGGCTTGGAAGAATAAAAACCATGATGACTTCCGGCAGCTGCACATGGCTTCTATTCTCAGTTTCGATAATGCTGTCGATAGTTTTATTTAGTTTAAGAATTACAAATGGTAACTACCTAATCCTTTTCTAAAGGTGTTTGCCGTACTGCGTTTCAAAGTCGGTAAATCTGCATTCGGACGAGAGAAAAAGTTCCATTGGTCGTTACAAAATCCAAATGCACAAAATAAATGTATATTATTAAAATATACTAATTGACACGTATTTCTGTTTCCATCTTCAGGTCGTTGTGAATTAGAAGCCATAAACGCTCAATCATTTTCTCTTCTTCTTGTTCCCATTCCCGATTTATTGTCGAATAACTTTAGAAACCGATAAACTCCAATTAGGTTAGGATTGCTGCTTCCTGTTCCCATTCTTGATTGATTGTGCATCGCGTATTTACCTTCCCGTTCAGGTTCTCGTTTCCGTATCCGGGCAGTTGTGAACGACACTTAAGAAGTGACCACTCATTTTAAATATTTGCCCTTATTCGCTGTTACCAGGCATGTATTTTATAGCTTCCGTTTATTTTCTTTACATATTTTGTACAAAATGTTGCACAATTGGCCTGAGGAGACTGAAAGAAAAGACGTGTTTTCATCGTCTCAGGAGTAAAGGGCGATTTTTATGTTGTCGGTACCGCCTGGTATGTAAGGTGTTTTGAGAACATGTTTGAGCTTTCAAAAACAGAGTTTAAGGACGTAAATTCCTTAGGTAGGCCAGGAAGAACACAATGACAAGCTTGTACATTGTGTTTTACCTTGAGCGGAGAAAACACTTAAAACTGGCTATTACCGCGATACAAATAGCTGCATGTCGCTATAAGCCCATGTGCCATTTGTTATGGTCCCATAAACAACGCCGAAATGGACGGCAAAGGAAATTCACGCACAGGAAAACGTTCTTTATTTCCAGAAGTCATAATTCAGGGGCTGGGAGTATTCGTGACAGAAGCAACCTGAAGCTATACGGACAACGCCTGGCATCGTGGCACTAAAACTTGTGTCCCTCAACGCTTTCTTAAACTACTTTGTTGTTCTCAGCTGGATAAACAGAACCAAGCAAAATCGTACCAATTCCTCTATCCATTATCTTTTCCATAGATATTAATACAGATAACCACGTAATGGACAGGGGCAAGGAAAGTAAAGCAGTGCTCTAGTTGGAACTGTTGGGGGTAGTACAACTAAGCACGTTGTCAGCGTTCCAGCAAAACTTCGCATATAATTTGAAAAATAAATATGCTAAATAAAATGTTTTAAAGAAAAATACCAAAATATATATTTTACTAAGTTGTATGGCACCTAACGCATATCACGGTTGCGTTATATATTTTTAAAAAGGGCTCATGGTGGAAGAAAGTTTTGATTGCGGACGACTCCATCCATGATGATGAGTGACTCACAGCAAGAAGCGAAGCAATAGAATTTTTTTTCTTATAAAAAGTGTGCGCCACCACTTGAAAAATTTAATCCCAACCACTGTATGTGCAGTCGTGGCTCAGATCCGGAAGATAATCAGCAGAGGAAATAAAATGTAGGAAATGTGACTGGACAAAAGCTGACCGCTTATAAGTGCATCTGAAATCTCCTTAACTAAATGTATGGTGAGTGCCATCTAATTTTTTCCCTAACTACAGCACTGAGTAAACGTAATCCAATTACGCTAACGACTACTTTTCTAGTAATTTATACTTGCAATTGTCATTTTCACAGATTTTAATTTTTACTTGCAATTTACCTTTTGAAATAAAATTGTAATCGATAAAATATTAACATCTTCCGAGCTAAAGGCCGTGGTCTAAGGGTAAAATTATTTGCACCCAACGTTTCGGTCAACTCTTTGGTTGCCATCTTCAAGAGGGTAACATGCAGCGACTGTCGTTAAGCTATCGTTGTCGACTGCAGTCGTTAAGCTGTCCAGGGTGTTACCCTTTTGAAGATGGCAACCAAAGAGTTGACCGAAACGTTGGGTGCAAATAATTTTACCCTTAGACCACGGTCTTCCAGCCCGGAAGATTTTAATATTTTATCGATTAACTCCGGCCGTGAAAGCCTTCGCGCTTATTTAAAATTATAATTGCTATACTATTAGCAGGCAAAGGGGTTTAAGTAAGTAAATAGAGCAATCGTGTTACCGCACGGAGAGTAGGTGACTTCAGGTACTGTGATGAGCACCCCTCCTATTACCTTCACAACACCCGGTTTCGTAGCGACTGTGCCATTTATTCGCTGCACACAAACCAGTGGAGAACAGTGGCAATTTGCTTAAAGCAAAGAAGAATCACACTAGAACCATAATTGCAAGTAGCATCGTTTGCGGCGGAATTTGGCAGGGAAAATATGAGCACAAATGGCGAAACCATCAGATGTAACGTGTGTCACTTATGTAGAGCTCAAAGAACGTTTCAAATATGTTAAACATTATGCCACATTAATACATCAAACATTTATAGCACATGGTTGTCACCTAGGTGCGGAAAAATTAGAACCTGTTTTCGGTTGTTGATGCTTTTATACCCAACCTGAAAAATATATTTCGCAAGGCACCCTCAAGAATCAAAATATTTAAGGGAACGGAACCTGGAGTTTCCTTGGCACCACAACCAATTGTAACTCAGTGGAGGGCATGGCTACAGGCTGTGGTATACTAAGCTCAGCATTACGACAAAGTTGTTAACGTAACTAATGTCTTTGGCGAAAGAAAAATGCTGGTATACGTTCAATGAAGGAAATAATTTCACCAGCTATGTTTTAAGATTTTTCATATATTCGAAATCATTCCAGTAATATTGCAACTGCAATAACTTGTGTATTTGCAGGCATAGACACTGAATACCAGGAGCATTTGAGGCAATACAACCAATGGTTAAGGTATAACGTTGGAAGTTTAAAGGATGACAAGAAACTTAAAAATATTATAGAGAAGAAGAATATGTAGACATGTGTAAAATGAGGGACGCGTTACTGGGCCAGGGAATCTCGAGCAAGACTGATATTTCGTATTTTATTTGTTCTACTACGTTGCATGATACGGAACGTAGTTCTTCAAAATAAAACAAGTCTACGTGCTAATCGCATGCGATAGCTTTACTGCACACTACCAATAGCTAGACATATTTACATTGTTTTCTTCAGATACTGCGTAATCATGATCAACCTGCTTTCGAAGCCGGGCTTAGTGCCATCAACTGCTCATGTTTGTTTACAGAGAACACTGTAAGGTCCCAATCGCGTCCACCTTCCCTCGCAACCAACCCTCGGTGCGTTCCTAGCTTGATGATTTACTTATTAAAACCCCTATTATTAGCGACCGATTTAACACCGCATGAGAGTTCGCGGCATCCATAAGGAACATGCTGAGAACACGGCCATCATACCATAATATAATTTGTTTTATCGTGTACCATAATAATACTCCTATCTCGTACTTAAAATGCCACACTATGCCTATGGGTATAAACAGTGCGTTTATATTAGCTTGAAGTTCAACAAATCTTTGATGTGGTGACCACACGCCAATGAATGTCTTATGCCCTGCCCTTGCTCTAAGCGTATCATCTTAATCACAATTAGTGAAGCCCTCGTTTATTGTTGTGAATTCCTGTTGAGATTTAATTAATCGTGTTAATCTAAACAAACGTTCCTTGGTCTTCAGTGAGTCCCATTGATCCCAGCAGGACTTATACACACTACTCCTGGGAGCAATGTCCACCCAGCTCGGCCTAATTCCTGCTTCCACTTCTCTCAGGAGCGCTAAGTCGGCGTTCGCCTGCTGCTCCCTCCTCAGGCCTGCGCTCTCCCACCCATCTGCAGGCACCGCCGAAATCACACGGATAGTTGCGGCATGCTCCTTTTCCACCCTGTGCACTAGCCACACTCTTCCGGGTAGGATCTTCTTGACTTGGCATCCGCATTAGAGTGGCTCCTTCCTCTCCTAAGCTGTGAAGTGAAGTTGTATTCCTGAAGCCTCTGGACCTAATGGGCTCTCTGGCCCTCCAGGTTCTTAAAGCTCAATAGCCAGGTGATGGAGTGTTCAGTCCTCAGTGAAATGACTGACCCTACCAACACTTTCACTACTTCAGGAGCTCCCATCGCGTAATGCAGTAGTTCTTTTTCGCCTTGCGGAGCGTCTTACTGTAAAACGCTATTACCCATTCCTGTTCATCCTGGATCTGGGATAGTACGGCTCCAGTACCACTTTCGCTGGCGTCGGTGTCCGATGGGTTCAGCAGTCTCACCGGCACTTCCTACCGGCAAGACGGCAAAGCCCTGAAGACGCATAATCCATCCAATGATGTTTTCCGGTCCAAAACCAGTTTCCGTGAGCGCTTGCCTTCCAGACGCGTCTTCACCACCACCTCTCTTCTTACAAGCACAACCACATCCTCCGTCATGATCATCCTGCAGATCCCCGGATGTTCCCTGGGGTTCCAAAGCCTCACCTCGTCTCGGCCGATCCTCAAGATCGTGCCGAAGTCGACCGTTGCCTCGTGGCTCCTGGGGGCACCCAGTCTAAGTATCACATCTTCAGCCACCCCCGCCACCCGAGCCTTACAATGCCCCGCCCTATGGTCAACTTCAACAGGGCCTCCTCCAACGGAGGACTAATGATGCCGTCACTAGTTGGTAGGGGATTCGGTTTCCTCGACGGTAAGCCCTTCGTCACGTCAGGTCTGATTATGATTAAGGCTGCACCTGTGTCGACTAGCATCCTTGTATCCAGCATTCCGCGACGAGGCTGTCTTCTGTCCAAGGCACCAGCGTCAATAGAGGGGGTGGTGATGGCCCGACGTGCTCCTCGCCACACCGGTGCTTGTCCGTTTCCGTACGCTCGTTGGCTTATTGTGAACAGTCCTTTACTAGATGCCCTGACTGGCCATACCCCCACTCCACTTTAAAATCCTCGTCAACGTCCTTGGGTTGATCCCCTGTTCCCGTCATATACAATGCTCCTGATCTTCGAGGTAGGTGCTGCTGTTACCTTTGCCGCCTCCATCCTCAACGTGGTCGTTAGCGCTTCGTGGATGGTCTTGTAATCGCCAAACATCAGACGCTTTCGTATCTCGGCTATACGCACACCGTCGACAAACAGTAGGCAGCTTCTGGGATACGAAACTGGGAGGGAAGTCCACCAAAGCTTTGTTCACTAGCTGTTCAACAGCCTCTAAGTGTTCAACTGCAGCTTTGACTTTAATTGCCTGCTGTAAGCTGAGGGCAAGCGTTATGGTTCTCGAAACGGTTTTCGAGAGCCTCTCAGATGTCTCCGGATTTCGCCGACGTTGGAGTCGCATTCAGAATTTCTGCCGCCCGTCCCTGGAGGCTGGCTTTTAGTTATGTGGCTTCCTCCTCTGCTGGCCATTGGTTATAGGTGGCAACGGTGGCCAACTGTCGGCAGAAGACTTCGAAAGTTGGCGTTTCGTCGTATTTGAGTGCCTTGACGCGCGTGGGTGTCGTGTTGCGTTCTGAAGTTTCGACCTTCAAGTCCTTTAGTCTTCCGCTAAGGATTTCTTCCACCATTGTATTTGGTTCCCAGGCGCTGTCGTCGATTCTTCCTTCTAAGCCGTTCCCCGAAGCCCTCAGCGGTGCTAAGTCGTTCCCCGACGTCCTCCAGGGCGTTGGCGCGTTGGCCAAGGTCTTTCACCTTTCCGCCGAGCTCTTCCATGTGTTTCTTCATGCCAGCCAACTGTTCGTCAATTCTAGTTATATTTCCGCCTTCATCTTGGACATTCCTGTCGTCATTTCTTCGTTTACACCCTTCATTTCTGTCTTTATTTCTTCCTTCACACACTTTCTGTCTGCATCTTCTCTGTTCCGGAATTCACTTTCTCCTCCATCTTCTCCATTGCGAAATTCATTGTCGTTATCTCACTTCCCTTCTTGTCCATTCCACGATTTACATTCATTTCACCCTCCATCTTCTCCATTCTACTCTCCACTTCATTCATTCCGGATTTCATTTCCGTTTTCATCTTCTGCATTCCAGGTTTCATGGTGTGCATTTCAGTTCATAATTTTTTAAGTAGTTACTCCATGGTGGCGCTTGGAATCCACTTCTGACACCAATGTAACAGATGAGAATACCAGTTACTGCGAAAACACGCGTTGTTTGTCACTACACTCAACGTAGCAAAAAACGTTAACTTGAGCCACTCTGGGACACACTCAGCATACAACACAACTGTACCGTCGAATCAAATCACCGCTGAACTGCAGGACTCTCAACTGACTGCTGATTTACGACTCACAATTAAACGGTACCGTCAACTTGCGCTGTTGCTTCTAACAGAACTCAACTCTGCTGAATTTAACACTGACTCGTCCTGCCGACGGGTCCCTTATGTTGGCTTCGCATACAAAGCGGATGTTTAGAGAAGAGGACCTACCAGAAAGGGCCAAAAGTAACCTCTGGAGCTTGGACGTAGCAAACAATGGCTATTTCCCAATTCTAAAGTGAGACCTGCCATTAGCGTAACCCGCGGCAGGTAGATGGGCCGGCAGGCGCTCGCACTGCCGATCCGTAGGAACTTAACACGCACTGTCACAATACATTCAATGCTTCATAAGCCTATATCAGTAACTGACATCCGAGGTAATCGTAGTAAACCACATCAAGAAATATTGTAAAATACTCGAGACCTCCTTCAAGAGATTGTGTTCAACTGCAGCCCCCCCCCAAATGCTATTAAATAACGTTTGTTGCTGTATGCGATATAATTTAGTAAATTTAGTGGTCGTCTTGGGTTTGTGTAGAAGATAATCATACTCTATTAATCAGGTATTGCCCACACACATTGTCGCTGTACACGCAGTGTTAGTTATTTGTCCACAAAGACTCGTGCAATTCTCAATAGTAAATTTGTTTGGCTACGCCGCCAGGAAGAGAAATTAAGTGCGTGGTTTGAATGTTTCATGTGGAGTTGTAGTGAATGATTAACCAATTACTTACGTGTATGCGTGGCAGAGTAAACATCAGCAAGAGCCAAACACCGCCCTGTAAGGAAATGAGTAATTTCGTAGCCGTAGAATTGAAAAACTGCAATGTAGACTGGAAGTGAAGGAGCATTTGTGGAGTAGCTAATGTAAACGAAATAACAATAATTTGCCACCTTTTTGTCACTAGAACAACAACAGAACGATGCTGTTGGAGGATAAAACGATTTAAACTGTTTCTGAAATATAAGAAAAGATGAATGGACTTAGTTAAGGAAGGCATATAGAAAATAACCGTTATGAAGTAAAAATCAAACAAGTAAAATAATTTTTTATTATCATATACAAAAAAATAAAGCAGTTCCTTATTTACCAAAACATTCAGTAAAGCTTATAACTATAAAATTGTTTTATTTAACGCTTTAGGGAAATACAATAAAACAAAATATTTATTTGAAGAATCACAAAAAGGTGTACAAAGGGGACCACTTTACATACTAGGTTTTCCTTACTGAATGTTCTCAGAATAGAACACAAATTTTACTGCTGGTTAATGATGTAACTGGAGAAAGGCATTCTACTTCCTGATCTTAGAAAGAATATTATTTCACTACACGAAGTCAAAAACTTGTGTGCGACTGTTTATGTACGACAGCTTCATGTTTAAAAGCATTCATAATTATGATTTCTTCCAACTATATAGTAATATCGTATGCTGTTTCTGTATATTAAAATTGGAATTTTCTCTCCGTTACTTTGACTGCCAGAATTTTTTTTAAAATGGAGACGACTACTTCGTGAGATCACTACATGTGTATAAATATAAATATATTCAGAAAACAAAAGTTTGATTTTTTTTTATCTTGTTGTACCTACCCTTAAGAAAAGAGACTAACAACTAACCTAACTCATATCTGTATATTCAAAAAAAGCGGGGACCGACGTGACGTACAGTATTAGTTATAGACTGTTCAAAGGTCGTAACTTAAGCACAAATTACTATTTATACCGGAAAAAAAATCGGATGTAATGCATTGACATGAATTTCTCTAGTCGTTCTTCTACAAACTATTCTTATAAAAGGTATTTGAGGTAAACTTTCATCGCTTATTTGTGGGTATAAGAAGGATATAGTATGCTGAAACTCTAATAAAATTTTTAAAAAGTGGGCCACTATGTGATGACTTAGAAATTCCATACTCTTTGCATGGCCAAGAGAATAAAGAATAGCAACTTATCACTTGTAAAAAAGTATAAGTATTTGAAAAATGAAACCAATGTCAAAGAATATCTCGAAAAGAATGTCGCAAAAAGTTTTATTGGACAATGTGTGCTTAAGGAGGTCTAATTCTTGCGGTTTACCAATATACAAGTAATTCTGAACGAAGAGGATTTCACAGGCTATTCGCAGGAAATTCGAGGTAAACGTTTTATTTTTCATGCAAATATCTTAAACATGTGGTATTTTAATCAAAATCTTTAGATCTCTTTTTAGGAAAATAAAAAATAACGAAACATTTTCAATGTAAAGATTAGTTTCTTGAAAATCTTCGTGTCGCATCCCTGAGCAAAATTACCGGTCTGTCGCGCCCAAAATAGAATGGGACGCTAAGGACCATAGTAGTTAGTGTCCAAAATAAAACTCAAAATGGAAGATGCTGAAGTTAAATACCTAAGGACTTTTCGTTTTTGAGTTTTTCTGTTCACACATTCACACACCACACGGGCCATTTTCTAAAAATTATTTTAAGAGGCCTCAATCGTGTATTTCCGATGAAAACTCGCTATCTAATTTTTGGACGGAATGCTTTATTTCCTCTATCTACTAAAGGTAGAAACGCAGAAAGTAAAAATGCTAATTGTGACCAAACAATTGTGAAGATGATAAAGGATTTAGATTAACTGCTGTCTTGTTGTTGACCTTAATAATATTTGCCTTAAGGACAGATTAAAACCGCTGAACTGTCGTCAACGCCAAATTTGTCATATTTATAACCCATCATCGTAGGAACTACTTCAGATACTCATATCGTTGTGGACATTTTCTCACACAAACTCTACTTTTTACTTTCTCTACTACGTATAGTAAGTAGGGGAAGTATTGCATTCCACCCAAAAATTCGATACCGAGATTTCGCCGGAAATACATGTTTTGAGACCTCCTGAATCCAAAAAAGCATTTTTGGAAACATGTCCGTGTGTGTGTGTCTGTGTGTGTGTGTGTCTGTGTGTGTGTGTGTCTGTGTGTGTGTCTGTGAACAGCATAACTCAAAAACGAACAGTCGGATAAGCACCAAACTTGGTATTTAGATTCAGTATCTTCTAGAGATGCGACACGAAGGTTTTCAAGAAAATCCCTCCACCCCAGACTACCCTTTACATGGAACATTTTTCGAAAATTTTAATTTTCTCAAAAATGGCTCTAACGATTTTGATGAAAATATCATATGTTTAAGATAATGTCATGAGAAATGAAATGTATATCTCGAATTTTCTGGGAATGTCTCCAAAAGTGTTCTTCATTGTGAACGACTTTTGCATAACTGGTAAACCATAAGAGATAGACAAAATTTTACTACACAAAGAATGTAGATCGCGTTAAAATACACAACTTATGTCATATACATTTCTTTTGTAGAGTGAACCGTTTTCGAGATATTGCTTGTTATTTCCTTAAATTTTCCAATACTTATACTTTTTCTCAAATGCGTTATTCATTTTTTTATGTCCTGGACATGCAAAGAGAATGGAATGCGGCACATAGCAACCAGCGTTAAAATATTTGACTATCGCTTAAAAGCTACCATATTTCCCCTTGCATCTACAAGAAAATTACCAATAAGATTGACATCTCGATATCTCGATAACATGAAGCATACGGAGAATAGGCGTTTGTAAAATTAGATTGTACAAGAGTAGAGAAAGTCATGTGAGTGTAACACATCAGATTTTTTTATGTCCTGGACTTGCAAAGAGAATGGAATGCGCCGCATAGCAACCAGCGTTAAAATATTTGACCATCGCTTAAAAGCTACGATATTTCCCTTGCATCTACAAGAAAATTAGCAATAAGATTGACATCTCGATATCTCGATTAACATAAAGCATATGGAGAATAGGCGTTTGTAAAAATAGATTGTACAAGAGTAGAGAAAGTCATGTGAGTGTAACACATCAGATTTTTTGTTTTGTTTTGGTGTACTGAAGCACTTCTGTGAGAAATACCAAAACTTTGTGGGGGTTTTAACAATTAATATGCACATTTTATTGCTAAATTTATATAGGTTTTTAGGTTGTTATAAAGTCCCCAACAGATATATTATCTTTTTAAGAGATTCCATAGTATAATTATAATGCATTCTACATTTGAGTAAAATACCATTTCTTGTCGTTCAGTTCATTAGGAAACAGGGCATTCATCCAATGAATTTAAAGTAAAAAATGACAATTCAAAAATAAAATTTAGTTTGTACAATATTTAATACTATTTTTAAATACTTGGGTAAGCCTAATGCGAATGCCAACATAACCATAAAACTTTAAATGTTAAGTTGGTGTCAGTAGTGAAAAATGCTATGCTTTGACAATTTTCACCAAAATTCCGTGTTGGAACTATAATACCAGGTGAAATGTGAAGATTGGTTTCTTCTGCTGAAATAGGTCCTTAAAGATTAAAATGAAATTCCGTTACCTACATTCATATCTGAATTATCTCCTTGACATCCATATATACTTCCCCTTCTGGTATATTTATCATTGTTCTATGTGTCCATATAGTACATGGACGTTACCTAACTTGTAGCCACAAAACTTGGAAAGGTTTGTCACGTTAAGTTTTTATGACTAACAGGTGCTGAGTTGCGTGATTGGGCCATTAGTTTAAAACCGCTGTATTGATCCAAGAAGTTCTGGAAGGTAAATAATTTAAGCGCTCGTTAATTTATTAACGTAACTGCACTATACTGGGAAAATGTTAATACCGTTCCCAAAATTACATATAAATGCTTGAAGCCCACCATCCCTTGTAATGTGTTTATAAACAACTTGCAACATTCACCCGCAAATAACGGAACAATGCACTTAATTGTTGCCATGCATTTACATTTATGTAGTGTTGAAAACTAAGGAACTTTTAAAACGAAGCTATGAACCCTTTAAGATCTCTGATCTCTCAAGCTGCTTAGCATTAGCTAGTAGACTTTGTTCATTTTGTTTGTCTTATTTTAATTTTTGGTTTACGCACCTTTTCCTCTATTCTCACGGTAATGCATGGACCTGCATATCGATATGGGTGTGACTAAATGTATAATAGGTATCGTTATGTTACGATGTTCATGAGAGAGGATATGCAGGGTGTATGCCTCGCGCAAACATGTTATAGTTGAATATGCTTAGATCCTAGCGTTTATGGTGAATCATTGAAAACAATGTGTTACAATCACATGACTTTCTCTGCCTATCATTTATGTTTACAATTGTTTTCTACAAATTATATAAAAGCTTGCTCCGTTAATCATAATGAATATTGGCAGAAATTGTTTCCTGCACATTTTTTAACTGTTTCATTGATATAGCCCCCTAATATATATGGTTATAATCAGGGCACTCCTTGACTTGAGAAAAAAATCTTATGTATTGCTTTCGTATGACTGTCTCTGCTCTTCTACAAACTAGTTATACAAAAGCTTATTCTTATATCTACTTCTTGTTAATCAACATAGTAGGCTAAAGGGATATCTAGATTTTTAAAAAGCGCGTCACTATGAAATGGGTTTCTTTACATGACTGTGAGAAAAAAAAAACGAATAGTGACTAACCACCTGTAAAAACTATTTGAAAAATCAAACCAATAATAAAGAATAACTCGTGAGCTGAAGCTTTCCTGCCGACGTATATACTCTAGATATTCTGGGCTTCAAGCTAGGTAAATTGTTGGTGGCACGACGACGTTTCGGTGTCGTGCATCTCTCCCATCTTCAGGATACTCATCCACCAACAACTCACCTGGCTTGAAGCCCGAGAACGTCAGATTATAAAATAATACATCGTAACTGGTTCCCCCACAAATAATTCTGATATAATTTACATGCTTTAACGAGATGTGTTGCAAGATTTTGTCTTCTCTTAGGGTTTATCAATTATACGGAAGTCATTCCCAATGAAGAGGTATTCACAGGCTATTCGGAGAATGCAAATATCTTAACCGTTTTAATAAAAATTGTTACACCACTTTTTAAGAAAATAAAAAATAACAAATTTCTTTCCATATAAAGTGTAGTTTAGGGAACGGGGATTTCCTTGTAAATCTTCGTGTCGCACCTTTGGAAGACACTGAACTTAAACCACCAAGTTGAGTGCTTATTTTACTTTTCGTTTTTGAGTTGTACTATTCGCACGCGTTCGCGGTCCTTTTCTGAAATATATATATTCAGGGAGCTTAAAACATGCATTTCCGGTAAAATCTCGTTATCGATTTTTTTAGTCGAATGTAATAGCTGTCTACATGGTAAAGTAAGCAATGAATATTTTTCTTGTAGAAGGTTTGCACATATATTCTGTTTAAATAACATTTTGCCTTTGCTTCCCAAATAGGCATTATTTAATATTTGGGCAGTTGGTGCTAGTATACACTGCGATTTGAATTCCTAAAGGAGAGCGTAGGTAGGAATTAATTTGTGTGCATGTTTATAATAAGGGTATTATTATAATATATATGGTAGTATTGAAATGTAAGTAGTTTTCTAGAGAGATGACAAAACACACCGCGGGTTTGCGAAGTGCTCTTTGCCGGTGTTGTCGATGACGTCATCTATCTTTAATTGCTAGGATGAAAGTGCTTGTCTTTCAGTTTGAATTGTGCACAGTGCAATCCTGACACAGTAAGAGTGCTGACTGCACAGCTGCTGTATTCATAGGGCGTTTCCCACGCTATGTGGTACAAACAACGAGGTTACATCATACCTATTGGCTTCGGCATTTTGTCACAAAAAAAATCTAAATTCATTTCTATAAAACAAAGGATCAAATACAAACGAAACTTCATCATACCATGGCACATATACATTTCCTGCACATTTCTACATAAGAGGGAGATGTCTGCAAACACTTGCACCAACCACCAACTCCTGAAAATGCTGACCGCCTAACTCTTCATGGACCAAAACGCACAGTCGTAGGTTAATCAATATGTACGGATTGGATGGGAGATGCTTAAAAAAAAACCGTGAATTTCCTTCAACATTTTTGTTCATCTGTGAGAATTGTTGAAACACTCTTGATGAAAATTTTCCACAGTCTAGGTTGTACTGAAGGATCTCTTAGGCATTTCCACAACTATAAAGAAGAATTTGAGTTCGAACATGATTGCATTCGGTCCATGCATTTTCGGTCCTTCGCGCCGGCGATCACATCATCTGAGCATCGTGGTCACCTCCCTAAACCTCACCACGAACCTTTCTCATTTGATTCTGTAAGCTCCGGAAAACTTAAATTTATTTTCTAGTGAGTGATTAACGTCTTTAAAAGGCGACTGAAATTATATATGTATATATATATATACATATATAATTTCTGAACCAGCTGTAAGTGGGGGTAGCCAGTAAGTGTATAATGGTCAAATTTGTCATTTTAATATGATTATCTTCAGAATTGTGCATTTTAGATTAAGTATTTAACCCTTATTTAAATTAAATGTAGGTCAGTTTCTCAAACATTTTTTCATTGAAATTCTAAGTATCAATGTGTTTTTAAAGGAAGCTTTGAAGATAAGTTTTGTTATTCTTTATGCTCTCTGTGGGCTACAGAATGGCAACTAAACTTCAGTGGAAATTATCTCGAAACCACGTTTTCCTGTACATATTTACGTTTTTCCCAAAGCGTACAAGAGTTCAAGTACTGGACAGGTGGCAAAAAGTAAACAAATCACCTCTAAGTTTCGTATGGCCACATGATGTACTAATTCAACACAGGACTTAGGATAGAGCATGATATTGCATTTCCCTCCCCCTTGTTTTTATTCAATATTTGGTTCAGAGGTTCAATACGTACGCGCATTTCTGCTATTGAATAATTTCAAACATAACTGTATATTATTACATAACATATATAACAACTATTGTTACTGGCATTATTTAAATTACAGAAATAATAAAGCCATTATCGTGTATGTAACCCACTGGTTCCCTGGATCTATTAAAGTTGTACGGAGTGGCACATATACAGAGATCGAATTTGTTGACGTTTGGAGCCCAAAACATTCCAGGAAATGGCTAAACATGAAACATTTAGAAAGTTACACTTGTAGGAAGAGTAAACTGGGGCTGGCTAGTATAATCGCGGCCTAGCGCATTTCTTAGAATTTTTATCTCGAAAACTATAAGGGTTGGAATGAGGGGCTGTCCGGCAAAGATTAGGAGGACGTGTCTCACGTAAGTAGAGTTCATTACTACAGTTGATATCTGAGGGACCAGTAGTATTCTGTGTGATAAGTGTTGTGGAGATATGGAGTCCAGCGAGATCAAAGGGAAGCCTTTAGTGGCATCACTATAACGGGCATCTTTATATAGTGGACAAGACTAACATAGAAGAAGTAACTTATTGGCGTTGTATACATAACTGTGTTCTGCATAAAAACATCTATACTACACATGCAAAGCAGTATACGTGCAAATTTTCATTGCAAACCCTGTTATTAAGTCATTAGTGGTCGTTGCGTACAAATATCTCTCCGTACAAGTGTTCTAACTATGGCTTCCTGACCATACGCAACTCTTAGGTGATTTGCATACTGTTGCCTATATATTGGTTTCTGGGGTGTTCATTACATAAACATTGAGAACAATAATTGATACACAGATTGTCATAAGAAAGCTTTTTTTGGAATGTTCACTAGCTAAAATTAGAAATTTGAAATAGTCCAATTACGCTAAAAATGTGCTTATAACCGGATATTTAATTATAACCAGATGTTTTAATTCGGAAACATGAATATGGAGTACTATATGATGTAAGGGTACACAATTAGTTACCTGCTCGTGACAATAAGCTGCATTTTTTCACTAACTTCAATATGTTCGGATGGATAACGGCAGAAGCAAATTTAAACACTGTTCTGAGTGGATAGTCGCTCATTTAGCATTCCATATTCATTTGAAAACAAACAGTTTACTATATACTTGTGGCGAAAAATTGTATTTTTGCGCTAACTTCGCTACATTTGAGAATTGTGACGGCTAAAGTAGGTCTTAAGAAGGATTTGAGGTGATCACTTCCTAATAATGTTGGAAAGAAATGGCATTGTCTGTCATGAGCATGATAATCATTTTAACATTAGCACACTTCCCGCACGCGAATTTAGTGCGCTTATCATGAAAGGCTCGGCGAATTTCATTCACCTTCTCCATAGAGTAGGAGTTTTGTTTTAGAAATTCTCGCCGCTTTTCTTACTTAATCTACAAATGCTTCAATATCGGTTGAATTTATTATAAGTTCTATTTTCCGTATCTGAGATACTCACTTTGTCCACCCTTTTGCATTCCACTATCCAGTTATCTTTTTTATTTGTAAGGTAGCCTGTAATATCCGTTGGTTCCATAGTAGGTATATTTTTGTCTAGACAGACCAAATAGTTTTGGTTTATACGTTAAGGGTTGAAAATAATAATAGAGGAAGTTTCTGCAAGTTTTAGAACAAACCTTTTTTTCTCTCCAGATTTTAAAACACAAGTATACTATTTTTTTTCAAAATCTTGCCAAAAAATACCCCTTGATATAATTAACGAAATTGGGGTAAACCTGATAACACGTTATACAGCTCCCTCTTATAGTCACTCAGTTTTAAAATATTTTAGTCTTCCCCATTTACTCATTTAGGCTATACTCATAATAAAGTCGCAAAAAACTTCTAATATTCATATTCCACGAATCGGGAATGATATGGCTGACATGGATATAAAAACCCCACAATCCCTGGCCCAAATTAAAATGTTTATAAATATTTTACAGTCTGTGTCTATCCGGAAGTACAGCGCTTTTTAGTGATGAAAGAATTATCAAAATCCGTTGAGTGGTTTCCGAGTTTAGCCCCCCCCCCTTCTCTCTCTATAACATCATAACATACTTGTTTTGATGTCTCATCTGGCTATCGAAACAGACGCGTACATTAGCCGTTCTTGATCTGTAGCTGATTGCATTACTTCATCACAGGGTCATTGCAGCGTTACGCTGATCTGATTATCTCTTGAGAAAACATCTCTTGATTGATTTATGACAGACTAGGATGGAAATCGGGGCACATATGTTTGTGGGAGGAATATGATTTGTGCTGAAACACGGAATAAAGATTGCAGCACAAGGAAAAAACAAATGACGTCTTGAGGAGCGTCCATACATGGTAGACACGTGTACTGTCGTGTCAACAATAGCCATGACGGGTTAACTGATGATCACGCAGCGGACGTAAAAAATATTATTCCTTCCTTGATGACGGACGGGTCGATGAATAGGCTAATCTTCTGTTGCTTAGGGCATGCTATGCTGACCAAATGTTAGTATCCCCATGATGATGCAATATCATGTTCTATTTTTAAAATGGCAGATGGAAGTCTATTGAAATAATCGCGGCATAAGTATTTTCAATTTTCCTTAGACAGTATATGCAAAAACAAAAATATTTCCCATAACCATTTCTACACATTACAAATTCACGTAATTATTAATATATATTGTAGTGATGATTAAAAAGTGATCCCTCTATTCACCATATATTTGTGATTAGAAATAATCGCAAATTAAGCAATGGTAGTTGCATGCATGGAAAACAAAACACAACTATTGGCATATCATGTTGATTTTGCTACTGATGAACCCATCCGGGAAGAATGAAGACTGCGTAAGACGCTTACAAATATAATTTTTTTTTTCGGAATTGACTAATGCCTATACAAAAAAGTTGTATATACATTATACCAGGTGAGTTAGCTGCCCCTATTTATTTTTGAATTTATGCAACGTGCTAAGCAACTTATGTGACTTACGCCTTTCTTGAATTCCTTCTAAAGCTAATTTGCGTAACACTTTATAGAGGAGGGACAGATAGCTCAGTGCATAAGTGTTTTACGAGACAGAATGCTATCGTCATGTGTGTCGATGCCAAAAACATCCCACCCTGACACTGGGAGCTTCAGTGGCACTTTAAGCTGATTTTACAAACTTTTATTCTTTAGCATACCTTGATACACACCTTTGAAAACGCCCCTGAAGGAACAACTTATCACATGCATCGGTTGACAAAACTATTTGAAAACAAAATGGAAGATCTAGCAGTGCGACCAATTGGATTTAAGCCGCCAGCCAACAAAGGTTCGTTGTGCAGCCTTGTCAAAAAATGCTAAGCATTAGGTAGATAATTTCTCTTCTGTCACAAACTATGGCATATTTCACTTTATACAGTAATTGAAATGGCTGATGCAGTTTGTTTATTTGAGTTAAAGCTGAGGCAGTATTTTATATCGCAACACTGTGAATGCCGAGTGATTGTAGTGTAAATTAACATTATTGTATGGCAATGATTTTAGATGTTTGTTAGCTATAAGCATTGTTAGGAAATAAGTTTACACGGCCTCACTGAAACTGACAATAGGAGCGGGTAACAATGAAGCGATGGGGTGAGTTGTTTATCAATTAGAAAAGAGAAACAAATGACGTCAGGGTAGCGCGACTTTCTTTAGAAATGGAGGGAATATCTTGCCTAGAGCATATGTTTTAGTAATTATGATTGGCTTATAAAATAGACGCTAATGTTGGCGCGATTTATTAACCAATAGCAGCTCTATTATAATGTTTAGGCATATCGGGGTGAGGGAGTATAAATTCTTGAGCCAAAGGCAAGTATCGCGCAGTTCTACAGAATCATTCACAAGTTAAACGTCGCGCAGTTCTAAGAAATCTCTCTCGCGAGTCACACGTCAGGCAGTTCTAAGGAAGCATTTATGAGATACACATTATTCAATTCTACAGAATCTCTCGCGTCGTAAAGTTAGTTACAAAATGTGAAATACGCGAATTAATAGTGTGCGGCAAATAAGTGATTGTAGTTACATTCGAAAATATAACTTTTCAGTCAGGCGTGTATCAAGATTAAATATGTGAAATTAATTAAGTGTGACGGCAATAAAAGTATAAAAACAAATTCTTTTATCAGTGTTATCTTTTAGTAACAACTTTCCGTTTACACGCCCTGCTCAAGAGATATTTGCTCGACTGAGTAATAATAGCTAGCCGGAGGACAAAGAACCCAAAATTCAAAATAGTAAAACAATAACAGGCGCTCAGCAAAGAAAAAACGATAACACGAGAGATTACTGCTACCAAAGCTACCAAAAGACCTCCAAACGCTGTATGAAGTTGCAAAAAGCATGTAAAGATTTGAGGTGGGGTTGAGTTTTGCTATTATTAATTCGTATAGAGACCCCAACTCGCAACGTAGCATTGGTCGAACGGTATTATCATAGTTGCTTTACCGCTGTGCCGCTTTAGTGCGGGTTCAAATCCGTTGTGTTAAGTTCCAAAACTTTATTACCTTTTGTTTTATCTCTTTTTGCCTATAATTTGATATGATACAAAGAACATTTTTGATAACATAAATGTGTACAAAATAGAATAATCACCATGTTTTTTCTACCATAAAGAAGAATGCAGGCAGATTACACCGGGCATGTTACAACATGCAAGAAGGTCTTTCCGGCAACTACATAAATGTGCATTGATGAAGGGGGTCGTCATTTTGAACATTTACTCCAGTGATGAAATCCAGGCTCTTTAACAATTTGTTATTCCATTTACCATAAACTTAGCACATTTACAAATCCTTTGTCAGTAGAAGTGAAACATAAGGTTTAAACATGAAACAAAAGCTGTTAGATTTAATATCATCCATATGTGCCTAAAAGAATAAAAGCTAACTACGTGACACGGTTTACAATATCAGATAGGTACAGATTATTAGGGTAAACATGATACACAATTATCTGATTGTAATTCTTGTGTCTTTGGCTCACAGGAGAGCCAATAACAAAAAATAAATAGATTAGTATACTAAAATACAGAAAATAAACGCAAAGAGAAACAAAAAAAAAATAACCAAAACAATTTGATGTTTGCATTAGATTCGAACTTCCGAAGCTAACCGTTGCTTTACCACATACCGGCAGCTAATCCACTCGGCCAGAGCGCACGTGTTGTCTTCCGCTTTTCGGGAAAGCATACCTCTATCTCCTTGCAAGCATTATATCCATGAAAAGCCGTCTTTTTAAAGCCTTTTGCTGCTCCTTGGCTCATTCAAGCCTTTAATCCTTAATGGTGGTTGTGTATAGTATCGAATGGAAGGACAGAGCTACAATAACAGTTTGTTTGATAAAAGGGTCAATGTTTTCACATTAGGCTATAAACTGCGGGTTGCACAGATACGAATACCTAGGGGCAGCTGACTCACCTGGTATATTTCAGTGGGCTCTACGTTTTTCGTTAAATTAGTTTTTGTCTATCTTTTGTTTACCACTTACGCAAAATTATACAAAATTAATTTAGAATGAAGAAAACCGGAAGCTATTTATAGAACATTCAAGATAAGCATTTTATTAATCATGCTAATGGCCAGTTTTCAAATAATAAAAAATTAGGAAACATTTTCCATATAAAGGTTAGTTTGAGATGGTAGAATTTTCTTGAAAATCTTCGTGTCGTATTCCTGTAAGGTGCTGAATTATACTGTTCACACGCACGCGCGCTCGTTTTCTACATTTTTTTCCCCTTCACGGGAGCTCAAAATGTCTCCGCGAAATCTGAATATCGAATTTGCTGGAATGTAATACTCTTCTGCCTATCATGAGCGGTAGAGAGAATAATAATAGCAAGAAGAATCGGCAGTTCAGCGAAATGTTGCTTAATGGGGAACGATATGCATAAATTAAGAAAAGAAATCTTTTTCCGACGTGTCTTTATGATAAAACAACTTATGCAGAAAAGAGGAGAATTCACCTTAGAAACTGTATTTGTAGACTTAAGGTACAGTTGCTTATTTACTCATGTATTTAGTTAAGTATTTATCTATTTTCCCTCAGTAAGCCTCAATGCTTTTACTCTTCTCTTCCATCCCATCAGTCATGAAAAGCTTACGCAGGTTTTCCGGGAATGAATGATGTTTTTTACTTTCTCTACTACGTATAGTAAGTAGGGGAAGTATTGCATTCCACCCAAAAATTCGTTACCGAGATTTCACCGGAAATACATGTTTTGAGACCTCCTGAATCCAAAAAAAAGCATTTTTGGAAACATGTCCGTGTGTGTGTCTGTCTGTGTGTCTGTGTGTCTGTGAACAGCATAACTCAAAAACGAACAGTCGGATAAGCACCAAACTCGGTATTTAAGTTCAGTATCTTCCAGAGATGCGACACGAAGGTTTTCAAGAAAATCCCCCCACCCCAGACTACCCTTTACATGGAAGATTTTTCGAAAATTTTAATTTTCTCAAAAATGGCTCTAACGATTTTGATGAAAATATCATATGTTTAAGACAATGTCATGAGAAATGAAATGTATATCTCGAATTTTCTGGGAATGTCTCCAAACGTATTCTTCATTGTGAACGACTTTTGCATAACTGGTAAACCATAAGAGATAGACAAAATTTTACTACACAAAAAATGTAGATCGCGTTAAAATACACAACTTATGTCATATACATTTCTTTTGTTGAGTGAACCGTTTTCGAGATATTGCTTGTTATTTCCTTAAATTTTCCAATACTTATACTTTTTCTCAAAATCGTTATTCTTTTTTCCTTAAATTTTCCAATACTTATACTTTTTCTCAAATTCGTTATTCATTTTTACTTTCTCTACTACGTATAGTAAGTAGGGGAAGTATTGTATTCCACCCAAAAATTCGATACCGAGATTTCACCGGAAATATATGTTTTGAGACCTCCTGAATCCAAAAAGAGCATTTTTGGAAACATGTCCGTGTGTGTGTCTGTCTGTGTGTCTGTCTGTGTGTCTGTGAACAGCATAACTCAGAAACGAACAGTGGGATAAACACCAAACTTGGTATTTAGGTTCAGTATCTTCCAGAGATGCGACACGAAGGTTTTCAAGAAAATCCCCCCACCCCAGACTACCCTTTACATGGAACATTTTTCGAAATTTTTAATTTTCTCAAAAACGGCCCTAACGATTTTGATTAAACTATCATATGTTTAAGATATTGTCATGACAAATAAAATGTATATCTCGAATTTTCTGGCAATGTCTCCAAAAGTGTTCTTTATTATGAACGACTTTTTCATAACTGGTAAACCATAAGAGATAGACAAAAGTTTACTACACGAAAAATGTAGATCGCGTTAAAATACACAATTTATGTCATATACATTTCTTTTGTTGAGTGAACCGTTTGCGAGATATTGCTTGTTATTCCCTTAAATTTTCCAATACTTATACTTTTTCTCAAATTCGTTTTTCATTTTTACTTTCTCTACTACGTACAGTAAGTAGGGGAAGTATTGCATTCCACCCAAAAATTCGATACCGAGATTTCACCGGAAATACATGTTTTGAGACCTCCTGAATCCAAAAAAAGCATTTTTGGAAACATGTCCGTGTGTGTGTCTGTGTGTGTGTCTGTGAACAGCATAACTCAAAAACGAATAGTCGGATAAACACCAAACTTGGTATTTAGGTTCAGTATCTTCCAGAGATGCGACACGAAGGTTTTCAAGAAAATCCCCCCACCCCAGACTACCCTTTACATGGAAGAATTTTTCGAAAATTTTAATTTTCTCAAAAATGGCTCTAACGATTTTGATTAAAATATCATATGTTTAAGATAATGTCATGAGAAATGAAATGTATATCTCGAATTTTCTGGGAATGTCTCCAAAAGTATTCTTTATTGTGAACGACTTTTGCATAACTGGTAAACCATAAGAGATAGACAAAATTTTACTACACAAAAAATGTAGATCGCGTTAAAATACACAACTTATGTCATATACATTTCTTTTGTTGAGTGAACCGTTTTCGAGATATTGCTTGTTATTTCCTTAAATATTTCAATACTTATACTTTTTCTCAAATTCGTTATTCATTTTTTACTTTCTCTACTACGTATAGTAAGTAGGGGAAGTATTGCATTCCACCCAAAAATTCGATACCGAGATTTCACCGGAAATACACGTTTCGAGACCTCCTGAATCCAAAAAAAGCATTTTTGGATAACATGTCCGTGTGTGTGTCTGTGTGTGTGTGTGTGTGTGTGTGTGTGTGTGTCTGTGTGTGTGTGTGTGTGTGTGTGTGTGTCTGTGAACAGCATAACTCAAAAACGAACAATCGGATAAGCACCAAACTTGGTATTTAGGTTCAGTATCTTCCAGAGATGCGACACGAAGGTTTTCAAGAAAATCCCCCCACCCCAGACTACCGTTTACATGGAAGATTTTTCGAAAATTTTAATTTTCTCAAAAATGGCTCTAACGATTTTGATGAAAATATTAAATGTTTAGGGTAATGTCATGAGAAATGAAATGAAATGTATATCTCGAATTTTCTGGGAATGTCTCCAAAAGTATTCTTCATTGTGAACGACTTTTGCATAACTGGTAAACCATAAGAGATAGACAAAATTTTACTACACAAAAAATGTAGACCGCGTTAAAATACACAACTTATGTCATATACATTTCTTTTGTTGAGTGAACCGTTTTCGAGATATTGCTTGTTATTTCCTTAAATTTTCCAATACTTATACTTTTTCCAAATGCGTTATTCATTTTTACTTTCTCTACTACGTATAGTAAGTAGGGGAAGTATTGCATTCCACCCAAAAATTCGATACCGAGATTTCACCGGAAATACATGTTTTGGGAATCACTGAATCCAAAAAAAGCATTTTTGGAAACATGTCCGTGTGTGTGTCTGTCTGTGTGTCTGTGTGTCTGTGTGTCTGTCTGTCTGTGTGTCTGTGAACAGCATAACTCAAAAACGAAGAGTCGGATAAACACCAAACTTGGTATTTAGGTTCAGTATCTTCCAGAGATGCGACACGAAGGTTTTCAAGAAAATCCCCCCACCCCAGACTACCCTTTACATGGAACATTTTTCGAAAATTTTAATTTTCTCAAAAACGGCTCTAACGATTTTGATTAAAATATCATATGTTTAAGATATTGTCATGACAAATAAAATGTATATCTCGAATTTTCTGGGAATGTCTCCAAAAATATTCTTCATTGTGAACGACTTTTGC
Source organism: Deroplatys truncata (assembly GCA_030765065.1). Classification (NCBI taxonomy): domain Eukaryota; kingdom Metazoa; phylum Arthropoda; class Insecta; order Mantodea; family Mantidae; genus Deroplatys; species Deroplatys truncata. The sequence goes on from CM060976.1 coordinate 108,681,645, forward strand.
ATAACTGGTAAACCATAAGAGATAGACAAAATTTTACTACACAAAAAATGTAGATCGCGTTAAAATACACAACTTATGTCATATACGTTTCTTTTGTTGAGTGAACCGTTTTCGAGATATTGCTTGTTATTTCCTTAAATTTTCCAATACTTATACTTTTTCTCAAATTCGTTATTCATTTTTTTTATGTCCTGAACATGCAAAGAGAATGGAATTCGCCACATAGCAACCAGCGTTAAAATATTTGACTATCGCTTAAAAGCTACCATATTCCCCTTGCATCTACAAGAAAATTACCAATAAGATTGACATCTCGATATCTCGATTAACATGAAGCATATGGAGAATAGGCGTTTGTAAAATTAGATTGTACAAGAGTAGAGAAAGTCATGTGAGTGTAACACATCAGATTTTTTTTATGTCCTGGACATGCAAAGAGAATGGAATGCGTCACATAGCAACCAGCGTTAAAATATTTGACTATCGCTTAAAAGCTACCATATTTTCCTTGCATCTACAAGAAAATTACCAATAAGATTGACATCTCGATATCTCGATTAACATGAAGCATATGGAGAATAGGCGTTTGTAAAATTAGATTGTACAACAGTAGAGAAAGTCATGTGAGTGTAACACATCAGATTTTTTTATGTCCTGGACATGCAAAGAGAATGAAATGCGCCACATAGCAACCAGCGTTAAAATATTTGACTATCGCTTATAACCTACCATATTCCCCTTGCATCTACAAGAAAATTACCAATAAGATTGACATTTCGATATCTCGATTAACATGAAGCATATGGAGAATAGACGTTTGTAAAAATAGATTGTACAAGAGTAGAGAAAGTCATGTGAGTGTAACACATCAGATTTTTTTTACTTTCTCTACTACGTATAGTAAGTAGGGTAAGTATTGTATTCCACCCAAAATTTCGATACCGAGATTTCACCGGAAATACATGTTTTGAGACTCACTGAATCCAAAAAAAGCATTTTTGGAAACATGTCCGTGTGTGTGTCTGTCTGTGTGTCTGTGTGTCTGTGAACAGCATAACTCAAAAACGAAGAGTCGGATAAACACCAAACTTGGTATTTAGGTTCAGTATCTTTCAGAGATGCGACACGAAGGTTTTCAAGAAAATCCCCCCACCCCAGACTACCCTTTACATGGAACATTTTTCGAAAATTTTAATTTTCTCAAAAACGGCTCTAACGATTTTGATTAAAATATCATATGTTTAAGATATTGTCATGACAAATAAAATGTATATCTCGAATTTTCTGGGAATGTCTCCAAAAGTATTCTTCGTTATGAACGACTTTTTCATAACTGGTAAACCATAAGAGATAGACAAAATTTTACTACACGAAAAATGTAGATCGCGTTAAAATACACAATTTATGTCATATACATTTCTTTTGTTGAGTGAACCGTTTGCGAGATATTGCTTGTTATTCCCTTAAATTTTCCAATACTTATACTTTTTCTCAAATTCGTTATTCATTTTTTACTTTCTCTACTACGTATAGTAAGTAGGGGAAGTATTGTATTCCACCCAAAATTTCGATACCGAGATTTCACTGGAAATACATGTTTTGATACTCACTGAATCCAAAAAAAGCATTTTTGGAAACATGTCCGTGTGTGTGTCTGTGTGTCTGTCTGTGTGTCTGTGAACAGCATAACTCAAAAACGAACAGTCGGATAAACACCAAACTTGGTATTTAGGTTCAGTATCTTTCAGAGATGCGACACGAAGGTTTTCAAGAAAATCCCGCCACCCCAGACTACCCTTTACATGGAACATTTTTCGAAAATTTTAATTTTCTCAAAAACGGCTCGAACGATTTTGATTAAAATATCATATGTTTAAGATATTGTCATGACAAATAAAATGTATATCTCGAATTTTCTGGGAATGTCTCCAAAAGTATTATTCATTATGAACGACTTTTTCATAACTGGTAAACCATAAGAGATAGACAAAATTTTACTACACAACAAATGTAGATCGGGTTAAAATACACAATTTATGTCATATACATTTCTTTTGTTGAGTGAACCGTTTGCGAGATATTGCTTGTTATTCCCTTAAATTTTCCAATACTTATACTTTTTCTCAAATTCGTTATTCATTTTTTTTATGTCCTGGACATGCAAAGAGAATGGAATGCCCTACATAGCAACCAGCGTTAAAATATTTGACTATCGCTTAAAACTTACCATATTCCCCTTGCATCTACAAGAAAATTATCAATAAGATTGACATCTGGATATCTCCATTAACATGAAGCATATGGAGATTAAGCGTTTGTAAAAATAGTTTGTACAAGTCATGTGAGTGTAACACATCAGATTTTTTTATGTCCTGGACATGCAAAGAGAATGGAATGCGCCACATAGCAACCAACGTTAAAATATTTGACTATCGCTTAAAACCGACCATATTCCCCTTGCATCTACAAGAAAATTATCAATAAGATTGACATCTCGATATCTCCATTAACATGATGCATATGGAGAATAAGCGTTTGTAAAAATAGTTTGTACAAGAGTAGAGAAAGTCATGTGAGTGTAACACAGATTTTTTTTATGGTTTCAGTGACGTATTGTGTATTACGCTTAATGGACTAAACTGCTTTTAATTAATTCAGCCACTAAAAAAATTGTTCATGCGAATTGTTTTCGGACATTCTTCACGATCATAATAGGTCATGGATAAATTTCTCATATTGTTATATGGTGAAACAAGTTCATAGTCTTCGTACACAAATCAAGCAATCTGCATATAAATAGTCGCAATAGAAACCCTCTGTGTGTTGTTTAAGATGTTACAGTTAAAGCATTGCAAAAGTTACTTCTTTACTTTCACGTCAGAATATGTAAATTGAACTGAACTTCGTTTTGACATGTGCCACGCTGCTGGGTAGCATCTTTATGAGTGCTAAAAGCTCCTTCAGTTAATTACCTGCGATACAGACTTCTGACGTTCAAAATGAAGTCCAAAAGTCCAAATATGTAATTATTTACAAACAACTGAAAAGAAAGCGATAAATGAATATATGAAAGCTGCGATAAATGCTTAAGAATATACATACATCTGATGAGTTTGGTGTTCATCCAACTTTTCGTTTATGAGTTAGGCTTTTCTCTCTTTCATGCACACACACACGCGCGCGCGCGCGCGCGCAAACACATTTTTCTTAAAATTGTTCTTTTTTACTTACTCTACTTACTGTAAGTATATAGTAGGGAAAGTAATTGTAACCTGATACCTGATCAGAGAAATTTGAATTCCTGGCATTTAAAGTGAAATCTCTAATTAGATCCAGGAATCTTCATGTTATAGTGTATAAAGATCTTAGGTGCAAAATCATATGAGGAGGAGAAGGTTCAAGATTTGAAAATAATAGTTTCAGCTGTATGTAGAATTGTCATGTGTGATGCAATGAGTGGTTTATCTATAGAATGGAACAATCACCATGTACATTTACTAAGATTATTTTACAAATAAAATGAACTAATAAAACCCATAAAATAGTTCAAATGGTTACAGTAAACGTAATTAACTAAGTTCAAAACACTAGTTACTGCAACTAATTTAACAGTATCCTTAAGTACTTTGTTTCTTGATCTTTACAGACCTGACCTGAAGACTTCAAACAGATTGGTTGAAAGCCCCATTGTGATAAGCATTTGTAATGCTGAAAAATGAGTTTGTCAGAAAAATGGAACTAAGCTCTAAATTCCCCATCAAGTTAACAGGTTACTGTCTATTTAAATCACGCTGAAAGGCGTGAGGAAGAAAATTGGAGGTAGAAAATGCAAATGGATTATGAATCTACTGATTTAGATATCATTCTTAATGAAGACATACCGAAAGTGATTTTTGAAGATTTCAGTGAAGCATTTCTTAATGCGATGGCCGAGCGGAGCTGCGGGTTAGTTTCGGTAGATGAAACTATTTAGGATATTTGCAAACGTTTATAAATGTTAAGAATGAATCAAAAGAAAAACACAACGAAGCATTATTTAATGAAGCAATAGGAGCATTTTTATTAACATAGTGGTGATTGCCAGGCAGTAGTATGTATATTTTTTGTGCTCGTATTTCAAACTCATAGGTATATTGAAAGTTGAATCAGTACACGGTATTATTCTCTGAGTTTGTCAAGCTTGTCTATTGCAGGAGGTTTTTTTTTTTCTGTGTAGTTGGTTACCAGGTGCGTGTGTTTGCTAGCAGCATGCACGATAGCTAATAGTGGAAAAATAGCGATATGCAGCTATAATTGGCAATCTGTTGGCTATGTTTGCAGGAAGGAGGCATGTCACCGAGGTCAGAAAACGGCGGAGGGGATAGCTGTTGCGGCGGAGACTCGAGCGGTAACGAATCTCCTGCAACACCTGATCCTAGAGGTACGTACCTTATACAGAGCAGGGCTGCACAATCGTCCTATTCCAATAACTCGCAAATGAGTTTCTCCTGTATTTCTTCTACAAATTATTCTTGAAAGAGCTTATTTTTCTCTAAAGGGTTAATGTTTGTAGAAATGAATTCCGGACATAAGAGTAGTACAGCAGGTTGAAACTGGACATTACATGTTGGTTCTGAAATTCCATACTCTTTGATGACATCACGAGAAACAAAAGAATAACGACTTAGCACTTCAAAAAATATGACAGAAATTATTGGGAAAATTCAGACCAATAGTAGCAAAAATCCAGGAAATGGTTAATGCTCAAATCGATAAATGTGTTTTACAACCAGCTCCACCTATCTCATTTAGTATGTTTTTGTCATTTAAATGGGCTACCATTTATACAAAAGTATTAAAAATTCATTCAGAATGAAGAGAGCCTCGCAGAAAATTCCAATTTTTATTAGATGTACAAATGTTTTAAACATATAGTACTTTAATCAAAGTTGTTAAGCAAATAAAAAATGACAAAACAGTTTTCATGTAAAGAGTATTTTGGGGTGGGAGTATTTTATGTGAAAATCTTGTTGTCCCAACTCTGTAGGATGCTGAACTTAAACACCGAGTGTTATCACACATTTTGTTTTTGCGTTATGCTGTTCAAGAAAGTTAGCGAGAGAGGCAGAGAACCTGACTGACCTTTATCTAAACATACTGTTTTTTTGGTTTCAGAGGATCCCAAAATATGTATGTACAGTAAAATCCCGATATCAAAATTTTGGGTGGAACACTACTTCCTCTGGCTCCCTCTGTGGTCAGCCTTCTATCCTCTCAAACCCAAAAGTCTCGGGCTTGATTGCCGGCTGGAGCTTGGGAATTTTTCTTGATTTAGAATCCTCCTTTACTTGGGTCCACCACAGATTCTAAAGGTGAAATACGGGAGTCAACACCTGCAGTTGTTTCTAGTCAAAGTCCCTGATATGATCATAAAAGTTAAAGGGAACTACACAAATGGAAATTCAAAAACAAAAACAAACCAAAACAAATCTTTCTCTGCCTTATATGGTAGAGAAAAAAAGTGATTTTTTCTGTCTACGGAAGTCTAGAAATAATCTCTTACTAAGTAATGTTGTGCTTATATCATAAGTGGTAATAATGAGCTCGTGAAAAGAAATAAGCAGAGGCTTAGACAGCAATCATCTGTTTACGGTGTAGCTAGCCATGAGCTCTAGAGGCAAACAAATGACCATACTTCTTGTTCATATGCGTTAGGCATTGGCACCTTGACACACCTCAACTTTGAGAAATCAAACATACAATAGCGAATATTTTGAAACTGGTTAATGCCAGTTAAATTAGGTATTTTAATGCACTACACATTTTCCTTACAATAAGCTTTTTTATGTCTTGTGTTTTCCCAGATTTTGCAACATTCATTCAAAATGAAGAGTCAGGCTATTCACAAAAATGTAACCTCTACGTTGGCAAGGTCTTAAATGTTTAATATTTTAATCAATATCACCAGAACCATTTTGAGAAAATGACAATTTTATGTCGGTTTTCTGGGTGATGAGAATTACGTGAAAATCCCAAGAAAGCTGCCAGACTTAAATACACAATTTGGTATTTTTTTTTTAGTTGGAATACAATACTGCCTCTACTAACCATAGAGGTAAGTAAGGTAAGTACCATATATTTGTTCAAATAAAATTGCGCTTTGTTTTTCTATTATGAATTGCACGATTTTTAGTCGTTACTATGCACGAGTAGTCACAAGGCTGGGGCTAAATGTGTTTCTGAGTTTGGGAGTAAAATATAGCCTTTTCTCCCCAGGGAGATAATACATTTCCCTATATAATCTCTCTTGACTTTTTTTTTTTTTGGCAGCAACTCTGGTCGCTATACTAGTAGCATTTGCTATTTCTTCAGTCTCTTAAAATACATTTAACCGACACGGGTAGCCCAGGTCGTTAAGGCAAGGAACTCGTGAACGGGAGGTCTGCAGTTAAAATCCCTCCAGGAACTTTTTTTCTACATTTTCCTCAGTCTTCATAACCGGCAAAAGCTGGAGAAGAACCTTAAACCTAGCCCTGGAACGTTTCTATCCCAAATATTTCGTTGGATATTATCGCCAGTGTCCATCGTCTATGGTGCCTTGTGGTAAGAGCGGGCGTTAAATACTAGTTTTAAAACAAAAGTCCTTCCATTTTCATTTAAACTTGGCACTACAGTCAACAAATAGAAGAACGTTCATGTGCATATGTGCTGAAAAGTGGCTCCGGTGATTTTGGTAATAAGAGTTTCAGAAATAAAACGAGACGATTTAGTCCTGGTCGCAGAAAAAAAAAGCCAATTTAAACTTTCCCAGTGTCACATTTGTTGTAATTTAATTTTCCTAGGGAAAAATCATTCGCATATCTCTTGATAAAGAATCTACTAAAACTGCAGCAGATTTTTTGTTTGTAAATGAATGTAGCCGAGATGCCTACCAGGAAGGAACACTATGCGAAGAAAACCAAAACTGTGATTCTGCATTCCTCAGGTCTCTAGAAACACAAACATTTACAAATTTCACAGTCGACATCCGAAAAAATCGCTATTTGGAAACGATATGTAGTTCATATCTTTAAACGCTTGCAGGTAACTGGTTGTAGCAGAGAAAGACCACGCTCATGACGTCCAGTGATAACGATAGTTCAGTTACAGTCCTTGCTTAGATAGAAGCAAACCCACACAATCAATACAAAATTTGGAATTAAAAATATCCTATGTGTTACATTCACATGACTTTCTCTACCTTCTATCACTTATTAGTGTATGCAAACTATTCTAATTAAAGATGATTTTTCTGTCTACTTCATTTTAATCCAAATAACCCTTTGCATAAATACTACATTACACATTTCATTATAGATACAAAGGGAACAGTGATTGTCAAACGTTTAAGAGCTGGACTCTATACACTGCCTTAAAATTTCATATTGTTTCCATGCAATCACGAGAAACAACTGAATGTTGAAAGGACTTTAAAGAATGACCAAGTAATGGACAATTTGAACCATTAATAACGGTTATCTCGGAAATGTCTTGTGTAGTAAGTATTCGTCTATCGCTTAACGTTTACTAGTTATATAAGATTATACAACATTCCTTCCGAATGAAGAGGACTTCAAAGGCTATTCCCAGAAAATACAAATATATATTTTATTTGTCGTGTAAATGTCATTAATATATGGCATTTTAATCAAAATTGTAAAAGTCATTTTTAGAAAAATAAAAAGTTTCGAAAAATCTTCGATGTAAAGAGTAGTTTGTGGTTGGGATATTTTCTTGAAGATCTTCATGTCGCATCTTTAGAAATACTGAACCTAAATACCAAGTTTGGTGCTTATCCGACTTTTCGTTTTTAAGTTATGCTGTTCACACACACACACACACACACACACACACGTTCGGACCTTTTCTAAAAATTCTTTTTTTGGATTCAGGGGACCTCGGTATGGAATTTTTGGGTGGAATGCAATACCTTCTCTGCGTAGTACATGGTAGAGAAAGTAAAAAATAATTAACCTGGCCTAGGAACTGCATATTGACACAACAGCTGATAAGAGTTTTGCAGTTGGGTTATTAACAGTGAATTAAACAAGGCAAATATAGTTCAGTGATGAAGTAGAACGTGGTGAATTGGACTTTCCTAGTGAGATTGGACTTCTGGGATGTTTTCTATACAACGAACTATTGTCTTTTCATGTAAAATGTTAAGATTTTGGAGTTGCTGACCATATCATGTCTTCTATTTTATTTATTTTTTGACCTATAAAGGACTTATTTAGTTGTCGCCTACAAGTGAGGGTTAGTGTGCGTTATGTAACAATTTAACACGAAAACTTATTCTGTAATTTTTTATAGCTTGGAAAAGTATATCTGTGGTTTGCATTTGTTTAAGTGTCATTTTCAGTGCACGAATTTGGGTGGCTGAAAATAGCCTTGCTTTTGGTTGGATTTACAAATATTTTGAAGAATATCATAGAAGCGGAGGAAAAATAGTTTTGGAAGTGCGAAACAATTGTGCACAACAAATCAAGTGAAGGTGTTTCCCAGTTCATCACTATCGACAGCGGGCATTCTGTATTAGCTGTTAACAGCTGCCTATTGGGAGAAGTCCGGCTCTTCTCAGCAGAGATTTTCAATATTCTTCATCCTGCAAATGAAAAGTTATCAAAGGAAATCAGATAGTATTGTGCTAATGACTTGCATGGTGTATCATCAATACTAAAGTAAAACCGTTACATTATACCGGGTTTTAAGAAATCCATCAACCAAACTTCTAGGCCTAATAGAAGATAAATGACTGATGGTAGGATAGTATAAGCTAAATCATTCTCCCCTAAGAAACCGTTACGGCATTGTAATGTAATTCATTATGAAGATGCTTCGGCAGCGAAATCTCAACCGTTTATCATGCATGACAATCAACAATGTGTCCCTGGACTGTTGTAGTTGGTGTCAAATGTAATTGATCCTTTCTTGTTCTCTTATATTGAATTGGCATAGGTTCTTTTTTTGAAACATCTGCCGACTTTCTGAAAACGTACCATTACACATCAGGGAAGCAATCATCAGGTCTGCATCCCGCGAACTCCTTGCAAGCATTGTCGGTTCTGGATCTGTTCGTGCGCACTGGCTTGAAAGATTCTCGACGTCGCCCCGTGCACTGTCTTTTGTGATTCTATAGACCCAAGCAACAAAGCTGTTTTCATGACGTCATGTATGAGTGGATGCTTATGGACACTACTAGACTATTGCATATTAAACATTTAGTTTAAGAACAATATGTAGGCAAACTACATTGTTGTGATAATTACGTTATATTTTCCGTGATTTTAATCCTGCTGCTCTGTTCATATACACTATACCTACCTATACTTATTACAGTCGGGTCATTATGACTGGATGCAGATTGCTGTTACCAAATGGAAAATAGCACGATTGATTTACATTTAGGTTAACTGACTCTTTTAACTTATTTACTAATATAATAAGAAAATAAACAAGAGGATTATTAAAATTAGGAGTTGAATACAAGAAAAACACTTTGCTTTACATTTCTTATAAAATGAAAAGCTAACACTAATTGCTTTCACACTGTTTGTTTCTCAGTTTATACTTTTCAAAATACACAACTAAACTTCAATCTGTATTTTCTCAGCAGTAATAAGACATTACTTCCCACGAGTTCTATATAGGGTGGACCATTTATAGTACTGCAGTTTTATCTCCGGCTCTGACATTTAGCGCGACCGAGAGAGGTAGTGTTGCCAATTCTTACCCCTACTCTGAACACGTGTGTATACCTGTGCCATCTCTTCGTAAAATGCAAACGATGAAATAGTTGCCTATGTTAGAGTATTTAAAGTATGGAGATAGCATTTACAGGAAACTTAAACAAGGGTAACGCAGTAAATCGCATGCGCACAGAAAACAAACTTCACCTGGACTAAAGAAAACAGCTACTGACGACACGTGCTTCACTTACACGAAAATCGGCAACACAGCCCAAACTGCAGTGTATGCACCGGAGAGGGAGCCTGTAATTGGTCCTAGCAGACAACTTCCACCCTTTGCTGTGCGAGTCAACTCAGCACTGCAAACCTTGCCGGATGTTTTATTCTTTTCCTTTCGTGTTGTGGTTTATGTTCAGCAAAGCTCTAAGCAACAACAGTAGACTATATTTGTTACAGACTTACAATAAATCAAATTACAATCCCTATTTATCTGTTGAAGCGAATCAGAATAGCTTCCTTTAGCATGGAAATGCACAGCGCTAGTATTGCTAAAGGTGGCCATTTTAATATATACCTGTCTCTTTCTTACCCTCGTGAAACGTCAGGGCCGGAGATACAGCGGCGTAGGTATAAGTTGAGACTGTACAATATCTCCAAACTAAACGTTGTGGAAAGAAATGTCTTGAATAAAAGTTGCTTTATATTATGGGGGAAAATAAATGTCACATTAGTCGTGTTTTACTTGGAGGATTTTCTGACGGTCGTTTTAGGGTGAATTTAATTTTTTTTAAATGGGAACCTACTATTAGGGGTCAATTTAAATGGACCCTTAAATGACCACTACAACCCCTCCAAATAAAACACGACCAATGGCATTTACTTTCTCCCATAATATCAAGCAACTTTTGCTCAAGACATTTCTTTGTACAACGCTTAGTTTTGGAGATATTGTACAGTCCCAACTTAAATGGTCCATCCTGTATATCTGCCGTTATGCTAAATGATTTGATATTATCACTATCTCCTATACCTTCTTGACTATAAGTTGAAAGGAGAAGTAAACAAAACTTAAATGTATCCTCCGCCGAACACATGGCGGCACCAGTGGAGGATGATGGGAACTAAGTACCCGTGAGAAGAAATTGCTTCAGACAGAATTCGAATACAGCATATTGCGCAGCTTGGAGATAATTAGCTTTTAAACACTGTATGTCTTATTCTTATATTTTGCCTTACATCGTAAACTTCTAACACATAATGCTAAGAGCAGACAAATAAAAGTTGTACCTGAACAGTTTTGCATTTGTGATTAAAGGTACTGGATTAAACTCTTCTTAACTTCAGGTTTTAGAAATCATTCATTTAATGACTAATATCAGTATACCACTTTTGCTTTAACCTTTTACGAGTCAAAAAGTTAAGAAAATGATTAGCACTATGGGTTAGAAAACAAACGCGACCTAAGTAATCCGAGCAACAATTCTACGTCACTAACAAAGAAGGTCAATTATTGCTAAATAATGGCCAACAATCTTCATTGTCTATTAAAGGTGGGTACGTTTCATAGTCTTTGTTAAAAGCATTTAACGCAATTATCTTCTTTCCATTTCCCGCGTTTATGTTTTCCACAGTGGCAGAGGATTCTCAACCATGACACTCATTTTCTCAACACGTTACAAAAGTACAATTGCGGCTTATCCAGAAACCGGAAATGAACTGCAACGCCTGCGCATAACCTCAACCCTCTGCTATAACGATTCATTTAGTTATAGGTGAATCTGAACAAACACATTTGATTTCATAAATTGAACTGTTACAATAATGAGTTTTTTTAAGTTTCTCTGCACGAGAATAACTACAAAAGGTTACGATCGGAACCGAATTGTTTTATGTAGAGGAAGAGACGACATGGTAAACGGGAAGAGTTGTAGTTTGCCAATGAGGTGCTCTCTTGTCACGTGGTTTTGTTTACAACTCCTTTAAACTTAGTGAAACCCTATGCTACAGTTTATTACGTTAATATGCTGCGTGTGATTAGAACTATCCAAATAAACTAACACCGATCAGTAAAGTAAAGTGTTTCTTACATCTGCAGCAGATTGTTTGTTTTGCCATTATTTGATGGATAACATTGCTCACTTGATACCGGACGACTGAAAATGAGAGTAGACAACGGATCCAGATGTACTGACTTCACGGCTTATGCGATGGACAAGCCTCTTGGAACATAGGCATGCATTTTCAACATTCCTCAAGGAACAACTTACTTTTCGTAACTTTTTCTCATTTCATTGTGGATTTATAGAGCACCAAATTATAAAAGCATTATAAGCAGATATGTCCAGCATGTTATAGAAATTATGATTGGCAATGATTTGCCTTTCGTCTATATACTGATACAATGTGTCCACCGCTCCTTAAAGCATTGCGGTCTAATATGAACTTTGTCGTTTTGTTTTCTCTGGTAATGATAGTTTCGTCATGATGAAACGTGCTCTTCTTTGGTACATAATTCACGGCTGTTGTATCCTTGTTGAAATACAATTTCGAACTGTGATCTTTCTCTTCAATTGTTAGGCAGCTCGGGTTTGTTTTTCCCAATAGTGCCAGGAGAGTCGGTGTTCGTTTGAGAAATTAATTGCAATCATACGATGTAAAGTTGTCCTCATAACATTATGCTATCTAAGCTCACTAATTAGATGTGGCCACCATCCGCGCTCCCTGATTTTTCTCTTTTACTTTCTCTACTACATATAGTAAGTAGGTGAAGTATTGTAGGTATTTCACCCAGAAAGTCCATTTCGAGATGCCACCTGAAATACATGTTTTGAGGCCCCCTGAATAAAAAAACATTTTTAGAAAAATCCGTGTGTTTGTGAACAGCATAACTCAAAAACGAAGACTTCGTATTTAGGAGTACCTTCCAAAGATGCAATACGAAGATTTTCAACAAAATCTCCCAACCCCAGACTACCCTTTACATGAAAGATTCTTCGAAATTTTTGATTGTCTAAAAAATAGTTCTAAAGATTTTGATTAAAATACCATATATTAAAGATATTTACGTTACAAATAAAATGTGTATATTGAATTTCCTGGGAATAGCCTGTGACGTTGACTTCATTTGGAAGAAATTATGTATAATCTTACATAACTGGTAAACGTTAAGTGATAGTTAAAACGTACTATACAAAAAAAATGTGCATCTCTTTAAAGCACACCATTTATTTCAAATAAAACTTTTTGTAGCATCACCCACTTTCCGAAATATCCGTTATTAATGGTTCGATTTGTTCACTACTTTGTCACTCTTTTGAGGTCCCATCGATTTTCAGTTGTTTCTCACGATTTAATGGAAACAGTATTGAATTTTAAGGCCAGCATATAGCGTCCAGTTCTAAAACATTTTACTATCCTTGTTCCCTTTGTACATATAACGAAATGTGCAAAGTAGATATTTCTGCAAAGATTTATTTAGATTAAAATGCAGGAGGTAGAAAAATAAGCTTTAGTAAGAATAGATTGTATGCCCACCAATAAACGATTGAGGGTAGAGGAAGTCATGTGAATATATCACATCAGATTGTTTACTCTAATTCCTTTCCAGTATATATTTGTGCTATCAAAGCATATTATGATTCCTTGTATCGCACCAAGTCCATATCATATTCCGTGCTTCATTAGCTTACTTGATATGTATTGCTTGAATTGACAACGAAATCCTACAGGCTGCTCATCTACTGTAGCATCTTCGGCGATTAAGTAGCTTCAGAAGGACTTCAACCCATATTTCCTTAATTTCCATATTGCCGATAATTTGTCTTTCTTCTTTCTTAGCATGTAATTTTGTGGTTAGTAGAACCTGTGAAATTGCTAGAAAATGTTCAAGTGATATAGTGCCTAAAAATATGTCGCACTATTCATTATTTACAATTAACTTTGTTGATTTACAATTTATTTGTACACCCAGGCAAGTAATAATAAACTAATATAAGCTTGGAAACTCATAGAATCGATGTTATTCTTTTTCTTCCCGTACACGTATTAACCATTTTAGGTATTATTTCTTTTTGAAAAGAAAAATTATATAAATGAACTTAGCATATCATCTAATGACTGCATACATTGTGACAGCTGAAGTGTTTCTTAATAATGTTTTCAAAGGCAAATCTCCCGTAATGCTGAGGAGGATCTCTTCTCCATTCTACATTTCGATTCTGTAGACAGACAGGCTTCTAGGGAGATTCTGAATCCTGGCTGTAGCTTTTGGAACTATAATTTAATTTGCTCAGTTACTAGGTTACTAGGTACCAAACTAGATGAAATAATTGGCGTGATAAGTACTGAATAACATGCCGGAAACTTCAACATACTTCTGAACAAAATATTCTACTGTTCAAATGTATCAAATGCTTTGCAAAAAACATCCTATCGCTGGTCTCATACCGAAAACTCGTAAACCTACTTCTCATTGTTTCCAGAAATGTCATACGTCATAAAAATAGGCCCAATGAAGTTCTTGGGAATGTTGTTCTTTCGTTATGAATTACTATAAAAGGGGTCCTACATATCAGATTTCCTGTAGTAAGCTAAACTCTATTCTTGGGTTTTTTAATTGTAGAAAATTCAATAATAATAATAATAATAATAAAAGAACTTCGAACGCTATTTATAGAAGAATAATAAACCTTTTATTCATCATGGCAGTACTTCAAAATACTATATTTTAATCAAAAGCTATTTCCGAGAAAATAAAAAACGAGCCCGTCTCCAAGGGTTTAGGCGTGTCTACCTTCAGATTCAGGAGATCCCGAGTTCGAATCTTGGTTGGGACGAGTCACCCGGATAAGCATTCCTCCCCCCCCCCCGTATCCTTAAGAAACGAACATCGGGTAATTCTTAAGCTAGATGGACCGCGGGTTCATTTGAGAATCATTTGACCCATTTCATTCATTGACCTGCCCGATTAAAGATGGCTAAATAAATTAATTTTGTATGTTACATTTACATGAGTTTCTCCACACACTGTTGTTTATTTTTATTCCTGCCACAAATTACTATTTTCTATCCACTTTTTTTCAATCGAGAGATAAAAGCTGCAGAAAGTTTTTCATTACACATTTCGTTGTAGATACGCGGGGAATACAGGAGACTGAAGAAATAGTCAGATTTTTAAAAAACGGCTCGCTATATGCTGTTTTTAAAATTCATATTATTTGCATGACAACACGAGAAAAAAAGAATACCTACTTTAGCGCTTCAGAACATGTATAAAGCATTGAAAAATTCACACTAAAATAAAGGATATGTCGAAAATGGTTAATTTTTGACACATGCATAAAAATTTACGAATTGTCGTTTTAGCGATACATTTTTCATGTATTAAGCTTTTATCTGTCTCTTCATTCAGGCTAAAGAGAACTTCGCAGGCCATTCACAAAAAGAATTAAAATAAATCTTTTATTAGCCATGCAATTATCTTAAACGTACTGTATATTAAGCATCTCTAAGTATTTAATTCAGCATTTCTGATAAAATGGGGGGGAAGCGAAACAATTGTCCATGCAATCGGTACTTTACTCTAGGAGGGGGTGGGGGCTTTTCTTGAAAATCTTCGCGCCATATCTTCAGAAGATGATGAACTAGGAAACACAAAGTTTAATATTTTTCCGAATTTTCGTTTTTGAGTTGTGCTGTTCACACACACACACACACACACACACACACACACACACACACACACACAAACGCGCGGTCGTTTATCAAAAATGTTTTGTATTCAGCTACCCCAAAATGCATTTATCTCCAATGAACTCTCCATATTGAATTTTCAAATGGAATGCAATCACTTCGTCTGCCTAATATAGGTAGGTGGAAAGAAAGTAAAACGAATTTTATTTGGTTTTTCCTGAAAATCTTTTTCGCGTTAAGAGATAATTTCCAAATCAAGTATAAAATGCCAAATTGGTCTAGAATTTGTTTTTTAGTTATATCAAAGGAAGGCTCTCGCACGTACACAGACATTTTCTAAAAATCTTTCTTTTGGATTCATGGGACCTCAAAACGCGTAGTTCCAGTGAAATCTTGATACCTAATTTTTGGGTCAAAATCAATACTCCACCTTAGGCACCTAAGCAAAAATGGAAGTAAAGGCAAGACTCTAAGAACTTATTATTACTGTTCCTATTTCGAAAGTTTTGAAATAAAATATAATATATTTTATAGCCGGTTCCAGCAAACTTCGTTACTACTCGGGATGTGGATATAAATAACTTCGTTAAGCATTATTAGTCTAACGCGTCCCTTAAAGGTGTTGTTAACTTGGACAATTGTTCATGACGTTGGATTGCTAAGTTACGGGTTAGCCTAGAAAACATGGTGCCATGTTTCGGTCCGGAAATCCTACATGTGAAATGTATTGAGGAAGAGCGCCTTAATGTCATTTCTCAATTTAACGTACAGAGTAAGTGAAGCCGCAGTACGAATGATCATGTATACATGTACTGTATCTCTGTGATACAGTGAATATAATTTCGTGCGTTGCATTGTAAATCTGGGTTTATTTCCCGATTATACTGCAGACTGTTACTTTTTGCCCTATTTAGAATGTTCCTCAACTCATTCAGAACATTGGACCCTTATGTCTTGCGCTAATATATGTGTTTGGATTTTATAATATAAGTGAATGTGGTAATAGTCGACGAAAGTTTTTAACTTCAAAGTATCCAATCTCTCATCAACCTCACCTCTTATTTACGCCCATTCTCTCGTAGAATTAATTTTTCCCGATAGTTTTCGATTTTGGATAAATAATTGACACGAACGTATATGATGGAATGCACTGATGCCAAAAATGGGATTTTTAAAAAGAGAGGCGCAGCGATATAAACCATAAACGAAAATCTGATGAATATCAAACTTCATATTTAAGTTGAGTATCTTCCAAGAATGCGACACGCAAGATTTGCAAGAAACCCCCCCCCACCATCTCTCTTTACATGGAATATTTTTAATTTCTCAAAAATGGATCCTAACGATTTTGATTAAAATACCATATATTTAAGATTATATATGTTGAATTGACTGCGAAATAACCTGTGAAGTCCTCCTCGGTCTGAATGAATTTTTACAAATGTGTAAGAGATACACAAAAAAAAAACTTATTACGTAAAATATGTAGATCTCGTTAAGAACACAAATTATGCCAAAATAATTTTTGTGATATTAATCGTTTTAGAGATATTCATTGTTATTGGTTTGAAATTCCCAATACTTAATGCATTTTTTAAAGTTCTAACGTCACTATTCTTTTGTTTCTTCTGATGTCATGGAAACAATGTGAAATTTCAAAACCAGCATATAGGTACCCGCCTATTAAAGATTTGACTATCGCTAAAGCCTCCTATATCTCCTTTGAACTTACAACGAAATTTGTAATGAAATTATTTCTGCAAACAATCTCAATTAACATGAAGTAAATAGAAAAATAAGCTTTTGTAAGAAAATGTTTGGAAGAGAGAGAAAAATAAACAACATTAGGTAAAGACCAACGTGTGCATATAACACATCAGATGTTTTGATTATGTTGGTAGCACGTATCTTTATTATTAAGTTACTATAGGATGTTTTGACAAGCCATGAAATCCAAATGGTAAGTACGATATTTGTAAATTCCAACAGTGTTTTTGTGTTTGTCCCAACCGAAATATTCGATTTATTGCTCCAAAATTTTAAGTGACTTTTGAAAGAAATATTACAATGCGGGCTGCAAATCCGTCTAGGAAGTCTTTGAAGCTGTGTTTTATTGTAAGTGGTTAGACCGTATTTTCTCTGGACAGCCCTGGTCCTGTGTAGCTTTCGATATAAGACATTAAAAAGAAAGTTTCGGGGTTGGGCTAGCATATATGGCTACCCATAGCAGCAAGTTGCAGAGAATGGAGAGAGGGAATTGCTTCCAGTCCATGAGCGGAGTTGCCCGAGTGACTGACTGTAGACAAGTTACAATACGACAAGCCATTTTTGTAACTTGCCTCCTTACTTTTCCCAATAAAGAATTTTCCATTCGCAAATTGTGGTTGGCCCTGCCTCTGCCGTAATTGTGGTTACATTCCTAACCTCTGAGACTGCTGTGCGTCACATTTCCAAATTAAAAGAGCAGGAACTTTCAAATCATCATTACACGGAACGTTAGTAACATTGAAGTAGTCGAACGAAGGACTCCCCCACAGACTTGCAACGTTTTTCTGCTCAGTGACATTGGCTGCAGAACTATGTAATGACACAGCTCGTCCATGCCCACCAACAGCTTCTGACATTACATATCGCAAATGCGTTAAAATTGCAGAGGAATGGAGAAGTCCATAATAACACGTTCTAAACACTTCGCACTACGATTTAATGAAGAAGGCGCTATATTTTTTGAGAACCCGACGCAAAACAAGGTACAAATTGAAATTTACTCTACCTCTTTTATTTCTAAGCTTCAAAAGGAATGGACATTTTGCTGTATCTGAGGAACATGTGCATGTGATCTAAAATCCAGTATGACTTGCACGTTTTCATTTATAATGTATATGAAGGTAATAAATTCGTTTCTCTCTCTTAAGGTAGAGGAAATATTACATTAGAAGGAAATTCAATAGAAATTCAGCTTTTGAGCTCCTTTGAATTAAAAGCAAAATCTAGTTTGTTACATTTAACACGTCTTTCTCTGCCTACTATAATTTACTTTCATATTTGTTCTGCAAATTATTCGTAAAAAAAAAAAGCTTACTTTCCCATTTCTTGTAAAGATTTCAGTGTACATTTTGTTGTAACTACACAGTCCAAATTTTAAAAAGAAGCCCATTATACAGGATGGAGCATTTAAGTTGAGACTGTACAATATCTCCAAAACTAAGCGTCGTAGAAAGAAATGTCTTGAATAAAAGTTGCTTGATATTGTGGGGGAAAATAAATACCATTAGTCGTGTTTTATTTTGAGGACGTTGTGATGGTTATTTTAGGATAAATTTAATCCGACCCTAATTGTGGTTGCTATTTAATACAATTAAATTGACCCTAAAATGGCTATTATAACGTCCTCCAAACAAAACACGACTAATAGCATTTACTTTCCACCATAATATAAAGCAACTTTTATTGAAGACATTTCTTTCTACAACGCTTAGTTTTGGAGATATTGTGCAGTCTCAACTTAAATCGTCGACCCTGTATGTATGCTACCTGTTTTTTTTATATTACTCTTGCCTTACCTGATGAGCAGCAAAGAACGGACTTAACATTTCAGAAGTAAATAGCTTAAAATACTGGAAAATTCTCACCAACAGCATCAAATAACTCATAGGAGAGTGACCAAGAAATGAGCAATTCCAGCCATCAATAATGGACATCTCAGAAATAGCTTATGCCACAAAAAAACTTACCTGAAATAAATCTGTTTTAAAGAAATCTATATGTATAGCTTAACCTTTATCATTTATACAGGATTATACAAAATTCCTTCCGAATGAAGACTTTACAGGCTGTTCTCAGAAAATTCAAGATATACATTTTATTTGTAATGTAAATATCTTTAATATGTGGTATTTTAATCAAAATCGCTAGAGCCATTTTTTAGAAAATCAAAAAAAAAAAATGCTCCATGCAAAGGGTAGTTGGGGTGAGCGGTTTTCTTGAAAATCTTCGTGTCGCATCTTTGGAAGATACTGAACTTAATATTTAACTTTGGCGTTGGTCCGACTGTTTTTGAGCTATGTTATTCACAGAAATACACACAGACCTTTTTCTAGAAATGCTTTTTTTTTATTTATCCAGGGGGCCTCCAAACATGTATTTCCGGTGAAATCTCGATGTCGAATTTTTTAGTGGAATGCAATACCTTCTCTACCCATTATGCACGTGCAATGACATAATTTAGATGAGATAGTTTCAGGCTGCAAAGTTCCTGCACCACTTCCACTTGCACATGGTCCTCCTTGCTAACATGTTCTTTGAAGGTGCCCTCAGGAATCGTATACATTCCTTAAGCTTAAGTAGTTCTGTAAGGGATATATGAGCTTCGACGCATTTCTTGGATCAAATAGAGGGCCTTTGGCTTGAATAATCTTCTGACCCGGATCAGTCATCTTCAGTTGTTTAATTTTCACCAAAACTGCTTGTGAAGTACAAGTTACGTATCGTGGTTTCAACAGCCTTCTTACCTTTGTTGGCAAAGGTTGAACTTCTAAAACAATCTGCCTAAATACCCTTTCACTGAACAATTCGAGTGTTACTTACACACCACTGATTTTTCCACCAAGTAGATGAATGGTGGGATGTAATGACCCTTCCAAGAAAGTGGTCAGTTCCATAATTGGGCGGCAAACTGCTGACACATAAAGAGCTTGCAATTTTATTATTTGGATGTTAGTTGCATCAGCTTCTTTGAAGAAGTGCATCTCCGCATTCCCATTTTCAAGGGTCTTGAAGAAATCTGCTATAGCCTCGATATGAGTTGCCAAGTACTTTACAGATTTAACCAAAAGTTAAATGTGTGTGTTTTAAAGAGATCTCATTTTTTGGAACGTTTTCGTCTATCACTTATCGTTTACCAGTTATACAGAATTCCTTCCGAATAAAGAGAACTTCATTGGCTATTCCCAGGAAATTCAAAATACTCATTTTATTTGTCATGTAAATATCTTTAATATATAACATTTTAATAAGAATCGTTACAAGCATTTTTTAGAAAATAATAATTCTAAGAATGTTCCATGTAAAGGGTAGTTTGGGGTGGGGGGTTTCAGAAAATCCCTCCCACCTGAGATTATCCTTTACATGGAACACTTTTCGAAAATTTTGATTTTCTTAAAAATGGCTCTTAACGATTTTAATTAAAATATTATATATAAGATATTTTGATAACAAATAATATATATATATATATCTTGAATTTTCTGAGAATGTCCCCTAAAAGTCCTTTTGTTTCTGAATGGCTTTTCCATAAGCGATAGACAAAGTTTTTCTACACAAAAAATGTAGAGGTCGTTAAAACACACAATTTATCTCATATGCATTTTTTTGTGGAATAAACCATTTCCGAGGCATTCCTTGTTATTTGTTTGAATTTTCCAATACTTATATTTTTTCTCAAATAGGAATTCGTTATTTTTTTATTTATTTTTTTTAATATCCTGGCCATGCAAAGAAAATAAAATGCACCATATAGGCAACCAGCTCTTAAAATATTTAATAAAATGCACCATATACGCAACCAGCTCTTAAAAGATTTAATAAAATGTACCATATACGCAACCAGCTCTTAAAAGATTTAATAAAATGCACCATATACGCAACCAGCTCTTAAAAGATTTAACTATCGCTTAAAGCCTATCATATTCCCCTTGTACCTACAAGAAAATTGCCAATAGGATAGTTTCTGCAAATGTTCATCTCGATTAACATGAAGTAGATGGAGAATAAGCGTTTGTAAATATAGTTTGTACGAGAGGAGAGAAAGTAACGCGAATGTAACACATCAGCATTTTTTATTCAGGGTGCCTCAAAACATATATTTCTGGTGAAATCTTGTATCGGATTTTTGGCTGGAATGCAATACCTTGTCTACCTACTATGTACATGGTGGACAACGTAAACATTTAGAGGATTTTTTGATTTTCAAAGTATTCCCCTTTAACATCAATAATTTTTGCATTCAATAAAACCAGTCCGTAAAGCAATGATGCCACTCCTCCAGAGGCACTTCAGAAACCAGTTTTTATAATATTCCACGGCTTCATCTGATGACTAAAAAGCGATTCCGCGCATTTTATCTTCAATTTTTGAAAACAAAAAGAAATCACAAGGTGCTAGGTCAGGGTTGTATGGTGTAGGGTCCATGGTGCTGACCTTTAGGGCATCAGATACTCCATTGCTAATTTTGCTGTGTACGACGATGCGTTGTGATGATGTAACATTATTTTTCCTTTCGGGCATTTTTCACGAAATTTTACAAACATTTGCAGTAAACAAAACGTTTGTGCACTAATCGGCAGTGAACTTTTAATGCTAACAACATAGCCCGTTTTAGGAAAAGAGCTAGCAACTGTCTTCATACCAACACTACAAATTCGTCTTGACTTTTGTAGGCTTAGGTTCTGTTTGAAACACCCATTGAACCGATTGACTTTTCTTTTCGGGGTCATAACGATAAATCCAAGATTCATCACCAGTAACGATGTTACAAACCAAATTTGAAGTGCCGCCATGGAATTTTTCGAGAGTTTTCCTGCACCAATCAATGCGTTGTTCTTTTTGATGGGGAGTCAGTTTATGTGGAATCCATCGACAACAAAGTTTTCTCACGTCTAACTGTTGATGTAAGTAACATAGATAAGAGAGAGCTGGGCCACTTTTGCGTTTATATGGGGGAGATAGGGCAAACGAGCATAGATGATAGGATGGGAGAGCGTTCAAGGAGGAAAATGCGTTTATATTGGAGAGATAGGGAAAACTAGGAGAGATCCTAGGTAGAACAGGACCTCAAGGAGGGGGAATGTACTTTATATGAGAGAGGTAGGGAATACGAGGCAGATGCTAGGCTAGGCAGAGGCTGAAGGAGGGGGAATGCGCTTTATATGAGAGAGAGGTAGGGAATACGCGGAGAGGTGCTAGGCTAGACAGAGGTTGAGGAGTAGAGTATGGTTTATATGAGAAAGATAGGGAAACCGAGGAGAGGTGTTAGGAGACTAAGGAGACTAAGAAAGACATTTATATGGCTGAGATAGGGATACGCAGAGAGGATACTCCATGATGCTGAAGGAGGAGGCCAGCGCTTTAAACTCTAGGGAAAACGTGGAGAGATGCTAATATAGACAGGGTTAAAGTACAATGTTTTCTTTTTATGAGAGAGATAGGAAACCGAGGAGAGGTATTAGACTAGGAAGTATTGAATGGTAGAGTATGCGTTTATATGGGAGAAATGGGGAAAACGGAGAGAGATCCTATGCTAGGAGAGAGTTGAAGGAGGGGCAAATGCGTTTATATTTGAGAGGTAGGGAAAACGATGATAGGTTCTAGGGAGACTAGTGTTGCTGCTTGTACAATGACCAGTCTTCTCCAGCTTAGCACCATTCAACAGGAGAGCATATTGCACAGTTTGGGATTCTATACTCTGTTTCATCTTTCGAACCATTTTTCAAGTGCTCAACTCAATTCTTCTTTGTAGAGAGTGCAAATATATTTTTTGTAAGCAGCTACTGCTTCAGTGGACTCATATAGTTGATTCCGAATTTTTTATTTCATTTTGCAGAATGGAAAAAAGTCGCATGAAAATTGATAATCGTGTTTTATTTATGGACCCTCTTTAACTCCTGTGGTCCTTGGCTTCCCATTCTATACTGGGCGTGAAAACCGGTAATTTTGCTCAGAGGCCTCTATCAGACTTGACACGGGACCACCGTCTTTACTTCCCTTCCGAAGGAAGCCATGCTAAGAATTTTTAAGTCCGGAAAAAATCCATCGCCCTCCGCCGGGTTTGAACCTGCGACCTCGGGAACTACAGGCTAGCATGGTAACCACTACACCACGGAGGACGAAAAAAAGAGTCCCATGGGGCCAGATCTGGGTTGTAGGGAGGATGGGACAAATATCTGACTTCTGCAGAGATTGGGTTGTTTTTTGTGCAGTGTGGGCAGAGGCATTGTCATGGTGCAACAAAATTCCACGCAGACGAGTCTTAGGACTCTCTTTTTTCCCTTTTGCCCCACTTTTGTTGGGGCATATTCTCCTGGGAAGATCCAGACCGATGACTGTCGTTTATTTTCTGGATCATACTGGTAAATCCAGCTTTCGTCACCTATTACAATGTTAAATATGTTTTTGGATCTTCCTCCACTGAATTTTTCAATAATTTCCTGGCACCATTGCCCAAGGGCTTGTTTGTGCTCATTTGTGAGGTGGTGGGGCATTCATCGACTGCAGAGCTTTCTGACGTCAAGTTTTTCTTTCAGGATTGTTTTCACTGCTGCCGATTTGGGGCTTCCTGAATTTGACCATATGTATGATCTTCTCTGCATTCACCACATATTCATCCATTGCTGCTGTAGCCGGCCGTCCTACTCGATCTTCATCTTTGGGGGAATCCCTTCCTCTCCTAAACTCTGCATACCATTGATAAAAGGTGCATTGCGAAGGGTAAAGATCCCCAAATGCACGATGCAGTCTTTCAAGGCACTCTCTCTCTCTCCCGCCTTAACCGAGTTTAAAGTCAAAGAAAATCATAGCACGGAAATACTCTCGCTTGAGGTCCATCCATACACACGCGGTACTGACGATGCACATTGTTGGAGCGTGCCCAGACTTGCACATGTTGCTATCTGAACTTAATTCTGAAGTTAGGAAAAGCTGCTTTGGCTTACCACCACTCATTATTGCCCATTCTCAAAACTTTCAGAGTGAGCCTCGTAATTAACAAACTATTATAGGAAGTCGAACTGCACTGCAGTCAACTCGCAAAACATAAGAAAGTAGCTGTGAAATACAAACAATTTTTTTTTAAAAACCTGGCATTCTACAAATTTTCAGTATCGCCCAAAATCCAAAACAGCACTTGAACAGTTTGGTCCATCGGCCGCATCCAACAGTTAAGACGAAGCCAGTTGTGTCCGTTCTGTTGCTGGCACAGCAGGACGAAGCAACACATTGAATACACAATGACCATTTTTATCTGTTGTTTCGTTGCATAATGCGAACACGTCTTTGTTTTTCACGTCATCTCTTACTATCTCTTGCTTTTTCTGCCCCACCTTGAATGTAATTACTTATCCAATTTCGGATTGCAAGATCAAGTTTTTCGACTGGTATATTTGCCTTTACAGATGCTTCGGTAATATCTAAAATAAATCGTTCTTTTATATCTTTTTATCGACTTGCATTAGTTAGCGTTTCTTGCAACGTGGCCACGCGGGGTATTAGCACAAGCTTGAGCAGCTTTTCGGCGTTGATGTGTTCATCTGAAATCTTGTGCTTGTCTAGTACATCTTTACGCCGAAAATCAAGTCGCACCTCACAATATTTACAAAGCAGTACGTCAGAAGACACAATGTAACCTTTAGATTTGAACTGCGTAGCACGCTCTTGTAACGTTACGTTTACCTTGTGCATGCTATATGCGAAACCATTATAATCTGTTGTCTACATTAACGCATAATAACACACACTTCCGAGTTTACAACAATAATGGCGCTGGTCGCTAGACATACGCTCGTGACGCCATAACTGGCTAATTCCCCCTTTTGTTGAGCCAGTCAGAATCATAGATGAACATAGCATGTATAAATACATACCCAATGGTCCAACGCTGAGTATCGGGCCATAAACCAAAGTTATTGCAATACCTATTTTCTTGTTAACCAAACATTTACTTTTTGAATATGAAAATATTATGCAAATTTATATTGAACCCCTGAAAATGGTACTATTTCGCAAATTCGTTGAAATTTCGCTTTATTTACAAGATTGGCGTTTTATCGCGATTTAAATTCAAGCTTCTAACCATCCCAGACAAACTATTATGCAAACAAAATAACTTTACAATGTAAAATACGAAAAATGTTTTAATCGCTAATTAACAAAAATTAACATACACACACATATATAATATATATGCTGCTAAATGAACCATTAGCTAAGTTAAAATGTGTAGGCTTTCATATTTAACAACACCAAATTTGAGGAATCCAGGCAATCGATTATTTTTCCTCGATTATTTGCACCCCTGTAGTATTCTGTGGCTGTTAAAATCGCCCGGAACTATGTAGGGCAAGGGTGCCAAAATATCTTTTTCCCTCGAGTCATCAAATATGCAGCACCACTCAGCAGCATATGAAAACAAATGAATAGACAGCTAGAAAAGGAGTGGCAACTGCTATTCACACTGCCTCGCAAGTCTCGTTTTCGTCACCACTGATGTAGTCCTTTGAAACTATACTGTAACATTTCGAAGAGATAAGTTGAGTTTAGCGCTGTTAGACTTATATGCATTACAAGTACTGAAGTAGTTGCACTTGTAGCCCCACTGTTGGTAAGCCAAACTTGCAGTTGTTGCACCACGTATTGTATACCAACTTGAAGCTGTTTTAGACCTAGACCACGCACGTAATGGATGCCAATTTGCGGGAGATTTGTTTCTAGGAGTGCTCGCCCCACGTACGTACAAACTTTCCGGTGGCCTTCGCCTCACGTTTATTTTGCCGGTGACCTTCGCCCCACGTTTAAAAATCAACTTTGTATTTTAATGTTTATTTAAATATATATGTATACCTCGGCTGCGTCAGTACTTTATAGAGCACGTAACTCTTAGCAGGACTGGTATGGCTAAAGAATGAAGGCTTACACAAATTATAATTGTATTGTACTTTGTTTATTAATCCTTCACACGATTAAATAACACTTCATTGATGTATCCTACTGTAGAGCTGTGAAATTATTATTTTTTGCACCTTTTAACACGTAAACGTTATATTATTCTTACCGCAATACATTTTTATGTCTCAGACTGAACCTGTATCGTACCGATCGGGCACGCAATCTTGTACTGTCTGCCGCTTGAAATTGTATAATTCCTCTACTTCAAGCCTCTGATTGGCTAATCCTACTCCAATAGAATACTTTTGTCTAACTTAAGCTTTTTTCTGGTTTTTGATTGGATATTTATAAACTGTTTTAAATATTACATTATTGTTCCAAGAATTATTAGTAGCCTTATTAAACCTTCTAATTTATTGTTGCTTCAAGGTTACCTCATTGCTACCTCATTGTTAGCAACTTTCGGTATCTACTTTATGTTTCTGTTTGCTACGGAAAACAGCTTGCTTCTATTCTTACAGCTCCTACATTGTTAAATTACATAATACATTCACATACATTATTATACATGTACATAATATAAACATAATACAATGACTGTTACATACACTTTATATATTATATTATACACAGTTTGCTTTAAGGCAGGCTGTTGTTATTATTTTATATTATATAATTTGACTGATTTCATTTAAATGTTAAAAATACTGCCTCAATGCATAGATGGTGGTGTTGAAAGATTAATTATTTCTGCTACTGCTTTTGTGTGTGTTTGTGCTCGCGTGCGTACGTGTTTATTTTTTTTTAATGTATCACCTTGTGGAATGTGGAATATTGCGCAAAGTTAATTATAATGATTTTTATTATAGCAAGATTAATTTTTAATTTGTAAGGTTTCTGTTTCTTTAAAATTTGTTTCCTGAAGATAGATTATGTGTGGGTTATTCCTCTTAAGAGACGTTGAAGGTATTCATATTGTGTTCTGAATCCATTAAAATTCCATTGTAATATGGTTGTACGTAATCATATTGAATGTGAAGATTTGGGCATATTATTTATGAAAGATGATTATCAATGTCATTGTTTATTGTGGAACTAGCATTATTTTTTTATTAGCTTTGGACATTTAGTTTTAATGCTTCTATAGTTCAGGTGGGGGTGCAGTTACCTAAGGTGTCGACTAGTCTGCCCAGATTAGTAGTATAGTTGGAGGCAAATGAAATGATATCAGAGACTCGAACAGAATTTTCTAAGAAACTTTGGAGCTGAAGAAAGTTGATAACAAAGTCATTTGGAATGTCAGACATGATTTGCTTTACTGGTGATATTAAATCCTCTATTTCGCCTTTCTTAGCAAAGGTTTTAGTTTTCTTCTTCACATGCTTTGTAGTTTTAGGAACAGTAGAATAATGTATTTTAGGGGTATCATCCTGCGAGGTCATCATCACCGAACAACAGCAGCAACATTACGAGTAACACTAGGGTTTCTTATTCTGTATTTGAAGTTCTGGAAGTAATTGGAAACTATTACCTTAGAAGGATGTACAATGTTTAAAACGATGGATTAAATAATACTTAACGGGTCATAAAGCAAATGGCACAGATTTTCGCGAATTTCCCAGGTAAGTAACATGCATAACTTTCTTGCCGTCGTGGCCTACCTCGATCTCCATTTGTATTTTTATTTTGCCTTGCAGTGTCGTCATTTGCACGAATTGACATTCTTGAAGATGTTTTTACTTTCTTTACTAAATTAAGTTGAGTTTTTTTTATGGACGCTCTCTAACTACTGTAGTCCTTAGCGCCCAATTCTATATTGAGCGTGAAAGACCGGATATTTTGCTCAGATGCCTGTGTCAGTTGAGTTTCTTTTACGTGCCGTAAATGTACGACACGGGACCACCGGCTTTATTTCCCTCTCGAAGAAAGCCATGGTAAAGATTTTTACGCCCCCAAAAGAGTCCATTGCCCTCCGCCGGGTTTAAGCCTGCGACCTCGGGAAGTAGAGGCTAGCATGGTGCCCCTAGACCATGTAGGACGTACTATTTATCTATAGTAAGTAGAGGAAGTATTGCATTCCCTGAATTAAAAAAAAATCCTTTTAGAGCTAGGTCCGGTCGTGCGCGCGTTTGTGAAAACCATTAACTCAAAAGCGAAAGTCGTTTAAATATCGAAGTTTGTATTTTAGAGTTCTGCATCTTCCAAGGAACGAAGATGTTCAAGAAAATGTCACCACTCCAAACTACCATTTACATGGGAAAAAAACGTTATTTTTTATTTTCTCAAAAATGCCTAACGATTTTGATTAAAACACCACATGTTTAAGATATTTGTATGGTAAATGAACAAAATGTGTATCTTGAATTTTCCATGATCAGTCTGTGAAGTCCTATTCATTCTGAATAACTTGTATAAGTGGTAACCCGTGAAATATAGACAAAATCCTATTCCGCGAAAATGTAGATCTCGTTAAAACACACAATTTATGTTAAATAAAATTATTTAACTCTAATCATTTCCGAGATATTCTTTGTTATTGATTTTAATTTGAAAATACTAACACCCTTTTCAAGTCGTAAGTCGCTATTCGTTATTTCCCGTGGTCATGCAAAGAACATGGAATTTCAAAGCCATCACATAGCAACCCGCTTTTTAAAAATCTGAATATCGCGTCGGCCTCCTTATCCTTCTTATACCTACAACGAGATGTGTAAATGTTCATCTCTGTAAACAGAAGTAGTATTCCTCCCTATATATATATATATATATAAA
The DNA here is from genome assembly GCA_030765065.1 of Deroplatys truncata. NCBI lineage: Eukaryota > Metazoa > Arthropoda > Insecta > Mantodea > Mantidae > Deroplatys > Deroplatys truncata. The sequence goes on from CM060976.1 coordinate 108,710,471, forward strand.
CTATTAATAGAAGAGCGAGTGAACAAAGTCTTGTGAATGCAATACAACATTTTTTCATCTTTTTTCAAGCTGGCAAATGTTAAGCGTGCGATATATACGTACACTACGTGATCAAAAGTATCCGGACACCTGGCTGAAAATGACGTACAAGTTCGTGGCGCCCTTCATCGGTAATGCTGGAAGTCAATATGGTGTTGGCCCACCCTTAGCCTTGAAGACAGCGTTCACTCTCGCAGGCATACTTTCAATCAGGTGCTGGAAGGTTTCTTGGGGAATGGCAGCCCATTCTTCACGGAGAGGTATCGATGTAGGTCGGTGAGGCCTGGTATGAAGTCGGCGTTCCAAAACACCCAAAGGTGTTCTGTAGGATTCAAGTCAGGACTCTGTGCAGACCAGTCCGTCACAGGGATGTTATTGTCGTGTAACCACTCCGCCACAGCCCGTGCAGCATGAACAGGTGCTCGATCGTGTTGAAAGATGCAATCGCCATCCCCGAATTGCTCTTCAACAGTGGGGAGCAAGAAGGTGCTTAAAATATCAATGTAGGTCTGCGCTGTGTGATCATGCCATGCAAAACAAAGGGTGCACGCCCCCTTCAGGAAAAACACGACCACACCATAACACCACCACCTCCGAATTTCACTGCTGGCACTACACACGCTGGCAGATGACGTTCACCGGCCATTCGCCATACCCACACCCTGCCATCGGATCGCCACATTGTGTACCGTGATTCGTCACTCCACACAACGTTTTGCCACTGTTCAATCGTGTAATACTGACGCTCCTTACACCAAGCGAGGCGTCGTTTGGCATTTTCCTGCGTGATGTATGACTTTTGAGCAGCCGCTCAACCATGGAATCCAAGGTTTCTCACCTCACGCCTTACTGCCATAGTACTTGGAGTGGATCCTGATGCGGTTTGGAAGTCCTGTGTGATGGTCTGGATAGATGTCTGCCTATTACTCTTTACGACCCTCTTCAAATGTCGGCGGTCTCTGTCGGTCAACAGACGAGGTCGGCCTGTATGCTTTTGTGCTGTACATGTCCCTTCACGTTTCCACTTCACTATCACATCAGAAACAGTGGACCTAGGGATGTTTAGGAGTGTGGAAATCTCGCGTACAGACTTCTGACACAGGTGACTCCCAATCACCTGACCACGTTCGAAGTCTGCGAGTTCCACGGAGCGTCCCATTCTGCTGTTTCACGATGTCTAATGACTACTGAGGTCGCGGATAATGAGTACCAGGCAGTAGGTGGCAGCACAATGCACCTAAGATGAAAAACGTATGTTTGTGGGGTGTCCATACTTTTGATCACATAGTGTATTAACATAACCCTCTGAAAATTCTTAAGTCGATTGGCATGTGGGGATCTATTGAATGATCAGAGGACCTGGCAAAACTTAGGCAATATCCTGGCTAAAATTCGGAAGCCAAATCAGATTTGTTCAGTTAGAGGCAATTTATCTGTAATCCTGTTTTGTTTTGTTTTGTTTTTCTTTTCATTGTTTTTGTCACCTTTAACTCTTATCTTAAATATGCTTGTACCGCCATTATCCATGCACTAAGCGTTTGTGTAATAACTTTTACATAATAAAGAAAAATCTATCTATATCTATCTCTGTCTGTCTGTCATTTGCAATTTATAACGTATCCCCTCTCTCACATTTCTGTTCACTTAATATTTCTAAAATCGGTAACAAAATGCTTTATCTAGGTAATAGTAGAACTCTAACTATATGTGGATGTTTTAATATTACATTTAACACTTAAGCGCGTAAAGAAAAACCTTGTGTGTTACATTTACATGACTTTCTCTGCCCTCTATCGCTTATTAATGGCTATATAAAGTATTCTTACTAAAGCTTATTTTACTATCTACTTAATTTAAATCCAAATAAACCTTTGCAGAAATAATTACAAAGAGAACAGCGATATCAAATGATGCTATATGCTGCCTTAAAATTACACTGTTTCCATACAATCGCGAGAAACAACTGATATTGAAAGGACTAAAGAATGACCAAGTAATTAACTTTAATTAACTGATGCCACAAAAAAAAACTTACTTGAAATAAATTGTGTTTATCTACATTTTTTGTGTAGTACGTTTTCGGTTATCGCTTAACGTTATGTAAGATTATACAAAATTCTTTCCGAATGAAGAACTTCAAAGGCTATTTCCAGAAAAGTGAGTATTGCATTTTATTTGTCATGTAAATATAATTAATATATGGCATTTTAATAAAAATCGTTAGCCATTTTTAGAAAAAAAATCCAAAAGTGTTTCATGTAAAGGGTAGTTTAGGGTGAGGGGATTTTGTTGAAAATCTTTGCCTGGCATCTGTAGAAGGTACTGAACTTAAATACCAAGTTTGGTGTTTATCCGACTTTCGTTTTTGAGTTATGCTGTTCACAGACACGCACACACAGACCTTTTTATAAAGATGTTTTTTTTTAATTCAAGGGAACTCAAAACCTGTATTTTCGGTTAAATCTCGGTATCGAATTTTTGGGTGGATTGCAATACCTTCTCTACCTACTATGTTTATGGTAGAGAAAGTAATAATGTGAATTTCGTGAAATACAGAAATACTTTTTCGTAAATATAAATCCAAATCTTTTGAAACGGAATAGCTCACAGTTTTAATCGTCATGCAATCGTTAAACTCGTGCATTTTGTCATTATAACGAAGAAAAAAAATGGTTATATTCACTTGACTTTTCAACCCATTCTCTTACGGACTATTCTTACAAATACTTATTCTTCTAGTGGATTTCTTGAGAAACAAATTATTTAAGGCCTTCTGAAAAGTACTAGAGCAACAAATTAAGTGTTACTTTCAACAAATAACGGTTCCTTTCAAGAAGGGGACAATAAAAAAGAACATGTTCTACAATTTGATTACTTTCTGCACAGATGCAAAAAGCGTTATTTGTTGTTGCGATCTTGAATCTTTCGAAGTATGCATTAAATGTTCCATTAAATTTTCCTTTATCTGAAAATTGGACACGACGTATTTACATTTCAACCTATCCTGTACAGTGAGGAAGAATAATTCCATGGTTAAAGAACCATTTTTCTTTTCAGCCATTTCTCTTTCCAGTGGGTGATGTATAATATCGGACATTTCTTTTGACCATTATGAACTGAGCTGGAATGAGAAGCCTGTTTTGCCAATTGATCAGCTCTCTGGTTGCCCTCAATAGCAGAATGACCTTTTACCCACCTAAAACACATGTGTTCCTTGCATTTTTGAAACTATATTCCTGGTTCTTACAGCATTACTATTAAAGTTGTACTTATCATTTAGACAGTTCAATCTGCTTGTGAGTCGCTGAAAATATTTGCACTGGTATTATTATCTGAGAACCATTCCATTGCTTTCAATAAAGCGAGAAGTTCAGCTTGAAAAACAGTACAATATGATTTTAGTTTTATTTGCCGAGTATGCAATTCTCTTCCTTCTTCATATACTATAAAGGCACAGCCCACCATCGTGATGTTGTCCTCGGTAGTGCGAGATCCATCAGTATAGATGTAATGCTTGTGATATTTGTAACACTGCGATTCAATATCGGAAGTAACAAACTCAGCTGGGTGTCCTACAGCTGTGTAGTGAGCATTACATGGCCCAAAGTGGCTGGTTGGCTCAAGTTCTGTTTGCAGTTTGTAAGTGCAGCTCTGTAGTTTCCAGTAAGATGCAAAGGTTCGATACCTGCAATTACAAGGACATCGGTCGAAACTGTGCGATATGCGCGGGTGATACGCAAAACAAATCCCCTCTGACTTTGTGCGAGCTTATGTTGAGCCTATTGTTTATGCAGTACATCTTCAAAAATACTTGCACAGTATAGAACGATTAGTTGTATTGCCCCACGATATAAAATTTCCAGAATATCGGAATTCAACCCCCGGGTTGCTCATGCTGTCATAGACAGACCTCTGTATAGCTTGATAGCTTTAATTTACAAAATTTTAAAATGGGTCCTAAATGCTAATTTGCTCTCTAATGTAATACCTAAGTATGTAATTTCATTTGTAATCTCTAAGTTGACCGTCCAATTTGGTACTGGGCACTTCAAAACTCCTTTTCTTTGTAATCAACATAGCTACAGTTTTTGAAGGATTGAATTCTAACTTATTGTTTCATCCCCATCTGAATAATATGTTTAGTGCCTCAATTGATGCTTCTGCTAAGGTGAGTGTTGTGTCTCCTTTAACAAGAAGTAGTGTATCATCTGCGTAGATAATGAGTGTACTGGTTTCTGGCAATCACTGTTGTAAGATACCATCATATAAAATGTTCCAGAGAACTGGGCTGCATGCGCAAACCTGTGGACATTCTCGCTCTATGTCTCGTGTTATTGTTGTACCACAAATTGTTAAGAGCACCTTTCTGTCTGTGAAATAATTTTGATCAACCATATACAAGTTATTGGGGCAGCTCTTAATTTTTAATTGGTATAGGATTTTGGGCCACCAGGCATTATTAATGCACCTGAAATATCCAACGAAACGAGCATTCCAAATGTTTTATGAGCATATACAGATTTCATCCATTGAACAACTTTATGTACAGCATCCTCTGTGGATTTTGAATATCGCGAATCCGTACTGATGTAACATGTAAAGAATTCGTTGAAGTTAAATTGTGAATAATTCGATCAATAATAAGTTTTTCAAAAGTCTTTTCCAAACACTGGGAGTAAACTTATTGGTCGTAAGCAGTTTGCTGTAAAAGTGTTCTGTTTTCCATGTTTAGGGATTACTTTTGTAACGACAGTTTTCCAACAAATTGGAAAAGTACCAAGTTGAAGACATGTATTAAAAAATTCAGCAATAAACTAGGACAAGTATTATGAATAAGTTTCACAATATTATCAGATGTGGCATCTTGTCCCGTTGCTTTTTTACCATCCAATTTCGATACTATGTGATTCAATTTCTTTCACAGTAAAAGGGACAATATTTTTGGTTTCTGGCACAATCAAAGATTTTTGCCGAAGAGCAGCCTGTATATGGTCACCTGCAACATCTTTAGGGAAAAATGAATCACTTAGAATATTTGCTGTTTCTAACGGCGTTCTTGTGAATCCAGTGCTAATATTAATAGCATGTAAAGTATTATTAAAACTTTCAGGTTTTTGCACAGTTTATAAATTTTTCCCCAGGGGTTTTTCGAAGTTACTGAGGATCAAACTATTGATTTTAGCTATCGTAATTGGTTTCCTATAAATTTCTTTTATAGAGTAGTATGAGTCTTCAGAAATACCTTTGAGAACAATACATTTACATCTCTTGGATCTTCTCTGAACAGTTAAAAGTCGCTTCCGTATTACTGTAAGTTCCGATGTCCACCAGTAGTTTTTTGGTTTATATGGTGACAGTTTAGGAAGATGTGAATTGCACAAAGCTATAACACATTTAAGATTCCTGAGAATATGGTGGGTAAATTTTTGAATTTACGATGTATGGTGGATACAAAATGATGCCACTTAACATTTTGTATTTTGAATTTTCGAGTAAGATAAATGTCAAGATCAAGTACTGGATTGCTTCTTGAATTACTGATTTTAGTTATAATGAGAGCATAATCAGATAGTGAATCTGTCACTAACCAATTCGTTATAAACGGGAAAATGTTGGAACTATATACTGTAATGTCAATAAAGCTAAGAGTCTTTACGGCGAAAAGTTGGTTTGACACCATCGTTTAAAATATGTAATTGATGAGAACGGCAAAATAATGTCGTCCCTTTCTCATCAGTTATTGGGCCACCCCATGCTAAATGTTTAGCATTTATGTCTCAAAATCACAGTTTGGATCAAAATACACATTACATACGAATAAGGTTATGTTCTTCCATGCCATGCATACAGCTACACAATCTTGAGTATTATATTGAACTAGATTAAGAATATTGGGGTAGTCTGATAAAATTGCAGTTCTTGCTCTTGACTTTGTGGAACTAGTGAAGTGATTACGGTAATTCGATCCAAAGCTTTGACTGCATGTTGTTTGGTATATGGCCACTGAAAGCATAGTAATTTTATAGTTAGTGTAGATGGTTCAAGCTCAGCATTTATTGAAAGTTCTTGTGTGGGGAAAAAGTGATCTTTGTAAGCTTTGTTTAAATATAACAATATCAGCCATAGTTAATTTTTTGACGTTATGATGTTCACTATTCTAATATAAGCTGGGCATTCAAGAGAGGTAGATACATGTTTAATATCAGATGCACGGAATGGTGGTCTGTTTATCATTCTTGTGTAATATAACTTGCAGTTAACGCATTCTATTTTTGTTCGAGGGCATTCAATGGAATTGTGATCTTCTGAACAAATGTAGCACATTCTCAGCACATCAGATTCAGCAGGAAAGTGATCATAACCACAGCACTTAAAACAACAATTACCTTTAATATAACACCTCTTGTAACCAATGAATAGCTTTTCTTCTTTCTTCGCGACAATGGTAGATTCTAGAGGTGACTTCTATTACAGCATATTGTACATCACCGCTACGAGTCTTCTTCGTAAATCTTTTCTGGATGTCTGTAGTATTTAGAAGGCATTTCTTAATGTATGGATTTTGTTTTATGATAGATTCCACAAGATTTTCCTCCGGAAAACCCAATTCAATCCCATGAATTATACGGCGAGGTTTCTTGTACTTTGGTATAATTGCAGACAGATTTGAACTGTTGTGTTCTATGTGTTTGCATAATTTAATGCATTCGTTACTCCTTAGCTCCAGTATAATGCCTTTATTTCTTGTTTTCTTAACATCATTCACACCCACATTCAAAAGGCTTGCCTTGGTGGTGGCTTGAATTAATTTCATAGTCTGTTCTGAGTCTTTAGCTATATCGTTGCTCTTTGGAGGGACTAGAATTACATTTTTAGTCATGTTTATATTCTGTTTTACCTTAGAAGTTGATGCTAAACGTCCGAATAGTGTGACTGATTGTGGATTCAGAGCTTATGGAAACCTTCGTTTTTGTTATCTCTTCATAAAATGTTATTAGTATGGCTTTCACTTTACTTGCAGAATTAATCACACTTTCTTTCCACTTTCTGCCTGTTCTTTTATCATTATTGAGAACCTGAACAATTTGCTCAAGCTCTTTTTCAGTAGAATTATATAATTCGAGATTGTTTATACTCATGACCAACTATATCTATTTAAGCATATGTCTTAAACATATATTATTTCAATCAAAATCAGTTGAGCTGGTTTTTATATAAAATAACCCCTAGGGTAAGTATTTCCAAGTAAAGTGTTATTTGCGTTTGCAGCAATTTTATTAAAATCTTCGTCTTGCATCTCAGAAGAACGCTGAACTAAAATGTTGAGTTTAGTATTTATTAGACTGCCTGTTTTTGAGTTATGCACGCAAAAATACGCGCGCACCTTTTTCTCTAGCTAACGCGCAGTCATTTCAGAGTCGGGTTCTGCACAGCTAGCATTCTGGTGGTCCCGATTCAACCTATGGGTGAAATGAGTTTTCCTTCTTGAGTAAAAAAATATCAAATGTCGCTTTTGCAATTCGGGTCTACCGCTTATGAATTATGCACACTGTTGAGTGTTTCATATATGTGTATTCACCCTCCGGTTTATCCCGAACCTAGACCAAATGGGTTTTGAAGCAAACTACTGGCATTCTTTGACGACTATCAATTTCGCTCTAAATGTGCCGTATAGATTCAGTTAATGACAGAACCAAAATCAATCCAGATTTTAATGCCTCTTTAATAAAGTTGCAAATTTAAAACCATGCATAGTTACACCATAACTTTCAGCGATAAACCGCAGTGATTTATTTTACAACAGATTAAATTGATTTATGAAGTGTCAACCAAAAACAACAAACAAACAAAGCAATGGCAAATTTATCCAAGTAAAATTTAATCGGAACACTTCGTAGTATGTTATGCTTATTTTTTTGTTTTTACTGAATTATTGTAAAGCGTAAAAACGCTCGCGCTGTTCTCATCTGTTACTGCAATTGAAATAGGATTACAATTAAAACTAAATAGCTAGTATGCATCCAACCAAGTGTGGCAACATAGAATTATAGCAAATAAGTTTGTGGTATTTATTTAATATGCGCTTTTGCTAATCCTGCATGGTCAAAAGAAAGGAAATAAGAAAACGGTAATCAGCAACTTCTTGCATAAGCATTTTAACACGATTTGAAAAAAACTAAATTGAACGTTTTGTCAAATTTTAAATTTCTTAACCGTCCGTTGCTTCAACCAGTTTTCACAAAATCTGTAGCAGAAAGGTCACTTGTGCGCCGGTTCCTGCCTACGTAATTGTTAGAAGTCCAATAAGTTATTAAATTTATTTACTGTTGAACGCCACTGTTTATGCCAATGATAAACAGAATTTAAATGATTAAGAAAGTTCCGGCTAGCTAGTATGTGTGGTCGAGCAAGTATCTCTTATAGGGGGTGGTGCGTGAAAAGAAGTGAAGTTGACAAATTATAACACATCGGCAAGAATGTTTCTGTGAAAGTCTTAAATATATATTGTTCTGTGATAATTACAAGTACATACATGGGAGTAAGCTGTTGTGATTGCCCTTCGTTGCCTCGCGAAAATGACTAAGTACGTTATTTACGCATTTACAGAACCTCATCCGCACATAAAATTTAGTTCAATATGAACCTATTGACTTCCTCTAACGAGCTGTGATATTTAATTTGCCTTTCCTACATAATTACTGGTAATTGTTAATGGTACGCGAACACACCTCGCAGCGATCTGATCTCCCCCATGTTTAAGCTTGCACTGTCTGTATTCGTTGAGGATGTTTAGCGTGGCTTCACTAACTTACGTTTAATATTTGAATCTTTACTCTTACATGTTTCTGGTTGGCTGACTTAAATAATTCAAACCTACCTCCTGGCCTTATTATTAGCTATTTCGAATATCACACGACTTGCTACAGTTGCTAGGCGAGTTCCTTTTCACCCTTAGTTTCTATTTCGTCCTCACACATTTTTACTTTCTCTACTACGTACAGTAAGTAGGGGAAGTATTGTATTCCACCCAAAAATTCGATACCGAGATTTCACCGGAAATATATGTTTTGAGACACCCTGAATCCAAAAAAAAAGCATTTTTGGAAACATGTCCGTGTGTGTGTCTGTCTTTGAACAGCATAACTCAGAAACGAACAGTCGTATACACACCAAACTTGGTATTTAGGTTCAATATCTTCCAGAGATGCGACACGAAGGTTTTCAAGAAAATCCCCCCACCCCAGATTACCCTTTACATGGAAAATATTTAATTTTCTCAAAAATGGCTAACGATTTTGATTAAAATATCATATGTTTAAGATATTTGCATGACAAATAAAATGTAAATCATGAATTTTCTGGGAATGTCTCCAAAAGTATTCTTAATTGTGAACGACTTTTGCATAACTGGTAAACCATAAGAGATAGACAAGTTTACTATACAAAAAATGTAGATCGCGTTAAAATACACAATTTATGTCATACACATTTTTTTGTTGAGTGAACCATTTTCGAGATATTGCTTATTATTCCCTTAAATTTTTCAATACCATTTTCTTAAATGGGAATTCGTTATTCCTTTTTTTTTTTGTCTTGGATGTGCAAAGAGTATTAATCTGTGGCAAAGGGAATGGTGCTGCACCTAGCAACCAGCTATTAGGTGATGTGTATGTGCTTAAAGGCTACTGTATTTCTATATTGCCCTTTTAATTATATATTCCCCTTACATCTACAAGAAAATTAGCAATAAGATAGTCTGCAAATGTTTATCTCGATTAACATGAAGTAGATGGAGAATAAGCGTTTGTAAAAATAGTTTGTACAAGAGTAGAGAAAGTCTTGTGAGTGTAACACATCAGATTTTTTCCTTAGGCAATACATTTTAATGTATTTCGTCTGCCTTCGGACACGGTATCTTCCCCCTGCACAACAGCGAACTCATAGTATCCTTCCTTACTAACCTACAGTTACAGTGTTTCTCTGAAATTAAATATAAACACTTTTAACTACTACATATTTAATAAAGATGCAAGAAAATTAATTGACCTGTAGGTCATTGGCACTTATAATTATTGCTTGGGCTTAGGTCTTGTTTAATGTATATGTGTGAAAAATACTGCCTCACTTGGTAATGTTGAGCGTCAACGTAGAAGTAAACGGCGTCCAGCTGCTGCCTCACCGTTGTTAAATAGTTAAACTTCAAGGGGATTGTTTTGCATGACTTTGATGTAAGCAGACTAAAGAAATTAAATGCTTGCCAATTAAGTAGCCTTGTGTATTATTTCTGTAATCACACTGACATGATTAAAAACTGCCTTCATAAACATTCCCAGCTCCATTCTATTACAAGTACACGTTTCCTGTAGAAATGAATGAAGTATTTTGAAACAGCAACTCTGGTTAACATACTAAGAGCACGTGCGTCAGCAAGTCGCACCCACTTTTTTGATCCGTGCCATACATGATCAATTGCACGCTTTCTGACACAGAAAAGATGACTAACATTGGAGGAAGGAGCCTGCCGTGCATGCAGGCATTAACATGGTGATTAATATTTTATGTTCATGATGGAATGCCTGTAGTTCCCTCATTGGCTTAAGCTTGTATACGCATTTTAAGGAACCGCCGCGCTGGTTATCCCCCCCCCCCCTGCACAATATAGAGGAAGTTTTGCTTTCAACCCAAAAAATACGATATCGCGATATCACTCGAAGTTAAAGTTATGAGAATAGAAGTGAATTCTGTCTGTACCGCCCCTCTCCTAAAGAAAAACATTTTGCTTTCTTTACCACTCATATATAGTAAGTAGAAGAAGTACCTATTGTATTCCATCCAGAAGTTCGATACCGAGATTTCACCGAAATACTCGCTTTAAGACTCCCTGGATATATATACAGCATACGAGATTTAGAAAAAGGTCTGTGTAGAGTGTGTGTGTGTGTGTGTGTGTGTGTGTGTGTGTGTGTAAACAACATAACTCAAAAAGAAAATTCGGTTAAATACCACATTTGGTGTTTAAAGTTCAGCATCTTCTAAACATGTGAACGAAGATTTTTAAGAAAATTCCCCATCACAAACTATCCTTTACGTGGAAAATATTTCGAAATTGTTAAGCTTTTAAAAATGGCTCTAATGGTTTTGATTAAAATACCGTATGTTTAAGATATTTTCATGACAAATGAAATGCATATCTTGAATTTTCTTGGAATACCCTGTGAAGTCCTCTTCGTTCTCAACCATGTCCTTTTTTGAGTTAACCATTTCCGAAATGTTCCTTGTTATTGCTTTGAATTTACATATATTATACTTTACTCATATAGGAAGTATTTTTCTCCCGGTCATGCAAAAAGAACAGAGCTTAAAATCCATCACATAGCGACCAGCTCTTAAAGGATTTGACTATCGCTTAAAGCCTATTCTGTTCCCCTCTTCTCATTGTACTTAAATATAAATATGAAATAACCACAAATGTTTATCTCGATTAACATGAAGTAGACAGAAGAATAAGATTTTTTAAGAATAGTTTTGTTGAAGAATGGGCAGTAAACGTTATGTGAATGTAACATCAGAGTTTCTTTTCTTTTTCATTTTTTTACATTTATTTACTGATTACCTGTAGTAAGTAGAGGAAGTATTGCATTCCACCCAAAAATTCAATACCGAGATTTAACTGAAAGTACACATTTTGAGGCCTCCTGAATAAATAAATACAAAAAGGTCCGTGTGTTTGTGCATGTGTGAACACCATAACTCAAAAACGAAAAGTGGATAAATGCCAAACTTGGCATTTAAGTTCAGGACCTTCCAAGGATTCCACACGAAGATTTTCAACAAAATCCCCCGCCCCAAACTACCCTTTACATGGAAAATGTTTCGTGAATTTTTATTTTCTCAAAAATGTCTCTAATGATTTTGAATAAAATTCCATATGTTCGAGCTATTTTCATGACAAGTAAAATGTATATCTCGAATTTTCTGAGAATAACTATTTTGTTTTGGTTTGCTATTTTGTTTATAATTGTTGACTCTCTCTTTGAGCTACCTCTGGAGTTTAGATTTTTATGAACTCTTAACTACCGTTAAATTTTAGCCAAGTTCAGAGTAAGCATTCCTTTCTCAATTATCTTTATATTGTGTACGTTTACTATCATTAAATTGGATGGCTCTGACATATCTCAATTAGAGATAAAACTTTTATAGCGACCCTCTGAGTTTACTTTTAAATTTGGAGTTTCAAGTCAAGGATTGTACCACATTGCAAATCAGTTCGACCAATAATCGAAATAGGTGCATCTGCTAGACCTGTGCACACGCGCAGTGACGTTAATAAACATAAAAGTTGATGAGAGGTTTTATTCACAAATGTTAACACCGTTAATGAACTTTGTTTTTGAACAGACCTGAGTGACATTGTTAACGAAAATGTACCAGTGTGGAAGCACCATAACTCAAAAAATCTGACGTTACATTCACAAGATTTTCTCAACCCTCTATAGCTTATTAGTGGGTATAGAAATTATTCTTTGAAGGTTTATTTTCCTCTACTTCATTTTAGTAGACATAAACCTTTCCGGAAATTACATTTCGTAATATCTGTATAGTATATACAAAGGGAACAGCAATAGTCTTTTTTTTTAGAACTGGACGCTAGGCGCTGGCCTTTAAGTTCCATGCTCTTTCCAAAAATCGCGAGAAACAATTGCAAATGACAGGGTTTGAAAAGAATGGCTAAGTATTGAACAATTCGATCCATTAATAACGGATATCTCGGACGCAAAAAAAAAGAGTTATTTGAAATAAAGAGATCTACATTTCTTGTGCAGTACGTTTTCGTCTATCGCTTAACGTTTGCAAGTTATACAAGACTATACAAAATTCCTTCCAAATGAAGAGAACTTCAAACGCTATTCCTAGAAAATTCAACACATACATTAATTTATTTGTCATGTGCATATCTTTAACATGTATTTTAATCAAAATCAAGCCATTTTTTAGAAAATACAAAATTTCGCAAAATATTCCATGTAAAGGGTAGTTTCGGGTGGGAATTTACTTGAAAATCTTCGTGTCGCATCTTTGGAAGGTACTGGACCTAATCACCAAGCTTGGTGTTTCTCCGACTTTTCGTTTCGTTTTTAGTTATGCGTTCCCAGACACACATACGGACATTTTTCTAAAAATCTGTGTTACATTCATATGACTTTCTCTACCCTCTTATTTTTATTAGTGGGTACACAAACTATTCTTACTAAAGCTTTTACTATTTTTCTATCTAATACATTGTACTCCAAATAAAGCTCTGCAGAAATAGCTGCATTACACATTTCGTTATAAACAAAGCGAACAGCGACAGTCGGATGTTAAAATCTGGGCTTTATACGCTGGCCATAAAACTCCATACTGTTTGCAGGCCATCGCGAGAAACAACTGAATGTTGAAAGGACTTTAAGAGAATGACCACGAAATGAATGAATCGAACTTTTAATAACTGATATCTCAGGAATGGCTTATACCACAAAAAACTTCTTTAAAATGTATTCTGTGTTTTAAAGAGATCTACATTTTCTTGTGTGGTACGTTACCCTTCTATCGTTTAATTTACTAGTTGCACAAGATTATGCAAGATTTCTCCCGAATGAAGTGGACTTCACATGCTATTCCCAGAAAATTGAAGATATGCATTTTATTTATGATGTAAATATCTTAATATATTGTATTTTAATCAAAATCGTTAGAACCAGTGTTTTATAAAATCAAGCATTTTGAAAAATATTCCATGTAAAGGGTAGTTTGGAGTGAGAGACTTTCTCGGAAATTTTCGTGTCCCATCTTTGGAAGGTACTGAACGTAAATCCAAGTTTGGTATTTATCCGACTTTCGTTTTTGAGTTATGCTATTCACAGACACACACACGGACCTTTTTCTAAAAATGCTTTTTTACTTTCTCTACTGCGTAGAGTAAGTAGGGGAAAACGATTTTTCACCTGAAACACGTGTTTTGAAGTGCACTTGTGAACAGCATAACAAAAACCAAAACTGGGATAAATACCAAACTTGGTACCTGCGTTTAGTATTTTCCAAAGATGCGACGCGAAGATTTTGAACGAAATTCCCCCATCCCAGATTATCCTTTAAATGGAAAATTTTCGAAGTTTTTATTTTCTTAAAAATGGCTAATAAACATTGTATCCTTTTTTCTTCATCTGTATAATGCTCTATAACTGTGAATAATAACACTTAGTGCAAAAAGAAAAAGAAGAAATTTTAAGGTTATAATTTATTTAAAGTAATTTTTTTCTTATCATATTCCTTGATGTATATAAAGCATTACCAAGTCCAGTTTACTTCGTTGCACTAATCTATGTAAGACGTTTTCCTTCGTATGAAAACAACCGTTTTTGTTTAAGCATTTGAGCTTTTTTTTTTGGTCCTAGATCGTTTATGCAACCAAGTTCCAATTGCCTAATATGAAACAATTTTCTGGCAAAGATCTATCTTGTTTAACGTAAAGCTGATGGAAAAATTGCCTTTTATGTGATTATCATCTAGGTAATGGGTAGTTGTGAATTGATGTGTGTAGATAAAGCCGTATGAGTGAAGAATTAAACTTTACACAATGCATCATTAATTTTCTTTCATTGACCTTTTAATTAAGAACATAGGCCTTCGTTTACCAGATTAATTTGAATCACCAGAGATTAAATCAGAGAATTTTGAAACCATTTCATTTACTGAATTTCATTCTCAAGTGTAGAAAATACAGGGTGAATCACTAAAACTTGCACCACAAATATCTCGGAAATGGAAAATGCTATTGATGTGCAGTTTTCACAGCATTGTTTGGTAGTCAGGGGCTCGTACATTTAGCCTATAAACAGATTTTAATAATACTGAGAAAGTGTATTTTTTGAGCAAACATACACTTTTTTAAATGGAACAATGCTTATTTACATCAACAGAATAAAGACAGGGTAAATTAGAATGTCAATGGTCTTTGTTGCAGGATTCTAGTGCAAGTGGTTTACAAGAAATCGTATTTTGAAAAGTTTCCACCCCGACATTTTTGTCCCATTCAATCTGCTTAGTTGCTAGGTACGATGTTATGTTTGTTTGCATTATGTTTTCTGTTCATTGATTGCATGCGACTTTCTGGTCAATCAGTTTGTGACAGTTAAGCAGTAAGTCGTGAGTGGAAGATGGGGTTTACTAATGCAGAAAAAGCCGAGATGCTCATGGTTTATGGCTAGTGTAGGAAGAATGCAGTTCGTTCCTGTACGGTGTATGCGGAAACGTATCCCAATAGACGTCAACCATTTCGGCAATTATTTATCAACCTCTTCAACCAGTTACCTGAAAGTGGTACTGAAACACCTAGAAAACGTAACAAACAAACAAGTGCCTGGAGAAGAGGCAGAAATTAATATTTTGGCTGCCGTTGCAGTAGATCCGCAAATTAGTTCCCGCACAATCACATGCGGAAGTGGCATAAGTCTGGAAAGTGTACTGCGCGTTCTCCATCGACATAGGTTCCGCCCTTATCACATCTCTCTCCATCAAGAGCTGCATGGAAACGATTTTGAGAATCGTATTAACTTTTGTACATGGGCATTAAGATATGATACTCCAGATTCATAATGTATCTTGTTTAGCGATGAGGCAATATTTACTAATCATGGCCAGGTAAACCCCAGAAACATGCACTTGCACTATTGGTCTGTTGACAATCACGTTGGCTTCGTCAAGTGGAACGTCAGCCTCAATGGAGTTTAAACGTGTGGTGTGGGATAGTGAACCATCAGCTCATAGGCCCTTTGTTCATAGAAGGAACAATGAACTCGCACAAGTATCGCAGCCTCCTGACAGACCATCTGCCACAGATGCTAGAAGACGTTCCTTTGCAGGCTAGGAGTAACCTGTGGTACCAACATGATGGCTGTCCAGCCCATAGTGCACGAAGTACTACAGCTTGTCTTAACGGATTGTTTCCAAATTGTTGGATTGGACGAAGAGGACCTGTACCTTGGCCGGCCCGTTCACCGGATCTGACCCCTTTAGAACCTTTAGACGTTTTTTCTGTGGGGAAGGCTGAAAGACACTGTCTACAAGGATGTACCAACTACACCAGACGATATGAAACGACGTATTACTGCTCTGAAATTTCCTCTGAAATGCTAGAACGTGTGCAGCAGTCTTTCCATAGCAGACTGGAAGCGTGTATTGAAGCTGCCGTGGTCATTATGAACACAACCTTTCAAGGGCTATGTTCTCTTTACTTGTAAGAATCCACAGAGGTATTGTAATTACCTTTTGTTTTTCTTTAGTTTGTGCTACCACAGGTTGTACCAGTGTCGGTGCGTAAAAATTTCAAAATGAGATTTCTCGTAAACCACTGGCACTAGAATCTTGCCACTGACATTCTAATTTACCCTACATTTATTCTGCTGATGTAACTAGGCATTGTTCCATTTAAAAAATTGCATGTTTGCTCAAAAAATACACTTTCTCGGTATTATTAAAATCTGTTTATAGGCTAAATGTACGAGCCCCTGACTACCAATCAATGCTGTGAAAACTGCACATCAATGGCACTTTCCATTTCCGAAATGTTTGTGGTGCAACCTTTAGGTGATTCATCCTGTATATAATTGTAGAGAAGCATGGAAACTTCGTAGTTTAGAAAGCGAGGCAGGCGCCATCTGGGAAAGATTGGGAACCTTTGTAAGGCTCTTACCACGAAGCATAGCTGCATGTTGTAAATGATGGCACTAAAGGCGGTCGGTCATTCCTATCGCTCCAATTTCCAAACGTCTGAATGAAGCGGTGTCGCTCCAAACTCTCACATGCACTGGTGAACCGCCATCTGTTTGGCGTGGTGCGGTGGGTCTGCTATATATCTGGCCGCACAAAAATCCAACAAGTCACCGAACCGTCGCATAATGAATTGAGAAATCATATATGGAGTGGCTCCAAGCCACCGCGCAAACCTGCTAGCAAGTGGATAAGCTATCTTCCAAACAGCATCAGTCAGTCGAGAGATACCATTGAGATCACACGTTGCTCCGTGTCTGCGGCAGTTTGCGAATAGTGACTACCACAACAAAGTAAAAAGAAACGTCACTCCAGAAGAACTAGTTAACTTATTTTCATCCAAAGGCTTTAAGCAGCAGCAATCAAAATTGTTCTTCATCGATTGCTTATGTCCGTTCACCATACACAAGTACAGTAGTTGATTAAATAACGAGACAAAAAGAAAAAGTATCATAATTAGAGACACAAAATATGAGAAATTTTGCAAAATATGGACGTTTTTGGCAAACTATGAAGAATAAATCCTGAAGTATTGTGAAATGGATATTTTAAAGTCAAAATATCTTAATTATACTTTGTTTTTGGAGCAGATTCACTTCATGGGGTCTCTGTGATGCGGCTCCTCGGTCCCGTGTTGACGACATGGCGATGACGTCGGATTCTTTTGCACACCATGTTTCTAACAAGAAGAGCTGTTTGGATACGCCCATAGATATAGTCACAGATATTGGCACCCAAGAAAATCTCTGTTTCTTATTATGAATTGTTCCGAAGAAGGCAAACTGAAATAAAGTAAGTGTCGTTTGAGCCGCACTCTGATTACACTAGTTGGTCCACTAATCACTAAGCCAGGTAGGTACTCTTCTCATTGAAGCGAAGAGTGATAAGCAGATAGACTTGCTGATGTCACTGAAATCAATAGCTGATATTTCTGTTTCACTTACTACGCATCCAACCTTGAATTTGCGAAAATGTATGGTCACCGAGAAGGTTTTTGCTAACGAGTCGGATGATGACCTGAAATTCTTTTGTAATGTTTATAGAGTAAAACGCAAGGTAGAAGGGCAGTTAGTTTCCACTTCCACCCTCATTTTGACTTTCAGAAGTCCATCTCACCAGACAGTGCATTTCAATTGATTTTTTCAACCTCCGTGTATGCCCGTATGTCCGAATGCGGTGTTTCAAATGTCAGAAATTAGGCACACGTTCCAGCATTTTAGATCTGAGCACCCTATTTGTATGCTATGTGATCGGAGGGTTTATGAATCTGTCGCCAGCATTACTCCGCTCCATGTGTTAACTGTGATAGCGTCCATGCCTCCTATTACAAAGACCATTTTCCAGTACTTGATCATTTTTAGCATCGCCTCTACCTCTACTCCTTGATAGTTCCTATTCGGAAAGATGAAATGGGTCGCTCTGACTTCAAATTATCGACACGTTTCACTGACGAACTGTTAATGTAAGCTTTTTGAACGGATGGTTAATCTTCGCTTGTTATGGTTGCTTGAAAAACGTAAAATATTGACCAATCTTAGAACGGAATGGCTCGACATCAGACCACCTTGTTTCTCTGGCCTCTGCCACATGTAGTTCGTGTTGCGACAGCACTTAGTAGCTGTTTTTTTATATTAAAAAGACTTTTGACACAGCTTGAAGACATGGCATCGTTTACACTCGTGGGGTTTCAAAGGAACCCTCCCTTTGTTTGACTTTTAGTCCGAATGCTGCCTTAGAGTCAAACTCTGAACAAGTGTCTCACGATACACATATTTGAAAATTGGGTACCATAGGTTTCACTATTTAGTGTCATAGTATTTTCGATTGCAATTAACCGTAATACTGATAATGTTCGCCTACCAATAGGCATGCTTATTTGTATATGGTTGCTTCTCCGACAGCATCAGTGTCATCGAGCAAGATAAACAGTTGATTTTGAACAGCTTTTTGATTGAAGTGATCAGAATGGCTTCAGGTTTTCTACATCTAAGAACGTGTGTGTTCACTCAGGGAGCATGCCATCCATACACGCTGACCCGCCATTGCTTTTAGGAGGTAAATTATTAATACGAGGGGTGTTCAAATGAAAAGGTACGAAACGACACTATGGGTATAATTGAAGTATTTATTCAAAGTAATCACCAGAGGCCTGAGAAGGACTATCGCACTGTTTAACGAGCCGAAGGATTCCCTGTTCCCAGAATTCCCGTGGCTGTGACGAGAGCCAGTCCTCTACTGTGTCCTTCAGTTCGTCGTCCGAGTTGAAGCGCTTCCGTTTGAGATGTTTTTTTTAGCGGATCAAACAGATGGAAATCACAGGACGACATGTCTGGGCTGTAGGGCGGATGCTCAAGCTGCTTCCACTTATATTTGGCCAGTACACTTCGTGTGACCCTGGCAACGTGTGGACGCGCGTTATCTTGGAGCAGAATCACTCCCTCCGTGCGCAGCTCAGGCCGTTTGCTATTGATGGACCTGCGTAGGCTATGGAGTGTCTCATAGTACAGGTCACTGTTAATGGTTTTTCCATGCTCGAGGAATTCGACGAGTATCGGACCTCGGACGTCGAAAAAGACGGTGAGCATCACCTTGCCTGCTGAGGGCACAGCCTTGAGTGTTTTAGGGGAGGTGACGACGAATCCTTCCATTGCATGCTGTCCCGCTTTGTCTCTGGCTCGAAGCGATGGCACCAGCTCTCGTCACCGCTGACAATCCGCTCCAGGAAAGCAGGTCTTCGTGATACCGGAACAGGTGTTGCAGTGCTAGACCCATACGGAGTTCCTTTTGCGGTTCGCTGAGCTTCTGCGCACACACTTTCCGGTAACCCAACCTGTCGTGCACAACTGTCCACAATGTTCCAACGCTGGTCCCCACCATCACTGCCAACATTAGCATTGTGACACGCCGATCACTTCTCACCAGGTCGTTCACCTGATCGATGAGTTCGGCCGTGATTATCGTGTTTGCCTGGCCTGGTCTCGGGTCATCACTCAAACACTCCCGGTCTTCTCGAAAACGGGCACTCCACTTTCTCACTGACTTGCCGGACAGAGTCTCCCCCATATACGGCCATCATCCGGCGATGAATATCGGCCGGTTTAACACCTTCCGCAGTCAGAAATTGGATAACACCTAGCTGTTCCTCAATCGTCGAATTTTGCAATCTGAACGCCATGATGTCCTCACACGCACTGCCGCGTCAACACACACTGCATGCTTCTATCCTGCGTCAGGTGCGGGCGCCCGCGCATGCGCACAACCAGGCCGGACACTACATTCGCGTCCCTAGATGTCGCACTACGTTGCCCCAAAGCGGCATATTCAAATTTAAACCGGTTTGGTTGTTAAGACGTTTCGTACCTTTTCATTTGAACACCCCTCGTATGTTCCCTCTACGAAATTTCTTGGTCTCTACTTCGATCGGCTGCTTACATAGAATTATCATATCTCATGCTTAGGCAGAGGCTCGCCCATAAATTTAATGCATGTTAAATAAGAGCCAGTAGACTGTGTCTTCTCCGCCTGTATTTCTATCTTGCTCGTTCCATTTTGGGCCACGGGTGTCTCGTCTATGATTCTGCAGGACGCTCAAGATTCTGTTCATTGCCTACTGGTGCTTACCGCATTAGTCGTATAGAAGCGTTACCGGCTGAGGCCGGTGAACCTTTTGTTTCCATAGGACGAGGCCTTCTAATGGCAATTTATACAACGAAGCTTTAGTGCCCTTGCTAACCACACTGCACTGCAACCTGTGCTTAAATCTTTGTTTACCTCTTAGTATTAAAACCGCCCTTCTCACCCTTTCCCGTTAGGTGTTCGTTTACACTCTCTGTTGGGTAGCTTCGATGTGATGCTACCTGAGGCAGTCTATGGTCTGCTGCGCATCCGTGCCTTGGATACTTCTCCGCCAGTTGTCCTCTTTTAATAAACATGATACGTCTCGTATCATATCATCTACAGGTGCTACTTTGTACAGATTGTCATCTTACTCTCAGTAACGATTTATTTACTGAGACTTAACTGCTGGTGATACGTCAGTGAGCTGTTCTTTCACAGTATTCGGGCCACATGCTTCAAGCTTCTCTCTTTTATCAATATCTTTACGGTCGAACTGACTACGATTTATTGAAATATATAGTGTTCTTCCATCGCATAAACTGCCAACTTCGGTGATAGCCTCAGTGCTTTGTATGTCAGCTTTGTGCACTACACATCCACTTGTGCAGTGTGTGCAACCTCTGATACACTCGTTGCTACATACAACGCCATTATTTAATTGCACCGTGTTAGGTGCCAGATCATGTGTGCATATCAGAAAATAAAGCAGTCTATAGAGCTGCTAAGCAAGGTTTATGGAAAGATATTGATATGTATCAACCAACTCAAGATATTCGCATTACCTTAAACGTAAACTGTATACCCGATAGCAATTAGAAAGGGAATCAAGAACACTGTACGTCCTCGGTAAACCTCCACCATCATATTCCCCCGAGGAAGTCATTCTTTGTCGACTTCGAATCGGGCATTGTCATCTTGCCCATCGACACCATCTACAAGGTAAAAACAATCCTGTGTTCTCTTTGTGTGCACCGTTAAACAGCTATTGCTTGCTTGCCTGCCCCAATTTTAATGCCAGTCGCAGTAAGCACAAGAATAAATAGAATTGTATCCTATAATTACGATGTAATTACCCGTGTATTTTAGGGTAAATTGTCATACTGTTTCCCTCGTTTGTGTCACTTTTGCCCGCATTAGGTCTTACGCTGCTCTAACGTAATGCTGCCAACATATGAATAATGCCACCGAAACCGGTAAGATACTCATCCTCAAAGCGTAGCCGAGAGATTGAGGGCCCTCAGCCTCAAAGCGTAGCCGAGGGATGTTTTTTAGACGGAGAGGAGTGCAGCAAGTTGCGGCCGATAGGCCGCAACTGCGAAGCGACGACAGAGCGTAGCCCAGGGATCTGCGCGTCTAAAACTCCAATGATTCACGTTCACAAAACAACAGCACATCGCATATTCAGTGCATTTCACTGATTATTTAGGTTGGCAGTACCCACTTTGCATGGAAAAATGGCTACGTTTGTTTCCTTCCTAACGCTATTTGCCTATATAAATAAAACACTTAAAACGGGTGGGTAGGTGGGTACTAGATATTGGAGAGACCACATCATGTTCTAAAATCACTCCTAAGGTAAGTAATTTCATTGCTTTTTCACTTCCTTATTCCTAATTTAGGTGGGCAAAAGAAAGACCTAATGCGGGCAAAAGTGACACAAACGAGGGCAACAGCATGACAATTTAGCCGTATTTTATTTCTGCACAAAAGCAGTTCGTAGGGCTTTATATGATTTGGCATCACTATTTTTATTACTTCTCTTTTACTTTTCAGCTCTTATAATTTTACGCCACTTTTGAATTAATGAGACTTCTGAGTGACGTCCTGGCGGCCTACTCTTCATGAGAAATGTTGTAATTCTTAATTTTTATCCTTGTGTTTTTTTAATTCCATTTTGTTGACGGGCGCTTATGACCATCGCACTTGATGCGCTCTGAAGCACTTATACTACTACTACTACTACTACTACTACTACTACTACTACTACTACTACTACTACTACTACTACTACTACTACTACTACTACTACTACTACTACTACCACTACCACTACCACTACCACTACCACTACCACTACCACTACCACTACCACTACCACCACCACCACCACCACCACAACCACTACTACTACAGCCCCAAAAAAGAGGGGTTTGCAGCTTATCTACTAAAACGATTGGAATGAAATTCAGTACCGATACTTTCACCAAAGTATTTATTAAGTACAGGCTATACTTCTGTAAGTTCTAATGTGCAACGCACGGAATTGAACGTACCCGTTTTCCAACAGTGAGGGCGTTTGCCTGCCGATACACTAGCGCTACGTAATCATACGGAACTGAACATCAGAAAAACGATATTCTTGTAGCCACGCGCGCGCGTGCATTTTATTAAGATACTGTTACTTTGATCAGCGGGCTTCCATATTGTAAATAAAGAGCAGACGTGATATATTCACATGACTTTCTCTATCCACTATCCAATGGCGCGCGGTGGTATTTTTCATTGGGGACCAGCAGTAATGGAAATATTTTTTTTCCCCATCTATAATGATGCCTATGGACAATGATGTTAACTCGTATTCGCTTGTCGTTGCTTTTCTGATAAAATTTGGATTTTATTTATTAGATCTCTCTCTCTCTTTCTCTCTCTCTCTCTCTCTCTCTCTCTCTCTCACACACACACACATATTCACACACTTTCACGCCCAATATAGAATGGGACGCTAAAGACCACAGCAATTAAAGAGCGTCCATAAATAAAACTCTCATTTAATTTAATTTAATTTAATTTCACATCACACTCTCATTCATTCTTCCAGGCTCTGGGGAGGATAGGGAACTTTGGCTAAAAATAATTCCCACTGTTCAGCCGGGAATCAAACCCGGGACCCTTCGCACAGCAAGCAAATGCTCTACCGACTGAGCTACGAGGCCAGTCACGACACTAACAAATTTACACAGGAGAAAAATATATAAAATATATTATTATAGGTAATACGTATTAGAACGAAAATAAAACTTTCTCCTTCATTTTCATCTGTACATCAGCGGAATCTTCGTCTCTCCTTTTCGGGCAAATTTTTCTATGACATAAAATGTCTTTCACTTTGAATTTTGTGCAATAGAGCCTTTTCGATTCATAACAATAAAAGTATAGAAAGCCTGTCTTCGCACTGAGTGTTCCGTACGTAACTCTTTACGCGTTTTAAACAAAAACGTACGTTCTATTGTAGATGTGCTCACTGGAATTATAGTTATGAGGTAGCATAATTTAAAAACTTCTGGAAATGCTTTCTCTCCTAACTCGGTGTCTTTCATAAACTTTGCAACCTCAGTCAGTGACCCGCCTGAAAAGACTGACAACCTATAAACAGCCACTAATTCACTTCGCAAATTTTCGAAACGAAACAAAACTTTATAGACTGATTTAAGAAATGTAAACAACGTTTGGGAATCTGGTTTTGAAAGATTCAAACCTTTTCGAATCTAGTAGCTCAATAAATCACGAAATCGGTTTTCCATTTGGCTAACTATCGTGTCAATTATCTCGTTGTATGCATTTAGTGCATTTACACGCTTTGTGGAATGAGAAAAAAATGAACAAAAACCACTCAATGTCTTGAAAAAAATTGATATTCCTTTATAAATTGCACAGACTGCAATAAAACGAGGTTAATTCGATTAGCATAACACTGGACGATAGTGCATTGGGAAATCTTTTCCGCACTAACGCTTACAACCTATTTAAATGACCAGAAAATGTTGCAGCTCGTCATATCCTTGAGCTACGAGCTTATTCTCAGACTCACACTGAAGGTCTGTAAGGATTTTATATACATATTCACTTAACGCAACTGCAGAGCGATTATTGTGTCTTCTGTAAAGCCTAAAAATCTCTCCTGAATTTCACCCTCGTTTACATAACGAATGACATTGGAAAATTTTACATCTGTCATTTCGTCCAGAAAGCAAAAGGTGCACGTTCTACTTCTTTTCTTATTATGTCTAGCATTACATCACAAATACGTTCAATATCATTTTGACGTTCCTTTGAAAACTTAAGCTCTTTGTAAGTGTGCGTCTAATTTGATGTCATACTTGGATAGCATGTGCTAGAACTCAATATTTTTTCAGGGATTCATTATTACCTCTGAAAGGTAGCTCTTCCTTTGCCAGCAGACAAGTTACATGGATTAATCGCTTCATTATTTCTCTACTATATTCAACTTCGACATTGTGAAAACATGCGACATGCGTCTTCACTTAGTTGAAAGTC
The DNA here is from genome assembly GCA_030765065.1 of Deroplatys truncata. NCBI lineage: Eukaryota > Metazoa > Arthropoda > Insecta > Mantodea > Mantidae > Deroplatys > Deroplatys truncata. Next base: position 108,735,212 of record CM060976.1, read on the forward strand.
TATCCTTGTTTTACCAAACGTTTTCAATTTCGTTATTGCAGATAAATGTGATTGCCTCTTCTCATGTCGAATCTTTCTTTTGTGAAATTACTGATATCAGAGAAACCTACACTATTCCATACTCCTCTATCTGTTTCAAAAATAATATAAGGCCAGCAAAATAATTTATTTTTCAATTTACTTGCAGTTAGCTGTTTTGAACAATTGTAGTATTGAATTTTGAAATGACGTACATATTTTTCATTTGTGTACTCAGAGAAACGTCCGGAGTAGGGCTACCTTTTACTATAATGTCTTGCTTTTCCTGAAAACCCAAAGCCCCGAACGAAGTAGCGGTACTTAACAAATGATCCAGAACAACATTGTGGCTGTTGGCAGGCGTGACTAGTTGCGCTGCTGTATGGCGATTCAGCTGATGTGAGACGCAGAAGACTTGTATTCTCAACCAAGTCCCTCTCCAAGAATATAAACCGCCTAAATCATACAATATTGTTTTAATCCTTGTGACACTTCACAGGCATACTTTTAACACCTAACTCATAATACACAAAAACAGCAAACGTATTAACATATTCTTTCTAACAAGAATGGATACACAGAAGTTGTTTACTAGCGCACGCCCAACCGTGTGCTATTTATAACGTGGCAAGAGGAACACTTGGATTGCAGCTAGTCCTAGGTGGCAAGGGAGGGGTAGAGTGTTGGCTAGATGAGTCAATCCCTCCCGCAAAGGTGCAGGTGCTGAACGGACGAAAAAAAGATTTACGTTGTCATGACTTCTAAAGTTAATGGCATATAATAAAGTTTATATTGTATAAGCTGATGATACTTGGAGGACTAGCCTAGTCCTACTAGTCCACTAACCGCACACCCTTTCCACTATCCTTTATTTTTATAACGCTTCTTCAGACTATTCCTGCAACACATTCGTCTCTCTCCCTCTCATGATTTTAGCCGAGAAGCGGTTGCAGAATTTTTTTTAAGTACACATTTCGTTGTTGGTAGGTACTAGGGAAACACAAGAAGCTGAATTCTCAAATATTTAAAAAGCTGTCGTTACATACTGGCTTTGGAATTCCACTTACATGTTATCACGAAAAGCAAACGAATCCTCACTTAGCTGTTATTGGAATAGTTAAACCAATCCTGGAAATGGTAAATGCCTTTAAAAACAACATAAATTGATAAATTATATCTTTTAAAGAAATCCTAATTTTTCTAGTAGTAAGTTGTCTCTCTCAGAGTTTACTAGTTACACAAAATTATACAACATTCCTTAAGAATGAAGAAAACTTTAGGTATTCGCAAAAAATACAGGATATGCATTTTATTAGTCATACAGATAACTTAAACATGCGATATTTGAATTAAAATCGTTTTAGCCATTTTTTAAAAATTCAAAAATAATGAGAGATTTTGATTGACTTAGCGGCGTGACACACACACACACACACACACACACACACACACACACACACACACACACACACACACACACACACACAGGCAACATTTTCTAAAGCTGCGTTATAAATTCAAAACATGTATTTCGGAAATTTCAATATGGACTTTTTTGATGAAATGCAATACTTCTCTATGTACCGTAGGTAAGTGATGTAGAAAGCAAAAGAATAATTTGAAATATCGCCATAGAAGAAGAAGAAGTAAACATTTATTGATTCGAACAAAATATGAGTTGCTTGTTTTAGCAATTGCCACATGAGACAGTATATTGTATAAATAATCTACATACTTTAGTTTGATAAAATCATTTCATAAATTTTATAGAGATTCATATAAAAAAACACACCCACATTGGCAATTAGTTACTCTTGATATATGTTTGTTTTATAGAAGTAATGATGAGTAATTGTCACCGAAACATTTTATTATTGTTATTATCATTATTAAAACCTAATACAGATAAGATATAACATGTTATAGAAGTAAACTAACTTCTTGCGAAGGCGATTACTAATGCGCTATAATTTTCACGAATATGATAGCACTAAGGCTAACATGGATAACGCATTACATTGGGAAGTAAAATGTATAATATTAACAATTTAAATAACCGGATATTATGCATAGTGTGTCTCGCATGTCATTTCAAAGTTTAAAACGTTGTAAATGAGCTTTTCAAATTGAAAGTGAACCAAGTTAATTCAGATGAATTTGAATAATTGAACCTTAAAAGTCTATGATTTGAATTTAGTTCGTATATACTGCTACATAAACTACTACTTTTTAAAAGGCAAAATATACGTTAAGGGCACTGTATACTGTAGTCTCTAAAAATAAACAATAATGGACTTCGCTCGCTTCTGCTCTGAATCTCTAAAGGTTTTAAAATTCATTGGCAGATATTGTCTACATAACAATGAATAAGAATACAGGCATTTTAGAAGTTTAATATAAAACTTGAGAACTTGGTATCGTAGGTACATTTGGGGTAAAATAACAAAAATGCAAAGTTTACGGGAAAGCAGATTTATAATCTCAAACACTCCATGATACAATTAAATGTTATATAAAAATCTAATTTATTAATAGAACAATGAGTTGCTTTACACTTAACTTCCTCTACACATTATAACTTCCCATAATCCTTATACCCATATTATAATCAGACTAAGGATCCGTGACAAGTTAGCAAATTTACGTGCAACCCTACTATAGAGCTCCGTCAACACAGTACTGCTTATGTAAACAAAGCCGCCAATGCGCTGCCTTATTTTGCTGCTGTAAACAGTACAGTGTGGTGGAAAATAAACATGTACATCGGAGAGAGTGGTGTATTGTACCAAACTAATCACAAAGCGGATTTTACGCTGTGTTGTTTCACAGATAAACAACACCCCAATGTACCACCTCACTCCGCCCTACTGGATGCACCGTAAACTTCACTTCACTGTTAAGTTGTCCCGGATCCTTAGCTTGATTATAATATTTATATAAAAAGTGATTCTTCTATTCACCTCACGATACTTTCGATGAATTTTCGATTAGAAATAATCTCAAATTAAGCAATATGGACTTCGTTATATGCGATATATGGAAAACAAAATACAACTGTTTGTTACTAATGAACCCATGCAGGGAAAAAAGAAAACTCGCATAATGTGCTTTACACATGCTGCATTACAGTGCATCCTGGGAAAACTTAAAATTTAACGTTTCCAAAACTGTTAAAGCCACAAAAATGTTGCTTCACATAAATTGTATATTTCAACCAGACCTACATTTTTTGTATAATACATAAGATTATGTATTGTTATGATACACCAGTTATACGAATTATACAACATTAATTCAGAATGGAGAGAACTTCACAGGCTATGTATAGAAAATTTAAGATGTACATTTTATTAGTAATGCATCTGTTTTATCGCACAATATACATACTGAATATTTTGGATCGCGAGCAAGTGAGCGACATCGAATGAAAGAATGGCTCCTTTTTGAAATCTTGTAGGTAATATTTGAGGTAGTTAAGAATTAAAATAATTTTATGGACGCTACATGCGATTTCGTATTCAGAAAATAATGATTATAATATATCCATTTGGGCTATTATCCAACACGCACTAGTGTTTCTGTGATATTGCGCGCCGTATTTTATGGATAAAATCTCGGGAGGTTTCTAATGTCATTTTGTAAAAACTTTAAGGTTACTACACTCGGAACGGTAGAAATGTTCATCTCCGAACGACATACTTGTAGATCAGGAGGTAGTTTCTGTTGCCCGAATTCGGGAGGTTGCTGTTTCAAAACCCGTGCACGGACCTAACCGACTGCGACTTTTGTATCACTTCCCTCAACTGCCAGGTTGGATCTTTGTTCCATCCACAGAGTAACAAATACCAATGAAATACATGTACAGAAAGGCGAATTCTCAGTTGCGGTCATCTCCTAACAGCAATCTCATGATCACAGAAAGTACACCTTCCAATTAAATAATAATCAGCAATAAAATGGGGACGACTACGCAACTAAGGATGTTTGCACACACTGAATCATGTGTATGAAAGAACACAGTCAACCGTTACGATGAGACAAAGGTGTAACCACCTTAAATTAATCCCAACTGATAGAAAAGTAAGTTAACTGGGCAATAACAACCGTACAGTTTTAAGATCAGGAACATCCTGAGATTGGGAGATCAGATCATTAATATGTGGTTGCTGACGACAAGGTTGCTAATCTATTTTGCAAGTATTTGGGTTAGATGCTCTAACTTCAACTGATTAATGTAATAATTATTTCCCCTATCGTGCTTTTTCTTGACTTTACAGAATGCGGATTCAATTTAGATTTTATAAATTCTTTAGAAAACCTAAACTGCAACTTACGCAATGATACACCGATGTTGCGTTATTTGACTATGTTTTAAAATCGCAACCTTCTGTTTCCACTATAAATACCAATTACGTTGGTTACTATTTCCATGAAAACAAATCAGTTAAGAATTTAAATATTTTATACTTAAAAATCTGATGTGTTACACTCACATGACTTTCTCTACTCTTGTACAATCTAATTTTACAAACGCCTATTCTCCATATGCTTCATGTTAATCGAGATATCGAGATGTCAATCTTATTGGTAATTTTCTTGCAGATGCAAGGGGAATATGGTAGCTTTTAAGCGATAGTCAAATATTTTAACGCTGGTTGCTATGTGGCGCATTCCATTCTCTTTGCATGTCCAGGACATAAAAGAAATGAATAACGCATTTGAGAAAAAGTATAAGTATTGGAAAATTTAAGGAAATAACAAGCAATATCTCGAAAACGGTTCACTCAACAAAAGAAATGTATATGACATAAGTTGTGTATTTTAACGCGATCTACATTATTTGTGTAGTAAAATTTTGTCTATCTCTTATGGTTTACCAGTTATGCAAAAGTCGTTCACAATGAAGAATACTTTTGGAGACATTCCCAGAAAATTCGAGATATACATTTCATTTCTCATGACATTATGTTAAACATATGATATTTTCATCAAAAACGTTAGAGCCATTTTTGAGAAAATTAAAATTTTCGAAAAATGTTCCATGTAAAGGGTAGTCTGGGGTGGGGGGATTTTCTTGAAAACCTTCGTGTCGCATCTCTGGAAGATACTGAACCTAAATACCAAGTTTGGTGCTTATCCGACTGTTCGTTTTTGAGTTATGCTGTTCACAGACACACACACACACACACACACACACACACACACACACAGACACACGGACATGTTTCCAAAAATGCTTTTTTTGGTTTCAGGAGGTCTCAAAACATGTATTTCCGGCGAAATCTCGGTATCGAATTTTTGGGTGGAATGCAATACTTCCCCTACTTACTATACGTAGTAGAGAAAGTAAAAATATATATGATCATGCAAAAACTTTTACATTAAAAACTTTGAGCTGCTTCACAACATTTAGGAAGAAAAACGGGTTTTTTAAAGCAGCTTCGCGATGTTTTAAATTTCATTCGCAAACCTAGTTCTATCAATATACTGCTTTAAGCATCAAAGAACTACAAAAGTCTATATAGCAGAAAAAGAAGAAAAGCAATAAAATAAGGTGAACAATGTAGTAAAAAATCTGATGTGTTACACTCACATGACTTTCTCTACTCTTGTACAAACTATTTTTACAAACGCTTATTCTCCATATGCTTCATGTTAATGGAGATATCGAGATGTCAATCTTATTGATAATTTTCTTGTAGATGCAAGGGGAATATGGTAGGTTTTAAGCGATAGTCAAATATTTTAACGCTGGTTGCTATGTGGCGCATTCCATTCTCTTTGCATGTCCAGGACATAAAAGAAATGAATAACGAATTTGAGAAAAAGTATAAGTATTGGAAAATTTAAGGGAATAACAAGCAATATCTCGCAAACGGTTCACTCAACAAAAGAAATGTATATGACATAAATTGTGTATTTTAACGCGATCTACATTTTTCGTGTAGTAAAATTTTGTCTATCTCTTATGGTTTACCAGTTATGAAAAAGTCGTTCATAACGAAGAATACTTTTGGAGACATTCCCAGAAAATTCGAGATATACATTTTATTTGTCATGACAATATCTTAAACATATGATATTTTAATCAAAATCGTTTGAGCCGTTTTTGAGAAAATTAAAATTTTCGAAAAATGTTCCATGTAAAGCGTAGTCTGGGGTGGGGGGATTTTCTTGAAAACCTTCGTGTCGCATCTCTGAAAGATACTGAACCTAAATACCAAGTTTGGTGTTTATCCGACTCTTCGTTTTTGAGTTATGCTGTTCAGACACACACACACACACACACACACACACACAGACACACACACGGACATGTTTCCAAAAATGCTTTTTTTTGGATTCAGGAGGTTCCAAAACATGTATTTCCGGTGAAATCTCGGTATCGAATTTTTGGGTGGAATGCAATACTTCCCTACTTACTATGCGTAGTAGAGAAAGTAAAAAACTAATCAGTTGAAACGAAACTAAAATTACAGTGCGCAACTCGCCAGTATTGACATAAGCGAACTTATTCCCCAAAAGTCCATTCAGACAAATGTCTAAAGATGTGATATGACCTTCGAAGGAACCGCATGTAGAGTTTGATGAAGGGGAAGTTCTTTCACTTTAAATTCTAGTTAATTTAATAGGAAACCGTGAGGATACATACAAAAAAAATTGATTTTTTGCGGTCACATGACTTGATCTACTCACTCTTGTTCAAACTATTTTAAACGTTCTTTCTTCTATCTACTTCATATTAATCGATACAAACATTTGCAGAAATTACCTTATTGCATATTTTCTTGTAGGTACAAGGGGATTGGGGGAGTACAGTAGCCTTTAAGCAATAGTCAAATCTTTTAAGCGCGGGTCGCTATGTGTTGACTTTGAAATTCCGTTCTCTTTGCATAGCCGAGAGAGAGAGAGAGAGAGAGAGAGAGAGAGAGAGAGAGAGAGAGAGAGAGAGAGAACGAATAACGACTTCTCATTTGAGAAAAAGTATAAGTATTTGAAAATTGTAACCAATAACAAGGAATATCTCGTAAATGGTTTAACTCCATAAAATGTGAATGTAACAAACTAGATAAACAAATAAACAGACACACAGACACAACACAGAGAAAGTAGGAGAAGTACTGTTTCGTTCAAAAATTCAATATCGAGATTTCGCCAGAAATACATGTTTTTAGGCGAACTGAATCCAAATAAAGCGTTTTTGGAAACCTGTCTATCTGCGTGTCGGTCTGTGAACAGCATATAATAATAATAATAATAATAATAATAATAATAAACAAGACGGATAAATACCAAATTTGGTATTCATAGTTTAGTATTTTCCAAGGAAAATTTTGATTTTCTGAAAAATCGCTCTAACGATTTTGATTAAAATACCGTATACGAAAGATATTTACATGACAAATAAATTGTATATCTTGAATTTTCCGGGAACAGCATAGGAAGCCCACTTCATTCGGAAGGAATTTTGTATAATCTTGTATAACTTGTAAACGTTAAGCGATAGAGGAAAACCTATGACACAAAACATGCAAATCGCTTTAAAACATAGAATTTACTTAACATATGCTGTTTTGTGACATAAGCCTTTTCTAAGATATCCATTATTAAAGGTTCGAATTGTTCAATACTTGTCATTAAAAGAAAGTCCCATCGATTTTCAGTTGTCTCTCGCGATTGCATGAAAACAGTATGGAATTTTAAGGCCAGTGTATAACGTCCAACTCTTAAATATTTAACTATCGCTGTTCTCTATGTATTTATAATGAAATGTTTTATGTGGCGGTTTTTGTAAAGGTTTATTTGGATTAAATATGGTAGATAGAAAAATAAGCTTTAGTAAGGATAGTGTGTATAACCACTAATAAAGATGGAGGGTAGAGAAACTCATATGAATGTATCACATCAGAATTTTTATTCCGGGGGCCTCATAACATTTCGGGTGAAATCTCGACTTAAAATTTTTGGGTGGAATACAATACTTCCCCTACTTATTATACGTAGCAGAGAAAGTAATTACTATTGGGAAAATGTAGATTTTTATTAAACTGTATCCATTTGTAAATCCGTATTGAAAATAATCACTGTTATACATTTATATTATGAAATAGTATTACTTCTCATGTATGCTACCTAATTGATTGTGAAATTACATTATAACGTGGTTTATTTATTAATCTTTATGTATATTTCGGCCGCAAAATTCCAATGTCAACACTGTTGCTAACCAAGTGAACCATTAAGCAATTCTATATCTCCTACATTAGTCGAAAATCCATCTTTACTCCCCTCTATATCGAATGACTGCTGGATCGAAAATGCAAAATATATAGTCGTTGTTAAGTGCTAACATCTCTAACTATAAAGGAAGAGAAATAAAATGTGAACTATAAACATAAAGTGGAACTGATATTTTGAAATTTATGTATAGCTATATTTCCTGACGGGGAAGTTGAGATGCACATCAACTCACTCACTCACATTGTTGCAGGAAGTAACGGCACAAACAACGAACAGCAGCAGCAGTCCGGCGGAGAGTCTCGGAGTCCTGCGGAGGTCCCTCTGGGCTTGCCCACAACGCAGCCGCAACTGATCTCAGGTCCGTACCGGTCGTCACTCGGAGTGCAGCTCCTAATTTGTAAGCTTAGGTCTTAATAGGGCATACGGAGCCGAAAAAGGGAGCTCTTGAGGTAGGTATTCCACAATTACGGGCAGAACCTTTAAAAGGACGCCCGGTTTCCATTTGTGAAGCCGCCTCGCTAGCTACTAACTACAACAGAGGATATGTTTCTGTGACCGGTTCCGTGTCATTGCCCATATGGAAATTTGTCTGTATTTTGCCATTCATCCTCTCAAAAAATACTCTGTTCTAATCGTGTTCTCGGGCGTTTAAATTTGTTAATTTCATTAACTTCCTTTAGATATAAACTTTCATTAAAAAAAAGAATCGTATTTACATTTTTACTTTAATTTTGAGCTCCTGTTTTGCCTCTTAGGTTGGAATGTTTAGGTTACGGAGCGCCAGATTTTTGTGATTATCTTCAAAAGTTTAATTTTTGTTTTGTTTTTTCTTTTATTTTTGTTCTATGCATATTCCACATAAGTTCACGTTAGCACTGCAGTATAGCAAATTGTATTACTATAATCGCAAGACGAAGATGATGCTGACAATTTTAAAGTGCTAGAATGCACTAATATTGTCAAGCCCTGAAGTTCTAATCTTTTTCCCCTAAATTCTCTTTTTCTCAGCGTCGGTTTATCAGAAATAAAGCTAGCTTAACGGTTACACTTCAGATAATGTTCAGATTTTAACTCCGATTGTTTTTACAATAACCGCGAAAATGCTTGGAAGGGGCGGTGGTGGTGGTGGCAAATTAAATTGAGTTTTATTTATGGATGCTCTTTAACTGCTGTGATCCTTAGCGTCCCATTCTATATTGGGCGTGAAAGACCGGAAATTTTGCTCAGAGGGCTTTTTATCAGGCTTGAGGTTCTTTTACGTGCCGTAAATCTATGACACGAGACCACCGGCTTTATTTCCCTTCCGAAGGAAGCCATGCTAAGGATTTTTACGCCCTAAAAAATCCATCGCCTTCAGCTGGGTTTGAACCCGCGACCTCCGGAACTAGAGGCTAGCATGGTAACCACGGAAGATGATGATAATAATAGCGCAAAGCAGACTCTGCACCCCACGTAACCGATAAGCTGCACTACTGCAGCTAATTAGAAATAAATAAAACAAAGCAACATCTTTATGATAGATCAGCTAGCTTTGGAATATGGACAAGGTTTAACCGCTGCCTGCATACTACTGTTATCTAAATCCCATAGAACAAGGCTGTCCTCAACTTAACCTAAAAGTAAAATCAGGGAGAGCTCTTGGGAGAGAAAAAAAGGTGATAGTGAAGTGCATAATTTGATATCCGATGGTGTAGAAAACATTTAAGATACACCGGCTCAATTATATGGGACGCATACAAACAATATAGTTACCCAACAATGAAGAAATTTTAAGATTCAAATGTATATTATTGATCGGTATACAGCTTGCTTAAAACACATTATTACTGTATTAATTTTTGTGTACATTAATTAAAGCATACACTCGTTTATGAAAATGAGAATTAAAAGAAAGAAAAAGCTAGCACAAAAATTGTTTTAATTCTGTTGTATCGCGAGAGGATCTGAAACATGACCATGCCTGTGTGTGACACTTCTGCCTGCATCCTATTTGCCTATCTCCAAAACTCTCGTAAACATTTCCGCGGCGTCTGTGCAGTTTTAGAGAAAATTGTGGAATGGAAATTATTTTTATTTAAAAAATTCCTGTTTTTAAGGTTCAATAAACAACTCATTGTTTTAACAATGGAATCTCAGTAGTGTGGAAAGAAAACTTAAAATACGCAATTTAACATTGTTATTATAGACATACCCAGAGACAAATAGAATCACTTTGAAACGGAAATACGAACTATTGCATCATAACTGAATGGGAGGCGCGAAATGCCAATCTCGTAGCATCAAACCTCGAAACATCTCCCATTCGACAGTCAGTCTGAACTGTCCTACCCTTCGTGGTTCTTAATTGTTAGTGAAGCGGTTCTCTTGTGAAACGGCGCTATTCTGACCGGAAGCATATCCATCTATGCTACACTAAGCTTTTATCACACACGTACACTTATCGCTAATTAAAATAAATTATTGTTTTATCCTGCGACTGCCAGATTAGAGGAGGAATGAATTATTACTTTAACTGTTTTGATAAAAAAGAAATTCACTGTATTATTTTGGTGCCAAAACTGCACAATACTTGAACGTGCATTTCTGCGAAATTTTATTCTCCCAGAGCGGATATTACTGAGGCTTTGCACGACGTTTTTAAAGCGCTGTCCGGTGAAAATTCCCTGCTTTTCAAACTTCAAGGCCATTTTTCTCGCCTTCAGTTTTACTGTTCGGCCATATTCAAAATGTATCTTTTCCCAGAAAAATAAAGATAGAGGTCCGAAAATATTCCACAATACACTTGAAAATGTGTTCAATAAAGTGTACACTCGGAACTATGTAAGTCTATAACTTTTAAAATAATCCGCGTAATCATGCACCATTTTTGCTGATTCTTTCACACTTTCCATATTAAAATATATATGGTAATTAATTGTTCTTTCAATTACCATTGATTGAGTAAACGTGAAGCCCGGGACTTAAAGTACTTACGACATTGAAGTCCCATTGGGGTCGCCATCTTAAAGTGAATTTGAGATCTCCTTGTGATTTACCTGAAAAAATGCGGGTCAGTTGGGGAATATAATGTTGTGCCGGCATGCTGCCATGATAATTCAGTTGGTTAGAGCAACTGGACAGAAACCACAACATCCGTGGTTCAAATCCCAGCTATGGCATTGAATTTTTCAGTCTATTCTACCTTTCCAACCTAAAATATATACATTTTAAAACTACCCACTATGTGAAAGTTTCAATATAAAGATTTATTAAGAGATTAATTTTTAAAAGGTAACATTTTTAGCTATATATATCTCAAAAGCGCAATTATGTAGTGAAGTGAAGCGAAGCTTTATGCACGTCTTATATTCAAAACAGAAAATCTTGCCCTCTGTATTTCAAATGCGAATTCTAGAGACCCTTAGTTGCGGTTTTATTTTGGAACAGAGGATATTTTTTATATTCTAGATGGTCCAAAAGAAAAACCAAACATGTAAATGACCGACATTTAAGGTACAAAATTCGAATTAAAAATTAGGAGCTTTTGAGAAATACGTCATAATTTATTCATAACCGAATGTTTCCAAACGTGGGCTGAAGGCTTGGAAACTTTGTTAACCAAAAGAAATAAGAGTGCGATGAAATGTATGGGTAATTCGCTAAAACTCGTCGAGAGGATGTTCACTTTTTAAATTGTATCATAAGAAGTGAAATACAACAATGTTACGATCCAGAGCGGCAGCCCAACCGCTATTAATGTACTTATAGAGCGCAAATCGCAGTGTAATAATTACGTCGCTCATTAGAGACGTAACATTTAAATCTACCTTATTAAGCCTTAAATGGGTCAAACATGTTCGTATCATTTTGTATCAAGAGCCTAACCAAACATGTTATTTAATATTCAGACATTTTAAAAATATATAATGTGGGCATGCACCCGGGAGTACCAGGTGTGCCTTGGACACTCCTTAAGACTTCTCAAATTATAACATTGCAAAAGCTAACATTAAAAGTAAATAAAACATTGCAAATTTCAGTGATTTACGTAACTTCTTATCACACAACGTAATGCAAAACTGTACATGTACAGGTATGCTTGCAAATTGCTAAGTACACGCTGTAAGTACATGGCTCAATGCGAACCTACACTACTTGGTCTGGACCGGTAGCAGGCTGAGATTCAATTCTTGATTGGATCAAGAAATTAGGAGATTCCCTTCAACCTTTAAGATGATTCTCACATAGCTTTAATGCTTTAGGTTTCCGAGTTCATTTACGTGTTTTCTTAAGTTCATTCATGATCATTTTCATTCTGAAGATGAGCTTATAAATGGAAGGAAGAAAGAAGAAATCATCTTTTTGTGTGTGAGAGAGAAAGATAGAGAAATCAGCATTAACTCAAAAAGGAAAAACCGGATACATACTGAATTTCACATTTTGAGTCAGTGTTTAAGTATGCCAGGCGAATATTTTAAATAAAATACCTCCACCAAACTATTAGTTCGATGAAAACATTATTTTTCATTTTCTCAAAAATGGTTGTAACGCTTTTAATTAAAATACCGTATATTTAAGATATTTGCATAATTAATAAACTACAGAGGGAGCCAAAAAAACTACCAACTGTTTGCGCGGTGTTTTTCCTGCCCGCGTCCTCGGCGCTCGTTGCCGTCTGCCGCTATCATAGAAAGGCGCGGATGAAGCCATACAAAATTTTAAAACTACTATTAAAGGCTTTACTTACCAACTTTATGAAAGGAGATGCTGAAACTGCCCACCGTCGTTGTCCATACATTTTTGGCACCTCTTTAGGAAACTATCCATCACTCGCCGTAGTTCACGTTGAGATATGCTGGCAGTATCCTGGCGGATACTTTGTTTTAATTCTTCCAGGATGTGTGGGTTTGTCTTGTACACTTTGTTTTAAGTTCCCTAGAGATAGAAATCGCAGGGGGTTAGGTCAGGGGACCGAGGGAGCCACAAATCTCTGCTAATAATTCTGTCCTCAAATACAATTGTTCTCATCGAAATATTGACCATATGAGCTGTTGTAGAGTCCTGTTGAAAAGAGGCAAAATTACTCTTCCTGTCTACTTATTCTCTAAAAACAGGGGGCAACATTGTATTCACGTATGCACGGGCTTCAACTATTGACTCGAAAAGAATTGAGCGTGATAAGCAAGTTTTGAACGTAGGTACATTGGGTACAAGTTAAACGTTTTAGAATGCAGCATACCTGATAAAGACAGGCTGCTAACAATCTGTAACATGTTATTTGGTGATGCAGCAGTTTGTTTGGTATTACAGCAAGCATGATGACACCTCCGTATCCAGGAGTCATGTACCAGACGTCCCAAGGGATGGTTTATGCTGCCGCTCCGACCTCGGCCCTGTCTAATGGTGTAATCTTCAGTCTTAGCCAGGGACAGCTCCAGTTGCAGCATCCAGAATCGGGTAAGCTAAGTACCGCTTTGGTTCCGATTCTAGGAATTCCCTCAAGATTGCATGGAACAAGGAATGATGAGTAAAGACCGATACTGTAATTATTGACGAGAAGATATAAATGATTAAATAAAGAAATTATAGTAAGACAAAATAATAATTGCAATAGATAATGTCCGTATATTACATAAATGTATAATGTAATATGCCTGATTTGAAAGATTTTTCCGAAAAGAAAAAGGTAATTAGCAAGTCATGTAAGGAAGGCATTAGTAACAGCATAGTATAAAGCACATTAGCTTAAAAATTCTTGGAATGCAGTTGGGATTTAGTTCAGTACGTTTGCAAACTCACATGGGCAGCAGATCTGTAAATTAGAAAAACGAAATGTACGGCATAGCAACAAGATAAGAAACGCATACTTAGGATTTTAAGATTGGACCGCATAACTAGAAACGTTGGTAGGGGTATTGATATGTAGGCGGAACTTAAGTTAAGAAAAGACACACATTCGTGACTCTACCCATATTATTGACTCTCATATGTAATTTTTAAGTTGTGTAGCGCAGATGAACGTGCTGACGTTAGAAAGATTTAGCGGCTATTGAGAGAGATCCTTCCGAGCAATATTTCTGCGTCTTATGGCAACTGACGTTTCGCTTAATTTTTGTCATACAAGTAATTAATTCGTAAATTCAACATTCGGTGACTCTTCTTATACTTAATATTTTAGTGAACATTTAAATTTATCAGTAATGCACTCATGCATACTCTGAGATAAAGAACTCATAGCTATACCACTAGAGCAGCTGGCGCACGAGACAACGCAGAATGAGCTACGAGATGACATCGTAAAACTCATCAAAAATGCAGGTAACATTAAATGTTATAACAATTTGAAACAGGGAGCGGCATCATAGTTGTGTACTTAGAACGACTTCAAGATAAAACGTGTTTAAGGCCAATGTTTAAGAAATACAACCCCGAAAGAAATGCACTATATAAAACATTTAGCATGTTTTAAGAGATTTGTGCAAAACCCGGGTTTATCTTGAATGACGCGACTGGCAGCCGCCAGGTCTAACTCGTAGCAGGTACCGGATAGAATCTCTTTCTGGGGTAGCCTGGTTCACGTGCCTATGGAGAGTAACGGCATATGGATTTCAGTCTAACGTTGTTGGGCATGATGTATAATGGGTTTTGTGTTATGTTACAGTGTGTAATCATCACGGTGTATACCACAGAACAGCTTGTGCATTTTCTGCGTTAAGTTTCGCTCAAGCGAAGTCAAATGTAGATTGTAAGCTTGAAAATGTATAGAAATGTCATGCTGTCACCGTTTCTAATAGACGGGTCTGTCACAAAAAGAAACGAAGACAACGAAAACTTCTGAGGAAAAGTTAGAGGAGGTAGGGGTTGTCGTGGAAGGAAGTCCAAGATAGGTGCTACCTCGAATTGTGTTTATTATTATTATTATTATTATTATTATTATTATTATTATTATTATTATTATTTCTGAATAAATGACTGGCGTGCTCGCTCTATGGATCTAAGTTCATGTGATTATTACCTTTGGGAGAGCTTACAGATAAGAGTTATGTAACAAATCCCCATCCGCTCGACAAAATAGAAGACAGTATCCAACGTACGTTTTCCAGTATTTCGGCTGCAGAAAGTCACCAACTGTTAAACATGTTCAATAGGTGCCAGTCAGGAGGATATCATTTCGATTTTATATTATAACGAAAGGTGTATAAGGTGTTGTTTCTCATCGTGAGCATTATCTAGAGGCCGGTCCACCTCTAGATCATGAACGGATTTGTATAGCAGTGTTATGGGAGTGGCGGGCTGCAAACCGCATCATTCAAGATTTGGTGCATGTCTTCGTCCAGGGTAATCCTAATATGTAGTTGCAGGGCTAATTGGTTATTAAATGACTGGTACTCGCATTCTGAAGCTGATTTGGGCATACTGAGAAATCTTGATTAAAGAAAAAATTTTGAAGCCCAGCCGAGAATTCAGCTTGGACCCCTCGCACAGCAGGCAAGTGTTCTATTGACTCGTTATGCTCTGGGATCAGTTTAGTTCAGTTCTTGAATAGAAGCTCATGCTAATGATTAGTTTTCTCTTTTAGTGTCAATATAAACATATCCCTCCGTTAATCCTTTATTAGAGTACGTAGGTTGCTATAAAGTGCATATAAATGGAGAACAACCTGGTAGCGCATAATTTATTTTTTGCTTTTTTATTTTGTATACCTCATATCTAGTAGGTAGAGAAAGCATTGCATTCCATCCAAAAATTGTATTTCGATATTTCATTTTGTAATTTTTTAAACTATATTTCAGTATTTCATATTACATGTTTTGAGGGCCCCGAATAAATGAAAGAAACAACTTTTTTAGAAAAAAGTTGTGTGAGAGAGAGAGAGAAAGAGAAAGGAGAGGAGGGAGATCCTTAAAGCACACAATTTATTTCGAATAACTTTGGGGGGGCATCAGCATTTCCGAGATATCCATTTCTATTGATTTTAATTTCTCATTGCAAATAAAGTGCTGTCGCTATTCAGTTGTTTCTCGCAATGTCGTGGAAAGGTTATGGAATTTCAGGGACAGCAGCCACCCACTTTTAACGGTATTTAAAGGGGATATATTATACATATATAGGAATTGTACATATGAAAGGGGAACCATATATATATATATATATAAGAATTGTACAGTAATAATTTAATTCACTAACATGTTAAAACATTCAACATCTAACATTTGTACAGAGCTGATTATAAGAAACGGGCGAGCTAGCAAAATTCCAGGAAAGCATAAAGAGCGTACCTTTCACCAAGCCAACGCACAGGGAACCGGTAACGCTACGGGGAAATAGAAAGCGACAGATAGAGAAAAGAAAGAGACGGAGATATGGAACTGGCTTCACAACGTTCCAAGATGACGCTTAAGCGCACGGATCTGAAGAAACACATTCTCATACATGTTAAGGTAACGCGGTCTGAGGACCAATAGGGAACGTCGTTACATTTTTAAACGCAGAGGTGAGCGTCACTAGGCTCCTGTATATAAGGGCAGACAAGGCCTTAGAGCCCACTCTCTCTCTCTAACTGATCTTCAGGAATTCACGTCGACAGGAGGTGCTACAGATTCACGTGGGTGTACAAGGATGGGAGTGCGTGTGCAGATAGCTAGGCTCCTGACTAATTTAAGGTGGTGGGATTATAATAATGGGAAAAGCTAGCCGCCCATAATTATTCCAACTGTGAATAAACTTCATTGATTAAGGGAAACTTGCCGTGTATTTTTAACTTGCTTCACCCACTATAACCTGAGAGTTAATAATTAGATATAGTTAGGAATGGAATACGCAATAACCGACGAGCACCAATAGCCGAGGAAGAACACTGCAGAAGACCACACCAACCCAAGGATCGACGATTTCGCGCTACAAATAGCACACAGCAGCGTTTCCTGCTACAAATGTTGCCCAACGACTATTTCCCGCTACAAATGGCGCCAACGTCGTTTCATTAAAGGAGGCATCACCACGCAGTCAAGGAGTCCACGCACATCAGGTTCGAGGGAGTCACCACCCACGCAACTAGACCTTCAAGTCTATAACGAGTAAAGTACCAAAATACAATTTATAAGCTATATCAGTCTCAGTTGTTAACATTTTAAAATTGCATGTTGCTCAGAAACAACAAAACTATAATCATGGCTGAAAAATCCAATGCTGACACCCATGTAGAGGGAGAAGCCAGTGCTCCACCTCTGGGCCAGCATAATAATCACATACTACCTGAGTCACATACCAGTGCAATGCAAAACATACCAGATGAGGCCACAATTAATGTAGTAGTAGAATCCGGACACAGCTCTGCCAATTTAATGCAGATTCTGCAGTCTATGCTCACAGCAACACTGAGAGATGCGAATAGACAATTACAAGAAAGAATCACAATTATTACAAGAAAAAATCATAACCAATAGCCAACAAGTACGGCAACAATTGCAAGAAAAAATCATTATAAATAGCCAACAAGTACAGGAACAATTATAAGAAAGAATCACAGCAAATAGTCAACAAGTCAATCAACAACTCAACAATGTACGAGAAATGTTAAAACAAATCAGTTTAGGGCAGGAAACATGCAATCAGAGGTTTTAACATTAAAACAAGAGTTGCTAGTAAATAAAAGTGAAATAGCCACTTTATCCTAATTTGTAACTGCACAGGTAGACACATTAACAACTAAGAACGAGATAATGCAAAACCAGTTAGGGCAGGTAAAAGAAACCTTAGCACATAGCCAACAAACATTAGCAGACAGGGTAGATTCGGAACTCATAGCAGTTAAGAAAGTGGTAACTGCGTCTCAGGTAGCCAATTCATATGAAATTAACGACCTTAGAAATGTTGTGCAAACAATGAATACGTGCATGACAAAGACATTAATGAGTTAAGGATTGCTGTAGAAAGATTGGAACTGAAACTTACTGCAAGTCCAAGTCCACCTAGTGAATGCCAAAGATCGGCGGACCCCGGCAGCACTCCATTGTTACCGGACGAGGCCACCAACAATGTACACAATTCATGTAATTATGATGTGCATGCTAGAACTGAAACAGCACCGGTCACCTGCTCTCATAACAAAGTAATCTAAATTCACACTTGCTAAATAAGTTGTCACCTCCAATATTTGATGAGGTAAAAGGGGATCAGCCAAAAGAATTTATTAGCGAATTGGAACAATATTTTAGACTTAAAGCCACTCCAGACGAGATAAAATTAAGTGTGTGCGAAAATTCTTAAAAGGACGTGCACTGAACTGGCTGCGTCTCACGTTGGGGGATTCTTTATCGTACAGTGAGTTTAAACAGGCTTTTCTCTTACGTTACTGGGGACCAACAGAAGTTAACAAAGTAAGATTGCAGCTCAACAATGGCCGCTATAACCAGAATATTCATGGCAACTTGATTGATTACGTCCTCAAATTGGCAGAAAAGCGCAAACAAATAGAGCCGCTACTGTCAGACACAGAAGTGATTGCTCTACCCATAAACCACTTTGACCCTCAAATAAGAAATGGTTTAAGTGTTGCACAACCGCAAACGATTTCCAAAATGCTGGAGCTCATCACAGCTTTCGACCAGAAGCCCAGCACAAGCACCACGTGGCACACACAGAGGAGCATCTATCCACAAGATGGCCGCCAGTCACCACCATTTTCGGGGACCGGGGCAAGAGCCCCTCAATATAACAATGGACGACACCCGACGTTACCAAGGACAAGAAATAGATTCCAGCCACCACGATAAGAGAGAAGATAGCAACCATATCAACCCCATAGACAACAGAGGCCACAGGGAAGAGCAACAAACATTAACCATATTCGCTATACAGGATGGAGCCATTATCACCCAGATAACCGCAACAATGGAGGCAGAAACTCTCCTGATAGAAACGTGCACCAAGGAAACCGTGACAGACGCCGGAGATATTCCAATGGATCAGGGAGACACAGCCCGGTACCCTCACAGATCATTGAAAACACGAGCATTGAGAGAAGATGGGGATCAAACCCGGAATTAAACAATGGCCATACAAACACAAGCAACAATCAGAATCCGGGAAACCAAGCCCAGGTGTTTGCAGGGGCCAGGTAAACACCTTACACACTGCTGACAGAACAAAATCGTCAAACTCAGGGCCCATTGCTTCGATACAAAAGTGCAACAATGGCGTGGAACACAACAATACTAACAAGAGATTAGGAAATAAGGAAAACAATGAATCGCCGAGATATACAGTGGACATAATGGATATCACTACAACAGTACTCTTAGACACTGGAGCAAATATTTCTGTGCGTTCGAGATTATTTTCAATACTTGTCGAACAGAAAAATTAAAATAATGTCGCTACCCATCAAAAATGTTTATTGTACTGTGGCAGTATCGAAAAGGGCAGAACGGGTAAAACATCAAGCCATGTTTTCCATTAAAATAGGAAACAAAACATTTAATGTAATCTTAATCGTGCCACGGATGCAACAAAGAGTAATTATTGGTGCAGATTTTTTTATGCTTGGGGAGCCATTATACATTTTGAGGACAAATGTATATCCTTGGAACAGGGAACTATTGAAGTGCCGTTCGACGAAGAAAATTTAAATAAAAACAGCGGTCCCACCGAGGAGGAAGTCTTTGTGGAAACAATCACGGTACAAAATGAATTTATGTCGACATGATCAATGTGAATAAGGAATCACAGAATATTACTACAGAAGGCAAGGATTGCGAAGAAGCACTTTATGTCCACATGCAAGCAATTAACGAAAGGTCGGACCACTTTGACCTGTATACGCTGCATGCCGACCGCCTGCCAAGGGAGAAAAAACCGGTCGAGGCCCCGCGTCAAGAGGTGTTGACAGCCGACGAAGAGCTCGCGGTTCAGATAAGACGACAACGACAGCGAGGTTAAAATAGGGAGAAACGAAGATCAGAATGAGAAATCAGCAAAAACAAAAAGGCACAGGAAGCAATGGACACACACTTTGAAGGTTTAGTTCTAACAAGAAATGAGAATAAGAAATCGTCAGCCTGGAATAAAGATCATCGAAGATATCTACTGTAAAGAGGGCCAGCGGAGATAACAGCCCAGTTTGGTCCACACACTTACCAATTAAAGGGTTTATATGACAAAATGTAGGGTACCTATCATCGACAACTGTTAAAGCCGTTTAAAACTTAAACAAGTTGCTCCAACGCGCTGAACTTTCAGGAAAAAATCTTATAATTTGTGTATATAGTAGGTATATTTAGGGTGTATTTTATGTATAATGCCATTGATCACTTTTTGACCAGCCACCGTTTATGTAAAAGTAGTAAATTCGTCACGGGCGAGAGAAAAGAATTTGTGATGAACATGAGCAACAAGAAATTTAAGCAAATATTTACGCTCATTTATGTATGAAAACAACTTTTGACTGTTGCGAACAATAGTGTAATATGTGAATTTAATAGCTATGATTTGTACATTAGTTTTATTATTCCAAGTATAAGGGTTCATTCAAATAATTTGTATGTCTCAATAGCTAAACAGTAATTTTAATGCATTATGAAAAACTATGCAAAATCCAACAAAGATAATGAACTCAAATTCGAGAGTTAATTGAGAATGATTAAAACTTGTTTTTCGTATGTTACAACTATAATGTATTGTTTATGTCATATCAGGGAGCAGGCACCGCGGCCGACACTGTAGCATCTTAATTAGCTACACACATTTGTAATTAGTTATAAACAGTGCACACAATATGCGTGTGAAATGGCCTAGAAATACAGGCAATCGAAGGACTAGTGCAAGTGAATCTGTGAAATAGTGAAAAAGAGCCCAAAAATACCAGTTTTTGGTAAAGTGGGAACAGCAAACTATAGTTAAACCACTTCCGAAAACGAAGAGCGAAATGTGTATATTTTTTTTGCTTTATTTCTCGTTTCCTGTAGCTACTTACACAGCACACAAACACCAGTCGTGTTGGACACTTAAAAAACAATACGAAGATACTTCTAAATACAGCACAATTAAATTATCAATGTCTACAATAGTGTACATACTTGTCATTACTTCTTTTATTGTTAGTTTTAAACAGATTATTTATGTATTATGCATTTATTATGTTTTGTTCGGGGACATTCATCTATGTTCCAAAAATGTCCATGTTGGAATTTTAGCAACATAGCTGCGGGGCATTTGAAAGGGGATATGTTATACATATATAGGAATTGTACATATGAAAGCGGAACCATACATATAAGAATTGTATAGTAATAATTCAATTCACTAACATGTTAAAATATTCAACATCTAACATTTGTACAGAGCTGATTGCAAGAAACAGGCGAGCTAGCAAAATTCCAGGAAAGCATAAAGAGCGTACCTTTCACCAAGCCAAGGACAAGGAACCTGTAACGGTACGAGAAATATAAAGAGACAGATAGAGAAAAGAAAGGGACAGAGATATGGAACTGGCTTCACAACGCTCCAAGATGACGCTTAAGCGCACGGATCTGAAGAAACACATTCTCATACATGTTAAGGTAACGCGGTCTGAGGACCAATAGGGAACGTCGTTACATTTTTAAACGCAGAGGTGAGCGTCACTAGGCTCCCGTATATAAGGGCAGACAAGGCCTCAGAGCCCACTCTCTCTCTCTCTCTCTCTCTCTCTAACTGATCTTCAAGAATTCACGTCGACACGAGGTGCTACAAATGCACGTGGGTGCACAGGGGTGGGAGTGCGTGTGCAGATAGCTAGGCTCCTGACTAAAGTGGTGGGATTATAATAATGGGAAAAGCTAGCCGCCCATAATTCTTCCAACTGTGAATAAACTTCATTGATTAAGTGAAACTTGCAGTGTATTTTTTAACTTGCCTCACCCACTATAACCTGAGAATTAATAAATAGATATAGCTAGGAATGGAATACGCAACAACCGACGAGCACCAATAGCCGAGGAAGAACACTGCAGAAGACCACACCAACCCAAGGATCGACGATTTCGCGCTACAAATGTCGCCCAACGACTATTTCCCGCTGCAGTATGACCATTAATGTGGTTTGCTCTACCCCCGCCCCTTAGCTACAACGAAATAAGTAATGAAACTGTTATCATATAAGATTTATTTGGATTAACACGAAGTAGACAGAAAAATAAGCTTTCCTAAGAATAGTTTGTAGAAGCTATAAAAATATCTGAACTATTGCATTCGCATGACTTTTTTTACTCACTCTTGTACAAACTATTCTTACAAGCACTTATTCTTCTCTCTACTTCATGTTAATCCAGATGAGCGTTTGCAAAACTTGTCTTACTGCATATTTCCTTATAGGTACAACGGTATTAGGGGAATATAGACTTTAAGCCATAGTCAGATCTTCTAAGAGCGGGTCGCTAATTAGCCAATAGCTTTGAAATTCCGTTCTGTTTGCATGATCAAGAGAGAAAAGAAAAAGGAAAGGAAGAAAAAAAGAATGATTTCCGATTTGAGAAAAGTATAGATAATGTTTTAAAATGCTAACCAAGAACAAGGTTCGCTCCACATAAAAAATATTTTTGACATAAATTCGTTGCTTTGACGAGAACTAAATTTTTTGTGTAGTAAGATTTTCTCCCTCTCTCTCTCTCCCTCTCTCTCTGTCTATCAGTTTTGCAAAAGTCATTGAGAATGAAAAGGACTTCAGAGGCTATTCCCAGAAAATTCTAGGTATACATTTCACTTGTTATGAAAATATCTTAAACAAATGGTATTTTAATCAAAAACGTTAGAACCATATTTGAGAAAAACAAAATTTTCCATGTAAACGGTAGTTTGGGGAGGGGATTTTTTAAAATCGTGTTGCATTCTTGGAAGAATCTGAACTTAAATATCAAATTTGGTATTTTAGTTCACAGAAACACATGCTTTGTTTAGGTTCAGGAGGCCTCAAAACATACATTTCTGGTGAAATCTCGACATCGAATTTCTGGCTGGAATACAGTACTTACCCTGCTTACTATACGTAACGAGCGTCTAAGACGTAGTAGAGAAAGTAATAATAGATAGTGGGTAGATAGGATTGGACTGGAAGCGGAGGGGGACTCGACATACGCAGATCTTTTGTACCAAGGCCCCTGACAGGGTGCTCCCGGGAGAGAGGGATAAGGTGAGAGGGGACAGCGGGCGGTCGGACCGGGAGACACGACAGGCAGAGGGCAGGGTCCCTAACATTTACAGATTTGAACCTCCCGGGTGGTGGCTGGTGCAGCCGGCTTCCCTCCCTCCCAATGGGCTTATATATCTCCTGGGAAGCCCGGGAACGGGAGACCGCTCGATATTTGGGGACGAAGGCTTGCTCAGAGCATCCTTTTCCCCTGCCATGCACACGCCGAGACCTCCCGCCAACGCTGGCAACCCTGAAAGAAGCCAAGCAGATGAGAGGTGAAGTGAAATGAGAATGGAGATGAAATGGAGGAACAGGAAATTTGGGGTTGTAATGATCCTTTCCAGGATTCGCCTGGCGACCCGAGGAAATCCCCGAAAAAAACCATGGGTCAGGAAGGTCGGCCACGGGAATCGAACCCACAACCTCAGGAATGCGGGCCACAGACGTTAGCGCCTGAGCCATCCCGCTCGTTGCGGGTGGATAATATCATGTAAATGTAACCTTTTTTTTACCTAACTAAATACAACTATCGATTTAACAGCTATTTTAACTAGTTATGAGTACATACAGTGAACTATGAAGCAGCATGAGATGAAACTATGTGGGAAAGGAAACTTGGAAGAACGCCATGTCTAATGAGGGCATTTCCCTGATAATGAATATCCTGCCAGGGATCAAACCGTGGCCATCATCTTCGCGCTCTTGGCTATTCTGGGTGGTCAAGTAGGTTCTGAAACATGTTGTGTTTGTTTGAATTTCATATTAACAATGATTATTCTCTTGATTAAAGTGTTGATTTATGACTTTGAATAAATTTAAATTTATTTAATTTAATTCTTTGGAAGTTATTAGAATTCAGAAGCACCAGTTTAACATAATAACCATGCTACGTAATTTCTCATGCAAAACGTTACAGAATGCTAAAATGCAGCATTTATAACAACGCATTCAAAATTGTGGCCGTGTCACATGACCTTTAAGTATCTGAACATTCTCTTGCATGTGTGTATGTAAATGCACTAACATGCCTCGATAGTGAATAAATTGTCTCTTTAGTTTTTCCTGCCCTGTGTTACTCTGATCTGTAGTCTGGTATTTAGATTTAAGGGTTTTTGAACAAATTTTCTAAGTTGTGGTATGTGCACAGGGGTGTAGTGTCAAAATCAACCACATCTACTTCAGCATATTTTCGGAAAAATCAGGAAAATATACAATTTTTTTATAAAATAATTGCATGCGTCTACTACATTTAACTGAGGCTCTACTGAAATAACGACTTTCATAAAATCTAGCATTTTACATTTTTTGACAGTTTTAATGGATATGGCAGATTTTGATACATCACATATTAGAATACGTCTAAATAATTCATCATAATTCCTGTTTACAAAATTGAGGTTTATTTTCTATTTTTGACAAATATTGCAGATACATCTTGCAATGCCATCATCATGGGAGTTAATGACCTTCCCATTCCTCATAGCAATCTTATTCTGCTTCTTCCCTAGTCATTCCACAAGTGTAGATTCGCCAAACATTTCTTGTTGCCATACGGTTCCAAAATGTTTCTCCAAAAAATTAGCAACATCTGTGATCTTTTTCTTGTTTTTTGGAATATCAACATTTACCACTACAGTCTGAAGTTGTGTTTTACCAATGTCAGACATGCATGCAGGTTTCCCATTACAGCAGTTTTTAATTCTTCTCACAGTGGATATCTGACAAGGAAGGGCTTGAGAGGATTTAACATCATTTGCAGCAGCGTCTTTCCAGTTGCAACATTCTAATCTTTTCTTGATGTAATCTTTTGGATCCAATTTTTTTTTTGTTCTATACGTACTGCTTCTATGAAATCAAACATATTGTAAGATCAACAATGAGGCATTTTATGAGAGAACTAAACATGTCATGTAATTGGTATTTGTTACAGTTATATCGTACTCCAGTGTAAGAGAAAGTTGTTTCGTTAAAGAAAAGTGTTTCGTTACCTTTTACTTCCTTTGTAGTTGCCTACTATGAGAGAAGTAGGGTTATTTATTTATTTATTTATGCAAGCGACATTATGTACACCGATGCTGGTAACTAAATGAACAAACAATTATGAGCGCGGACGATAAAATAATTCCTAGTGATTGGTGATAAGATATGGCAGCATTTGATGCACATGTTCCTTGCCTGTGATAGATGTTAAAATGAACTAATCTTTGCAATGCATTTTATATGGGATGTAGTTCAATTTTGAAATAGGGCTAGTGCAGATGGTAAGCGTTAGAAAGTACTCCAAGATGCATAAAACGCCGATTAAAAAGTGGATAGGGCAGGTTTTGATATTGCCTACTTAAGATTTACAGCGTATTTTCCCATGCCTATACTTAATTTTGGATGTAAAGAGTGCATCATGTTGTCCTCATATCTTTGGTAATTGATGTGGCTTCTACGTTCTGTGTGTGAATTTAAACGTTGTCCGGTTCTACAAAATGTTTTGAAGTGGTCTGAAAAATGAAAGCCACCCCTCTCAGTGAGATACCATTAAGCTTCTTTAGGCTCCAGCATATATCATTAAAGACCAGCAGCCCCTGAATTCCACGTTCCGTCATATTCAGTGCTTTCTCTACCATATTATCGATAATAGGTAGAGGAAATATTGTATTCCACTCAAAAAATTGATTTCGAAATGTCACGGAAATACACATTTTGGGGTCCACTAACTCCCTAAAAAAACAATTTTAGGAAACACTGTCCATGTGTCTTTCATTACACATTCATTAAAGAGTTTCTTTACACATTTCGTTATAGGTACAACGGGAATAGCCATAGTAAAGTTTAGAAACTGGTCTTTATACCAGGTGTCCGAGAGCACCGAATCAGCCGTTTTTCTCAAACTATAAGATACTAGTTCGCAAAAACAATTTGATAACCAAAACCTATGTAAAGATTCGATTGGTGGTATTTCCATTTTCCGGAAAGCAAAGTTACTCGTAACTTTGAAACTTTAAATGGGAACATGGTTTGTTTATATCATTGGATAGTAATGCTAAACTTTTACTAAAAACTTTTTTTCTATCTTCTAATATTTACTCACAAATTAACGATAGACATTTTGCACCAGTTACTTGATGGTGTTCCTCTGGTTGTACGATTACCGATGTGGCTTCAACAGGATGACTGTCCCGCTCACTTTTCACTTAGAGCTCGGAAAGTTCTTGACCAGTTGCTTCTTGGTCGGTGAATTGGATGAGAAGAATCAGTACGTTGACCGGCCCGATCTCCTGAAACTTGAAACTTTAAATGGGAACCTGGGTTGTTTAAGGTATCATTAGATAGTACTTTTAAAATGAAACAACTTTTATCAAACCCTTTTCTCTATTTTCTAATCTTCATTCACAAATAAAAGACAAAGGTAAACAAATTAATGACATCTTCTGAGAAATGCTGTACGTACCGATGGTAATAATTGTGAAAATTTGCACTAAATGTTCAAAATGTTCACCACCCGTGCTACACAACACTGCGATCTACTCCTAACATCATTGATGGCACGGAAGTTCACCACTGTTGAGACACGCACACGCTGCTCGAATTCTTTCTTTCATATCTTCTCTAGTTGGACTCACCTGGTAGACAATGTCTTTATTCTGCTCCATAAGAAGAAGTCGTTTGGTGTTATGTCAGGAGATCGGACCGGCCAACATACTGGTCCACCTCGTCCAATCCACCGTCCAGGAAACAACTTTTCAAGAACTTGCCGAGCCCTAAGTGAACAGTGAGCCGGACAGCCATCCTGTTGAACACATGTCGGTAACCGTACAGCCAGAGGAACACCATCAAGTAACTGGTGCAAAATGTTGACGAGGAAGTCTATCGTTAATTTATGAGTAAACATTAGAAGATAGGGATAAAAAAAGGTTTTGGTAAAAGTTGTTTCATTTTAAAAGTACTATCCAATGATAACTTAACCCATGTTCCCATTTAAAATATCAAAAGTTGACCAAGAGTTCCCCTATTTCCGGTTTGTTCCGGAGAATGAAAATATCACCAATCGATTATTTAGATAGGTTTTGGTTATCACATTTTTTTTTGCGAACGAGTATCTCATAGTTTTAGAGTAAAACGGCTGATACGGGTGCTCTAAGACACCCGATATACTGGCGTTGAGATTCCATGTCCTTTCCACGACATCACGAGAAACAACTGAAGGTTCGGGATTTTAAAAAAATGAAATAAAGAATTGAAAAATTCAAAACGATGACGAATATTTCGGAAATGGCTAATGCCACAAGAGTTACATGAAATAACTTGTTTTAAAGAGATCTGCATTTTTATGTAGTACTCTTTTTGTCTGTCTCTTGTGGTTTAGAAGTTAAACAAAATTATTTCCGAATGAAGAGGAGGACTTCTAATGCTATTCCCAGAAAATTCAAGATAAGGATTTTATTTGTCACGTAATATCTTAAATGCATATTTAATCAAAATCATTACAGCCTTTTTTGAGAAAATAAAAGATTTTGAAAAAAAATCCTTGTAAGGGTTAGTTTCGGATGGAGAAGTTTCTTGAAAATCTTCATATCGCTCTTTGGAAGATACTGAACATAAACACCGAGTTTGATATTCATCCGACTATGTTTTTGAGTTATGCTGTTGTGTGTGTTCACAGACAAGCGGACGCGCGCGCGGACCTTTATATAGAAATAAATTGTTTGTGTTCAGGGGGAAATACATGTTTCCAAAGCATGTATTGCGGTAAAATCTCGACTTGCAGCTTTTGGTGAAATGCAATATTTTCTCTGCCTACCAGATAAGCGGTAGAGAAAGTAAATATGCAGAGCTCATTAATGTACAGTCTTGTGTTCAATAGTATATATATTATGCAACAAGACAATGATAATAATTAAGACGCAAGTAAGTTTATGAAACGAGCGGTAGCGAGTGTTTTACCATTACAATCAAGTTGCATACGACTGGTTTTGGTCCACCATACTATAATTTCAAAACTTTGAGTTTTTTTACAAAAACAGTCTAACTTGTTAACTGTGTGTAATTAAATGCTGACCGCATGGCGGGACGTTGAGCGTGTGTATAGCAAATGGTAGCACCGTTGAGTCCACGCCTTAGTTATTGATTTTTTGCAGATGATGTGAAAGCCACACATATTGAAGCAAAGAAAATGAAGAAAGAAAATAATTTATTACAATATTAAAATTACAGTGAACAGAATTTTTTATTTTACCCACTTGGACTCTTGCTTTGAAGGTATTAAAAGGAATAAGCGATAGGGGAGCTGCGCGTGCCGCCGAGTTATATCACGAGGCGCTGAAGTATTATGGATGCCATAACAGTTCAATTACATCACATGTAATCAGTGTATGTTGTTTTTGGCTTCCCTTTGTGCGGAAGGTCAGCGCTATGCATCTTAATCTAGAGGCCCTAGGTTAAATTCTCTCCTGGGGAGGGGGTGAAGGAATTTTTCTTTAATTACTATCTTTCCTAGTCCTTCGCAAAAGTGTGGAAGTAAGCGTATGGAAATGAATATCAGGTGTTTCATATTGTTTCTCAGTTGAAAGCCCCAGATATGACCTTGGAAGTTAATGGTGCTATACAAATGCCACAATTAAAAATAAAGGTTTCTCGTAGCTTTAGCCGTTTATGGAATATTCCATGCTGCTTACTAGTGCTTTTCCCAAGTTAGTCATTCGGTGAACATGCCTGAAAGTTTCCGATTCTCCCGCTTTCTTTCCATTGCAAGAGCTGGTTGCTACGCATAAACATTGATGTTCTTTATACATGTTGTATGTAACTAAGCACAAGTAGAGGAAGTACGGCATTGATAGCGAGATTTCACTGGAAATACACGTTTTGAGGTCCGCTGAGTAAATAAATAATAATAATAATTTTTAGAAAAGTGTGCATGTGTCTGTGAACGAAATAACTCAAAAACGAAAAGTGGTTTAAATACGTAAGTGGTGTTGTACCATAATGTTATTCATAACCAATGTTGAGTTCCTGAAATGGTAGCAATAGAAGTAGGGATTGGATATTCATTAAGAATTCGACACCAATCATGTAGCATTCAATATTTCACACGTTCTTTAAATGGTATTTTAAAAGTTCATCCCACATTGACTCTCGGGCTGTTAGCTGTAATATTTTTGTTTAAACTTAAAGAAAGGAGAAAAGAAAAAGAAACACAGAAAATGTGACTTTAAGAAATATTTATTTTTTCCGAAGATACTACAAGGAGGAAGTGAAATTCGAAATCGATGGATGAGTAAAAGTAACGGGCATGGCTTTTCCACGGTAAGGGAATACCAAGGTAGAATGTTTCAGCCAAACGCATAGCACAGGAGTGGACAAGCTTTTAGTGTTACCAACAGGTTGACTAGAAAGACGTCGTGCTGCAGGAAAACAAAGATACAAAGATAAAGGAAAAGAACAGAAGGGAAGAATAACTTGCAGCTTAGCTCTCTCTCTCTCTCTCACTCACTCACTCACTCACTCACTCACTCACTCACTCACTCACTCACGATGACCTATTTTTTTTTTCAAGTTCAAAATATAATCAAACTTGTAAAACTTAGCATGGATTTGCAAAATTACGTGTTTCCATGATCCGGACAAGTACGTATGTGAATGTACCGTTACCAAATGCAAAAACAAGTAAAATATCTAGTAGAAGTTTGTACCTAGTAAACAGTATGAAGTGATCGGAGTTTGAAAGTGTACACGGTGTAATAACATCAGAACCTATACATAATGTATCTCTTACTACTATGTATTAAAACTTTGTCTGCATTTTATTAATTTTATTGTAAACGAACAAATTGAATGCTTAACAGTCACACGACTTATTTAAACCATTAGCATTTCACTTTTAACCCAATCAAATATGACGAGATTTTCCGTGATCAGTCATCTTTCTGTTAGTACCTGCTCTCTCCACTAGAGGCACAGTAGCGTGTACTTGGTTAAACTCACGCTAGATTGCCTTAAGAAGAAACGCGCCTGGGTATGAAAATGACCTTCAGTTTTGCTAGGAACTCTTTGCTCGTGGTATGAGGTTCTTTATATGCCTACATCACGAAGGACATCCTTATATTTTTCACTATTCATATAAAGCGTGATTGATTAACCAGTGTATATTAATCATGATAAATGTTTGCCAAATTCATTTTTCGTATCATGCAATGGGTTCGTTAAATGCAAGGTGCGGGTCAAAGCTCAGATATATAACAGTCCGAGTTTTGCCAATAACGAAGTTGCATCGCACCGTTTCTCCGATGCTTCAATTTGATAAAACATGAAACATAACAAATACGAATGAATAGTTTGAAAAGGCTTACGATGTGAAAAGTTGGTTTTGGATAGGGTATTTATTTTGGTGAGCCCTACAGTTTTCCTACGGTAAGTTAGGTATACTTTTGGGGGGGGAGGTGAAATAAAAATAACGAAACATTTCCCGCGTAAACAGTTGTGTGGAGTCGGGTATTTCCATGAAAATTTTTGCCTTTCATTCGTTGACAAGTATAACATTTGGTACATTTTGGACTTTTCCATTTTTAGTTACATTGCTGACACACAAACGCACCCTTGCAGTAATAATCGCTTGTAGTTAAGTGACATTAAATGTAAAAGACACACCTTTCTCTTTCTTCCTTTTTTATTCGTTGGACCTCAAAACGCGTAAACGTTCGATAATCAGTGCATAAACTGCCAAGAATATGGACATAGTAAAACATGCTGGCATAAGGCTGCACATTGCATGAAATCACTGGCTCATACTCTACGGCCAAATGAAGTAAACATCCAAATGCACCCCTGTGCACAAGCTGTAAACAGCAGCATACATGTATATAGAGGTGGTCGTGTACATAAGCTAGTACAGAATTTAACACAAAAAACCAAGAACTGCAACAATAAGGACATTCGCTCCAACAACAGTGACTACCGAAAACACTTCAAATCCAACGCTGAGTTTCTATCGGCTATTCCCACGCTAATGCTAGAACAAACTACTCAGTCTCCTGATGATAATAGCTTAATTAGAAGCTAGTAGACCAAATTGACTCACTAGTACTAGTCATAATCCCACTATTAACGCATTAAATCGAATTTTTGGGTGGAATACAATATTTCTCTGCCTACTATAGATAAGCATAGAAAAAGTATATATCCTTACTTTCACAATCCTGAAGTAATATCGTTGACCTTACATGCTGGGCCGCCCACGGGGAGAATCATGGCGCAAGTTGCACCATCAGGAACATTTAGGGGGGGGAATTAAAATGTTGGGGGAATACAAACATATTTAACATAGTAACATAGACATTTATTACAATTTTTAATAGAGTAGTGTAATCGTTAACTCGGTTTGTATTTTTAAATTTGTTAATGTACTGTATCCCTCCAAAAGTAATGTTAAGTACAATTCATACTGTGTGGTATGTGGTATATAACATCATAATTTTTGGAAACGTATAATAGTAACTAAAACATTATAGGTAGGTATGCAGCTGTTCAGAATGTATATTACACGTACTATACTGGCCTATTTAGATACGTACCATAAGATATATTGAAATACCAAATAAAATACACCACCTACCAAATATTTTATTTGCATTTTTTTTGCTGTAAATATTACTATTATTTATTTAAGGTTTTATTGTGTACCGGTATCACAATAGCTACTATAGTACCTATGAGACAGCCCCTTTGCGAAGCATTTGAAATTGAGCCCTCAGAAAAATTAGGGGGAGGATGATTGTTTTGGGGTGGGGGATAAGCAACCCTGTTTACATGTTTTGTGATAAAATTGTCGTATTTTATAATTTCAATTGCGATTATTAACGAAGAGCGAAAGTATTTTTCTTTCTTTCTTTCTTTCTTTCTTTATCCATCCTATAAAATTAGTAAACTGCATATATGCGGTTTTGTAAGTTTGCGGACAAAGAAACAGATTTTAAAGATGCGGATTTTTTATTTATCCTTCCCCTTGCATAAATAAAATGTTTAATCAATCTGCGAGTATAACTATAAATTTGCAACGTGAATTATAGTGATTTATATTAAGTTTATTTATGGATGTGAAAAAAAATATTTTCCTCATAATATTACAATTTTCAAAAATTATACTGTGGAAGTAATTTAATATTATTGCATGCTTCTTTTACATATTGTATTGGATGAGGAACCAAATTTAGTTCAAGATACATACTCAGTTTTTGAGGTTATGCCCGGCAATTTTTCTGCCTAGGTTGTACAGTTGCTCAGCGATTTCTGGTGGGGATATATTTGGTCGCTCGGAAAAAAAAACTTAATTCCGCAGCCAGCATCATTATTGCGTAATCTCTGCAATAATAATTATTATTATAATAGCAATTATCTAATCTAAGTACACGCATGGCAGTGTAACAATTATTAGAGATAAATTAATGCTAATAATGTGGTCATCAAGAAGCCTAGAAATTAGAAGTACTCGCAGCATTGCTACCTTCGGCACGGAAAGCAGAACTTACGGCTCTAGTGCATTGAATTGTTAAAATGTGATACAATTTTCCAGCAATTGCTACACATGGCAGTGCGAAAGAACAGTTATTAGAAATGTAATAATAATTTTCTGCCCGCTCCCCGTAGAATTCGCTAAGCAGCACCACCTTCGTACAAAGTTTATTTCCGTGCACAAATTACTGCCTGTGTTTCATACCCGCAGCGTTGTAGAAAGTTTATTTCCGTGCACAAATTACTCCGTGTTTTCTACCTGCACCTTTGTACAAAGTACTCCTGTTTCCTATCCAATAAACTGTCCGTGAAATATCTGACACACTTTCAAGGAATGGATAGTTACTGTAATTTTCTTGTGCAAATATGCTGCCAGTAAATTTTCATGGCACACGGTGAATGCTATTGTCCTATCACATTGATTTGGTAGATGCATACAACATATATTGTTTTATTTATTTTCAGATGTATCATCTGTATTGTATATTCCAGTTTCAAGAGTTTTTCCCAATATCATGACCCTTTATTTGCAGGTGTAAACGCTTCAGGTTCATCGCAGCACCAGGGTGGAGGTCAACAGTACATCACGATTCCCTTCCCGGTGACTCTCTCCGCTGCAGCTGCTGCAGCGGCCGCTGAAGCCGCTGACCTCACCAAGAGTCGCAAGTGACAACAGAGGTTCCATGCCTAGCCACTTCCCACTAAATCTCCTTCATCCTCAAATATATCAACGGTCCTATAACCTGGCCTTGATCTCTATCTAGTAAGGTACGTTGAGGTTTGAGTACCGTGCTACACAAAAAAGTACTTTCCAGTTCTCCATGTTAGTTATTCCTGAGAGACACAGTTCCAGCAAGTTAGGTGTGAGATGCTAAGATACTTTGATTGTAGGTGCAACCTCGCTGACATTCTCAATCAGTTCCTAGATTGTTTACAGTACTGCAGCTGTGCCTCCAAGATCTCATTAGCAATTCCTAGGTCAGGATGATGGATAAAACATTTTTAAGGTTGACAGCGATGGAAGGATTTCATCGGCTGTTTATGGAAAAGACATCAAACAATGAGATATTCCTTGAGGTGGTCTTCCAGATAACTGGTTTGAGGAACCCAGTAGTACTGAAAAATTATCAGCCTGGACATGTCATTACACCAGGAATAAACATGTTTCTGGAGTGCTGTATGAAAATGTGTGCTTTTATACATTAATAGCGATTATGTACAATCCAGCTAGGTACATAATTAAACAAGGCAGAAAAATCAAATTCTGCCAGGCTGTGCAAAAACTGTAAATGCAGTCATTTTATTCACTGCATCCAGAATGAAAAACAGAAAGACATACATTTTGCTTTTATATTCAACAAACGTTGTTACTCCGGAGGTAGAGTATGAATGCAATCTTCATTGGTTACTTTGGAAAAAGTTATGACTGCATTCAAACTGGCCATTGATTTTAAGAAGGATACGCATTTACTCTTAATCTTTTCACTGCCATTTGTGCTCGTCCAGCTTTTTGGAGCACAAGAGATATAATGGATGATCAATATGTGAAATAATAACTAAGAATGAAAAATTCTGCTCTTTCTGTCTAGCAGTTTTTAATTACTTGTTAGTAGTTTAACAATAACATATCTTCTGATATAGGGCAAGGAAGTATTTTGTATTTATTTAATTCAGAAAATTTATGATCCGTTAATTTTACTGAAGAAGGTGCATTTTCTGATTTTTGATAAAGAACCGTGGGATATTTGCCTGGCTGTGTCATCTTATTCATCATAAATCGCAATGCTCACTTCTGCTTTTGAATAATTAATAAAATAATAACGCAATTAATGACTATGAAATGGGAAGCACCAGCTTGAAAATACAAGATCGGCGACATAGTTATTGATGCTTAATTAGTAACGCTCGGAATTTGGAATTGCTACAATCACTGATAGTGCTTAGTATGAACAACCCAACGCCAAGACTGACCGTTGGCGGCAGCAGAAACAGCAGCGTCATAACAGTTGTAAAAGATAGGCTTTTTCTAGCACAGCATTTATCCGTAGACTTGGTCGGACAATGTAATAGCCGCTAGCTTTGCACTGTAAACGCGAAAAAAGAAATCGGAAGTTTTCGAGAGGCTACAAACTGCCGGTTTGTCCTCACTGCTAAGAGACATTTAACCTATCAATTTGGTTCCGTTTTAAGCACTCCGACGTCTCGGCAGATGCCGCGCGTGATGGGGGCCGCTGACAGGGCATTCACCACTGCAGTATCGCTGGACGTCAAGAAGACCTTCTCTGCTATTCGGCATGCGGGTCTGCCGCAAAGCTCACTCAGCTGTTGCTCCCAACACACACATCTCAAACACCACACTTTTGTCGTCTCAATCGCAGGGAAACATCAACGTAAAGCCAGTAAGAGTCGGAGTCCCCGAAGTCTCTTGTGTTATCACCCACGCTTTTCTGCGTCTTTATGGCCGATCTACAGATCAACATATCAAGATAGCCCAGTATGTTGATGACGTATTTATGTTGATTTTGTATAAACAGGAACATTGCAGAGCCTTCAACCCCACCCAGCGACACTTCTATCTCATCAAAGAGTGGTGCAGTATTAGCGTATGCCATTAACCCGAACAAAAGCCAGTTTCTGCTAACGAAGCACCTCTTTCCCGCTAACTACCCCCTCATTTATTATCTTCGCCGAAGGATTGAGTGGATAAATGTCACTGCCTGTTTGGGAATAAACCTGGATAAGGCCAGGCTTTTAAGAAACAACCAGAGACCTGCTGCACCAGACCATGGGACTACTGCCTCATTGTACTCTATGCTCAGGTCGTTGATACCAGTTTCTTTAAAGCTATACCTTTTCAGAGCTTTGATCCCTGCCCAAATTTACGCTTACGGGATGTGGGGCATGGCCTCAGACGCCAATCTGCTATGGCTGCAAAGGGTAAAGGAAAGCGCCCAAAATCGGAACCAAATTTTTGTTTAATTTTAAAAAATAGAACATAGTAAAAAATTATGTTTTAAAACCATGTAATATTCACTTCATAATGTTATGCAGCATTTATATTTTACTTTTAGAAAATTAATTAAAAATTAGAATAAAAAAGTGTTACGTTCATATGACTTTCTCTACCCTGTATCATTCATTAATGGATATAAAAACCCATCCTTCTTATTTTTCGATCCACTTCATTTTAATCCAGATAAACGTTTGCAGAAATAGGTACATTACACATTTCGTTATAAATGTAAAGGAAATAGCGATAGTCAAATGCTTAAGACACTATGCTGGCCTCACTCTTTCCTTGCAATCGCGAGAAACAGGATTTTAAAAGAAAGACAACATTTTAAACAAATCGAACGATTAATAAATATCTCGGAAACGGCTTATGCCAGAAAAAAAAAGTTGTTTGAAGTAAATTGTGTTTTAATGAGAGATACATTTTTTGTGTAGTGCATTTTCATCTATCGCTTAACTTGTGCCTGTTACACAACCTTATGCAAAATTACTTCTGAATGAAGAGGACTTCACAGACTATTCTCAGAAAATTGAGACAAATATACTTTTTATTTGTCAGGAAAATATATGTAAAGTACCTATTATATTTTAATGAAAATAAAAATAAAAATTACAAGAATTTTAAGAAAATAAAAAATTTCGAAAAATGTTCCATGTAAGGGGTAGTTGGGGGTAGGGGGATTTTCTTGAAAATCTTTGTGTTGCATGTTTAGAAGTTAATGAACTTAAATTACCAAAGTTCTGTGTTCATCGGACTTTTCGTTTTTGAGTCATGTTGTTCACACACACACACACACACACACACACACACACACACACACACACACACACACACACACACACACACACACACACGTGCGTGGACCTTTTTCTAGAAATGCTGTTTTTGCATTCAAGGGACCTCAAATATGTATTATGCGTGAAATCTCAGTATCAAATTTTTGGGTGGAATGCAGTAGGTACCTTCTCTGCATGCTAGTACATGGTAGAGAATGTAAAAAATTATTCTCAAAAACCTTTCACTTTGGCGATTTGAAAAATAGTTGCCGAAGTCGGACTCCTTGTAAAAAAAATCAAAATAACACTAAACAAATTTTTTTAAATCAGAGAAAACATAATCTACTTTCAAAGTATAATCTAAGAATTACATGTATTAGCTTTTAAAAAAGATACACAGTGTATTAAAAAGAGATACAGAAAATGTATAACAGAATTAAATCACAGATGTACATACCCTTTTTAGCCCTAACACAATCCACATGGCGCAAAGCGAGCACATAATGCATCTTCGGTGCTTGATTCTTTCACATTTTTTTCTTTCATTCTTCGCTATAGTAAACTTTGAGATGCCCATGAAAAGATTCAAAAGTAGTTTGTATGAGAAGTGAGGTGGCAGCGACACAATGGTAACATGATTTGTTTTTCTTTAATTTACTGGTGCCACTTTAGCCACACAAAGATCAGTATTCTGCGTCTGGCTAAAGTGGCCATTCAAGAGCAATATCACAGGTTTTTACTTTGTAGGATTTGCAAACTCAAAGTGTTGAAACCACTGAGTAAAGGAGTTGATTTGGATCCACCCTGGAAGGTGTGCTGCAAAGATTGTTCTGGTGGAGCCCCCCTTTTTCAACTGTTCACTCACATTTTTCCTTGAAAAATTATTAAGGGTGGCAAGAATGAGCCACTAGCATTGATACAAGCAACACTCATTATAAGGGATCCATGTTCTTCCAATGTCAAGGTGGCTATCTGTTTTTTTACCCTTGAGGCCAATTACTTTTGCCTTCAGATTGTACAACAGTAATGCCGCTCTCATCAACATTGTAAATTCTGTCAGGAGTGATTTACCTTTTTCATAAACATCTTCCAGAAGGTTATAGAATTTCTCTGGGTTTTCTTTGCTGAGCCCAAGAGCGCCGCTAATGGAAGTTCCAGTAGGCTCCTTTTCTGACAGTTGCGGCATGTAAATGATAGACAAACCCACTTTTTCCCAGCAATTTCGTCTTTGAAAGGATGTTCAATTTACTCTCTGCTGATTGTATGGCCATTCCTCGCAAGCAAAAAACAAAAACAAAAAAAACAAAAAACAAAAAAAACTTCCATAGTAAGACAGTAGTGAACCAGCTCTTCTTCAAGATCTTTACCCAAAACTGTAGGTCTTCTATTTTTTGTTTCTGGTGCTTCCTGGGGTGTACCATACTTTCATGTTGGACAACCTCATAAGTGTTGTGTGTGGGACATTAAAGTGTTTACTGGCCTTTTTCCAAACTGCGTCAGTAGCTTTAGCCATTTTAGACAGTCTCCACTTTCTTTGATCAACCTTCCCCATTATCCTCTTGGAATCTGCTTCAAAATTAAAAAAAGAAATAAACTTGCGTAAAAATATAGATGGACTTTAAACAATAAAATATAATGGATCTGGTTTGTACAACTGTAGCCTACACTTGTTAATCCAATAAATGTTTATGCAAACATGTGAATGAAACCATTTAATGATAAAATTAACCTTAAACCTCATCATTTAAGAATATATTTAGGTCAAAAGGCTTACCTGCCAATATCTAGGAGAAATAACGAAAAATGCAGCACAATGTAAAAACTTTCTCCACCATCAAAACTTGCAGTGGTGGACTGATACGCAATAAATGAAGCAGGTGATGTGTGCGCTCCGCTACAGAGTGGTAGAAGCCTAAACTATTATTTATACTTGATCCCACTATAGTTCAGGTGAATGCAGAGCCAGGACACCAGGTGTCTGCTTTAGGAGTGGGGGGGTCCAGTTTAGGAAACCTTCATCTACAGGCATAATGAATGCCTCCAGCCATTTATTCTGTATGCCTATCCTTCCCATTGAAGTCATTTCATGAAGCCTATCTCTTCCATATGTGGAGGATGAAGTTACAAGCCAGGCCACAAAATTCTACAATAGCTTGCTATTCCATCAGACAGCTGTTTGAGGCAACACCGGGTTCCCCGCATGGCATGTGAAAGGAACAACTCCAGCAGCAGCTAAAGCTGAGCTTTTAAACAAACCTTCCAAGAGATTCTTGGATTCAAACCCAACAAATATACATTTTTGAAAAAACAACACATACCAGCACTGCAGGCTGAACTTCTTTTATGTCATCTCAATCTCGCCCTTCAACCCACATTTTCAGGCTGGCCCTCAGCTTGCCAATGCTTCATCGTTGATGCTTGTACCTCTCGTAAGTCATTTCATTCTTCCTATATGCAGTAGCACTTATCTTTGCAAAATACATTTTAGCATGTGTTAAAATCCAGAGGAGGCCTGTATGCATTTAGCTCCCACAGTTAGTGAATAATAATAATAATAATAATAATAATAATAATAATAATAATAATAATAATAAATTGTCACCAAGAAAACAGCCCGATGTGGAACACATTTTAGTTTTATATATACAACAAATATCTTACAGTAATCTGAACACCATTTGTATGAAACATTGCTAATGGCTCAGCCAGACAACTTATGTTCCATACTGGAACACTTAGCTGGAAAAATATACCTTTATCAGGCTTTAATATGCTTTTAACATAATAATTATTCACAAGTAAATTCATGATTCAGTTTATTTGTGCCCTAAGCAAAATAATGCACTTCTTCAGGAGGAGCATTTGAATTTTGTGTTCACTTCTAATAATACGTTATCTGGTTTGGTGCCCACAATTTATGTAGTTTCATATAATATATAGATTTGAGAGCTCTCATAATAATGATCAAAATACATAACCAAGTGAAACATTAGGATTTAGTTTGATAAATGTGAGGACTTCAGAAGCAAAAGAGGGGGTTACAGCCCTCAAAACTTATACCCAGATCGTTGCTGAGTGCAACAAAATGGTTTATTTGTGTTCATGTTCAAGTGTGGTGTATACCATTTTGCAGAAAAATGATGCTTGCGCCTTGGTGAATGAATTAAAATAAGGTAAGCCTGAGGCATACTGCTTTCACATTCATGTTAACTTTAGAACATGTGCAAAAATAATAATTAGAATTACAAGTTTAGTATATATCTGTAAGAATTAAAATGTTATTTTGATTTTTTTCAATCATAACAGCTTGCAGAGATACATAAAATAATGCCCAAATTCATCTTCGCTATTGTCCTCTTTAGCCATTATTTGTTACAGCTGCATGGTGCCCCCGACCATGTCATGCATATTTAAGAGCATTTCGCTTTGTAAGAGGTAGTTCATTAAGTCAGATGAACATCAGTGATAAAAGATGTCCAGACAGTCTGTTTTGCGATGGTGTAACAATATTATTCTTGCAACTGAAGCTGTATTCACATTCCAAAGAATTGCATAGAATAGTGCTAACCAGTGGCAGCTGCTGTACAAGAGTGTTTGAACACCCTAACTTTTGATGACACCTTGCAGATTTATTGGTTATTTTTTTTAATGTTATTAAATGAAAATATAATTTGATGTAATTTAAAATATATGGTATTTAAATCTGCTGCGCTACTCCTCTAAACTCAATGAAACATACAACAGCAGGGTCCCTAATATATCTTGACTTGTGTACATTTTAAGGAGCTTCTGCGCATGTGCAACTGGTATGGTATAGGGCCAAATATGTATGGATCATGCACACTTGTAGTGCACTGGCGTACAAAGTTTTATCTGCATTCTGTTTCCACTATCAGTACAATTTTATGTCAATGCCACAGTATGACAAAAGAGTCTGGTAACATGCACAAGAGAGAGCTTAAACTTCTCTCGGTTTCTCCATACCATCCATAATCTCAACTATGTTATTTTATTCCTGCCCTAAGTACTAAATTATGTGTGCAACAACAAACATCCACAAAATCAATCCTTTCTTTCATCTTTATACATTGTGATTATTGATATTAATATTATTGTTGTTATTGTTTGGAGCAGCTGCAGTTATATCGGTGCGTTCATAATCTTAACTATTATGCAGCAGATGCTCTTTCACATTTTGAGTATAATAATAACAACAATCATAATAATTTATTTGTTTCATCACCTAAAAATTACAAACATCATATATTAATTATTCAGCTCTACTAGGAGTTGCTTGAGTTTAGGATCATATACACTAACACTCCGGTTGTTGGTATATGTATAATTCATTTTAGTGCTTCTTGTTTATCTAAATTAAATTCTGAAGTTTCCTTCAGAAACAGCCTTCCTTTGCAGATTTTTCAGCATAATAATAATAATAATAATAATAATAATAATAATAATAATAATAATAATAATAATAATAATAATAATAATAATAATATTATTTGTATTATTGTTTTCCATAGATTTGATTACAGACACTATACACGAGTTTGTCAGCACGAGCAATGTTGCATTCCCTAACTTGGAGCTGCAGCTAGCTGAAGCGACAGATTTGAAAGTTCTCCCAAAATGCTGTACAGCAAAGTGAAGTCTTCAAACAATTCTTTGGATTCAAGCCTGTTTAGCAACTCACATATTTAAACCTTTCAGTTTGCTAGCATCCTTGGAGGCTTCCTTAAAATGCTCAGCTAGTGCTGGATAAGATTTCCCTGCAGCACTCATAGTTCTGAAACTGCTGGCAGTTCATCTGACATTAAGATTCCTCCCAATCTTATTTGCACACCCAAACCTGCAGCAATGTTAGCTCGCTCCAGCTCTTTGGGGACTGGCTATACAGCGAGCAGATTCTTCAATGAAATGCTCAAAATGATAAAGCTTGTAAAGCTTACTTATGGTAATTCTAGGAAATGCTTTAGGCAGTGTCAAGTGATTAGGCCAGGAACCTCTTTTGTTTGGTAACTACTGATTTGCTTCCAAGCATTGCACTGGTTCCATCATATGCAAGACAAAGGAAATTATTTTTTAGATGATCATCACCAAATCCATAGGACAACAAACAATTGCGGAGGCAATTTGCATTTGATGCAGCATTTTGATTTTGTAGTTCTGTTGAATCTAAAAAATTGTGGATTGTTGATTAATATTGTGCATAGATACACAATGATTTGAGATTGATTAGTCTTTCATTATTGATAGCCCCTCTCTCTCTCTCTCTCTCTCTCTCTCTCTCTCTCTCTCTCTCTCTCTCTCTCTCTCTCTCAGCAACTGCTGCATTTGCTTTAAATTCATCAACGGTATAATGAGCTATATTCCTTGCACCTTATCTAAGCCATTTTCTCTTGCAAATCTAGTAGACTGTTATGATATGAACTGGTCCGTTTTGCTTTGGTAGGAAACATGGAATATGAAACACTCGACATCTGTGTTGTGTTGCAATTGAATATGTAACTTTTTAGTACATTTAAAATGTCCCACATGTGCATGGCAGCATTGCGAACATGGATTTTTGTCCTCGGATGCCTTAGATTCTCCCCCCTCCCTATTATATTGCCATTGTATGTCACTGCATCTGTGTGCACTGATGTAGAGACCTTGAGATTTATTGGAGTTAAAAAGTTTTCTCTTTGGAACAAATCATGCAGCTTAACTTCATTTTTGTATCAAGCTATAAATGTTTACCTATCCTTTCTTATCACTAATTTTTCGTCCAAATATCCGGGTACATTACTCCTGCACTGTAACTATTTCCTAAATTCTCGCTGTTTTTCACTTCTCTGCGCTGTGTTAACGTTATTATATTCATCATGCTTTGTGCTATTAAAGGGTTGTAGTTTATCAGCAACACCGTCTGTAGATTTTACTCTACTTAGGGCTTTTTAACTAAAACAGAAAGACTACTGCATACCTGACCACCTCATTCTTTCCATTATTATTATTATTATTATTATTATTATTATTATTATTATTATTATTATTCTATAAGAGAAGAAACAAAGCATACTTAACACATTTCACTACACTAACAATCAGCTGATATCTAATGTATGGAGTGAGCGCAGTAACAAAGAGGACTACTAGCTTGGGTGTGCCATCGAGTTAAATAGGCATTTAGTCAGTGCTACCAACTAGTGAACGGACGCCTTTTGTTGATTTTGACACATGCCTACCATATCCGTAGGGCAAATGTTCTACTAATCGGATCGTTGTTTAACGTATGGAATTATAAATCAGATGTCATTGCATCCATACAGTTGATCATAGTAATCAATTCTTTGAGAATGAATAATTAAATGAATAATCTAAGTAGAATTAATGCAGAGCAAAACATATGCAAAGAAACTTAAGTACTCTATGGACGTTAAGCCTTGGAAGAAAAAGGTGCAATAGCTGCGCTAAATGCCCGTTGGGGCTGAAACGCGCCATTCGTGTTAACTATAGGAAAGTGGCTGAATAGACACAAGAGACTCGAACTCCTGCGACAGCAGCCGATTGGGTTGCAAGACATTGTTTACTGTTTTTTTCTTTCTTATTTTATTTATTTTAAGTTTATATAACTCGCTGATCATATGGCGACTGCATAAAGATACAAGCCACTATAATAATTACATTGTAAATGCACATTAGTCAGAAAACATAATTTGGCATTTTAGTTTGCTTAATACACTTGAGTATCATTTCATT
This sequence comes from Deroplatys truncata, assembly GCA_030765065.1. Taxonomy (NCBI): domain Eukaryota; kingdom Metazoa; phylum Arthropoda; class Insecta; order Mantodea; family Mantidae; genus Deroplatys; species Deroplatys truncata. Next base: position 108,778,647 of record CM060976.1, read on the forward strand.
AAACACTGCCCAGCTGCTTGTCGTAGCACTTCTTTAGAGAAGGGGTTATGAGAACGCACACCATATTGTTCCGAAATATACGTGCGACAGATAAACCCTTTGGGAGGTTAAACATTCCCCGACAATAAAACCACTTTTCTGATACGTTCGACGCCTTCTAGTAGTGTGGAAAAGAGAGTACATGCGCAGTGCTTTTAATATTAATGATGAATATGTTACAAGCCTCATAAACTGCAAAAATTAACGTCACTGGTATAGCACATTGGTCATTAAATGATATCGAAACTTAACGTAAAAGATATTTGTAAATAATTCTAACAAGCAGTTTTCGCAGTATTGAGATTTATCATTTTAAATCACAGTGTAATATTCTACATTTTCTTTTCCTGGATTTTCTACACCTTATTCTTGTATATCATCATCTCAGCAGTTGTCAGTCTGGTGGCACAGTTGACTCAGCACTACCTTTCTGTGTTCAGGTTATGGATTCTATCCCAGCCCAAAACAATGACATTTTAGTGTGCTTAGATGTAGCATCATTCATTTCATGTAAAAGATAGGGGTACTTAAATTCTAACACACCAGCAACGCTAATGTAACCCACGAAGTTGTAAGTATCGTTAAGTAAACATAACGGTTATTATTACATTTAAATCATAGGTTGGGAAGTTGGATTAAATTTGAAAGATGCGTAACAACTGGGAGGACCCCAATCACGCATTTAGAGCTTTTTGTGCCAATGAACTACCAGTGTGCTGCTGTGAGGGAACTTCTCTCATGTGATTTTAAAATGCTGGTGAACCTCCAAGGTGGTTCTCAATTGCTCCAAAATATCGTGGATTAAAGGTGATATGCAGTGCATTTCATTAATATTATTAAGTTCCTTAAATAGTTTCTATGTATCACTACTAATGCTACAACTATTCGGTAATTTTTGCATGGTGTTATATAGATGAATGGGTATAAATATATCATACCATGCTACATACATGATGTAACGATAGCCACCTTGGCTAGCATCTCCCACTTTCTGTGTATAATTGTATCCAGGGATTTGATGATTCTGTGCAACATAAATGGAAACAGATGGAATTAGCAGCTTGCAGTGCGCTTTTACTTTATTGAATCCATATTACTTCTACTGCATTCTTTCTAATACAGAGTGAACGGATGACCTCTTTTTTCCAAGATGTTCTTGTTAAAAGATTGGGGAAAAGTTTCTGTGCATATTATCGGAAGTTTCAACATTTGCTTTTTTTTTTGTTTCTTTCTTTTCTCTTTTTTTCGGGGGGGGATTGCAAATAAAATATACATGAGTTTCCTTTCTAGCAAATATAATGTGTAATTTCAAGTAACAAATGCGTGTTACTTCGACTAATCCTTTCCTGCTGTACTGTGCCTCCTATTCCTATTTCAAGCAGTTGAAAGTAAAATGCTCAAGATGTCAGAATTCCTATTTTTCTTTCCTTTCTTGAATTTTCTAAGTTGTCATCATTGTGTTCTCTGTGAAAAAGGTTATCTTTGGAAATAAGAGACCAAGTCCTATCAAAATCTAGGATGATACATAATAGTTTTTGATGTAATAAAACTAGCAATTGACTTATTATTAAGCTTTTATTAAACTTAACGCAGCTAGTCGATATATAAATAAAATATCATAGCAACCCAAATATCTGTCTGAGAATGACAGAGAAAGTGTTTGCAAACAAGGCACAACAAATCTATGCCATTCTCTCCCATCTACATAATAGTCCTTGAGATAGACAGTGTCGAATTCTTGTGCTCCGTCTTGGTTGCTGTGGAGGGGTGGTTGAACCTCCTTCTAATATTGGTGATTTTTAAGATTCTGGCTCACAGAACTCGGAATTAAAGTTCCGGGCGATGTCGGAGGAGTAACTGAGGAATGGTGGCATTGAGGGCTTCCATGAAAACGTGGTTCTCCGTGCTCTAGTAGTACCACGTTCCCGAGGTCGCGGTTTCAAACCCGACGAAGGGCGATGGATTTTTTCGGGAATAAAAATCCTTAGCATGGCTTTCTTCGAAGTGAAGTAAATACGATGGTTCCGAGTTAAGATTTACGGCGCGTAAAACAACCTCAAGCCTGATAAAGAGGCCTCTGAGCAAAACTTCCGGTCTTTCACACCCAATATAGAATGGGACGGTAAGAACCATAGCAGTTAAAGAGCGTCCATAAATAAAAACTAATTTTTCAATTTCCATGAGAAAATGATCATCTGGTATTTCCTTATCATCTTCACATTCCTCATAAATGCCTCCTGGAGAAGGTAATGGTGCCAGATCTCTAGTTGAAACAGTAATCTCTTTCCCATCCGGGCGTTGTACCTGACTATATTCGGGATTTGCTTCCTTCCTCCACGAGAGGTCCATACTTCGAATGTCTAATAGGTTTTCGGAAGTCTGAACCTGACGTTAAAAGCCACGAGGGTACTGAGCACCCACAACTGGATCTTCTGTGGAATTTAAACATCCCCTCGTGAGGAATTTCATTGGTGGCAGTACATAGTAGTGGCCTGATCGCACGGAGAGCATCGTCTGTAACTTCTTTCCACAATAAAATATCCATCCCTCGTGATTTCAAAGTGAGTTCTGTGGCTTTCCGCGCGACTCCCATATATTTTGCGACTTGACCGTTGCCTCTTGGACTGTATGGCGTCGTTCTACTTATTACCACACCGACTATCGTAAAGAATGTCTTTAATTCTTGGGACATTAATGTAGAGCCGGCTCAGAGTGAATATACGAAGGTAATTAAGGATTGGAGAAAAGTGGTTATGTTCTGAAATAACAGAAAAAGAAGTAATGTCTGAGCAAGGAAAGACGAAAGGACATCTGGAATATTCATCAATTAATATGAGGAGATAACGATTTTTAGATTTGGATGGTAGAGGTCCATGTTGATGTGTTCAAAGTGATGGGTAGCTTTGTTGAGATTGCCCTCGTGTCTGTTAAAACTTGGTTCCAGTTCAGCACAAATTTTACTTGCTTATATAACCTTTACCTCTTCCAATGAATAAGGCAAGCGTTTTGCTTTAACAAAATGGTTCATCCGCATTATACCAGGGTGACATAACGTTTCATGGAGGATCTGCAGTTTGAATCCCCTACACAGAGGAGTTGAACAAATTCTGGAGAAGGCAACTTCAAATTTTTTATGTTATCCTAATCTAGATTATTTCACAATCACCTAAAACCTCCAGTCTCCAGCCCAGTATCTTCTAATTTTTCACCTTTCCAAAATGCCTATTATTAAACACGAAATCCACTCATTTCTGACAGTGTTGAGTGGAAAATGTTGTCTTTCCAGCAGGTAATGTCTCCATTTTTTCACAGCTTCGATGGTAGCCTGCGCTTCTTTTTCTACGGGTAACTCGTTCAGACCGATTAAGAGTGCGAGAGAAAAAATCAACCAGGCTCACATTTTGAGATAAGTGGCTCCAATGGCGCTTTCTGAAGCATCCGTCTCTTACGGTGAACCTGGCTTCTTTATCAATAGCTGAAACCAGTGCAGTTTCCACATCGCCTTTCAGGACTCTGAAGGCTTTAGTAGCTTTGTTATTTGGAAATCAACCTTTTGAGAGATTATGTATTTTCTGGGAGAATTTTGGAATAAAATTACAAAATGGGCGAAGTAGTGTTAGTTGGTTATGAGAGTTCTCGTAAAGTTGCCAGGCAATCAGGATATGTGCGAATTTCATGCTTGGAAATGATATATCAACATTTTTATTGTTGTGACTGAATAAGCACTCTTTCTCGTTTATCGTAAGTGCATACTTTTCAACACCTTTCAAAAATTTCTTCAAATTCAAGTCATGCTCTTCTTTATTCTTGCCGCCTACAATGATGCCATTTGCAACTCCAGTAAGTCCTTTTTTAATAGTTGCATCCATTGTCTTTTGGAAGCATGGCGCACCATTTGTTGAACCGAATGGAATTCGTTTGTACTGCCAAAGTTTACCACAAACTTCGAAAACCGTATAAGGGCGATTCTCTCATAGAGGGATCTGATAATAAGCATTTTTGTTTTCAAATCAACTGATCTGAACACTTCACAATTTGCTGCCTTGTTTACTATGTCTTCAATACGTGGGGATGGGTAATCATCTACCTCGGTGTATTGATTAACTGTCCGAGAATAGTCAACAACCATACGGCGTTTCTGACATTCCGACTGAGTGACAAGCACCTGGGCACGCCATTGAGAGAAGCTTTATAACATCCTCTTTCAAGTGTTGTTAAATTTCGTGTTCAATAAATTTTGCGTAAGTTGCTGTGGGCGTCTTAGACTTTATGGCGATCGGCTTGCAATCGGAAGGAATATTTTGGAAAAGCCGAACATGTTCGACCTTAGCTACTTTAATCCGCATACATTCAGGGGTACTTTGCAGCCCCCAAATTTAGTCTCTACAGATGAATGGTGGCCAAGTATATCATGACCTTAAATGACACCGGCACAAAGGCCTGTCATAATGCTGAGTTCATCTTTGTAATAATGGTCTTCAATTTTTATGTCTACAGAACAAGCACCCTTTACTAAAGAGCTAAGCGGGGTTGAGCCCATGGTAACTGTAAGATCACTAGCAGAAATAGGTACCTTAAGCTTTCGGTCCAGCCTCTCGGAGATAAAACTCGTGAACTACCAGTATCAACAAGCACGTTGGTTTTCATTCCCTTCAAACGAATAGGTATTGTGGCTCTAGATAAACAACCCAGTGAGGGGGCAGACGCCAAAAATATTGTATGGCAACGGCAAGATTTGGTATAACTTGAAATGTTTGAACTCTCTTACACTTTTGCGTAGTGACAGATTTTTGAACTGGCTCTGCAAGTGGCCTCTCTTGCGGGGCAAGAGCTGTTGTGGTTCTTGTTGAGCAACAACTTTACCTAACATTTCACAATCTACATAGCTACATTCATAGTTATCACAGATTACGTGAGCTGATGTAGCGGAACGATGATCCAAGATGGCGTTGACTGAAATAGGATCTTGATATTGAATGGACTGTTCCAGTGTCGATTCTATAGCCTTTGCTTTAATCGAAGCCTCCTCAAGAAAGAGGTTAGGAACTTACAATAATCTGACGAATGTTTGAGTCAAGAAGGCCGCTAATAAATGCATCGCGAATACAGTCATGTCTATTTACGTCTGCCGTTACGGCTTTAAAATTCAATTTTTGCTCAGCAGCTTAAGAGCTTCTATATATATCTGGACACAGTTTCGCCAAGCTGCTGTTTCCTAGTCGCCAATTTGTTTCGTGTGAGTATCTCGTTGACAGGCTTGATGAAAATACAAACCAAAAAGCCAATGACATCATTACAGACTTTGGCTTCATTGATATAATCATAAATGATGGGTGAAACATGTTTATCAATATGCGTAATTTGTCAGCATCTCATACTTGATATGCTAGAATGAAGTTTTTGAATGTGCTATACCAGTCCTTTCATCCTTGTTGAGCTTAACGCAAATTCAGATCGATGCTTAAACATCCAGGACGTAGCAATTTGTTATCATCTTCTTTTCTTGTTAAGTTTAATAAATTTACGCAATAAAACTAGCACTTGATCTATTAGTAAGGTTTTAATAAACTCAACGCAGCTAGTCAATACATAAATATCATAGCAACACAAATATCCATCTGAGAATGGCAGAAAATGTGTGCAAACAAGGCACAAGGTTCATCAGGGGTGCAGAACTCTGGCAGGGCATAAATTCTGCTTCCCCTCAGTTCATGCTGAGGTTGACGTATATAACTATCACACATAAACAAGCGATTAACCCATTAAAAACTCTGAAGGATACATACACCCCTCACGGAGACTTTTAGAGAGGGAAGAGATGGTTTTTCACATAAATGTGTTCCAGTTCTGTATGCCTGCTTAAGACAAAAAATGCTCAGATGTGTACCAGTAAAGGCAAAATGCAAAAATTAGAGCCTGTTGATAAAGATATAGAATTATGTAGAGCCTATGTTTTAGTATTTAAATCTTTCTAAACAAATATCACTGCCAATGTGGAAATTGTCAATACGCGTCCTCTTGCCGTGCAATAAATGATATCTCAAGCTTGTGAATTATTTCAAAATATGAAATACCATCAAGAATCTTACAATGAACATTCTGGTATTATAATAGATAGAAAGCTAAGAGACATTTGATTTTCAGGCTTTGTGTAAAATTTGGATCATTAGACTTAGTCTTTCCACTGGCTTGAAATGATGAGAAAACATGACATTTTGCCAGTAGTACGTTTTATAATGCTTATGTACTTTGGCTTAAAGCATACTTAATTGGTGAATTAAGAAAAGTCAATACCCAAAAAGAGCTTAAGTGATAACTAATAAAGCTCAAAACAATTTTATATGCAAATTAAATGAAAATTAACTGAAATATTAAATTTGTTTACCTTTTGACATATACATATATCAGCACATGGGAAAACTTTACTGGTGATAGGATTGGAAATATGGCTAAAAAAATACCAGAAAGATGTCCCTGGTACATAAACATTCACAAGCAATGCACATGCAGTTTCATTACCATCCATAGAATGATTCCTCCATGTCACACCTCCCTTAGAACTGCTTATAGTCTTAACTATGCACAGAAATAAGAAAGCAGTTGTCTGTGGTTTGTCTATTTGCATCAAAGTGGAAATTCAAGTTAGCACTCAATCATAATGCTAGTGGACACAGTATTAAAGTACTTTAAAATGTTGAAAAATTTTAATTTTTTCTAGTATTAGTTACATTTTGTGAATACACATGAGTATATTTTTGTTTCATTTTATGAAGGATTAATAAACTTGTGACAAAGAGATTGTTTTATGTAATAACAATACAATGTTTACACATTGAGCAAAGAATAATTAGCAGTCCTGTATTGTACACATAATAAAAATCACTGCTTTTAGAAGAGAGAATAGCTCATATCAGCTAATCATACTAATAGGGAGTTACAACTCCTCCTTTGGTGCAGGAGACCAATTATGTTCAGGAGAAGTTGTGTTGGGGAAAAAATCAACATTCGTCTTTCAAAATTATCAAGTAATGTAAATGTTAACAACAGGTTGTTTTCGACGTACATAACCATACAATATTCAAGCTGGTAGAAGGATACCAATTGCATAATGTTGTTCAACAATACAAACATCATTAAATGGACTGTTGCGTATGCATAGCTTGATTTTTTTTTTCCTCCATAAAAACACTGCAGGTTTTCAAACTTAAACAAGTCATCTTCAAACTTGGAAAAATCAATTAATTTGTATTGTCATGAATTTGTACCAACAGCATGTATTTCATTTCAGAACTGATGCTTAATTTTTGGATTGTAAATGGTTATGTTAGCACTTAGATCACTGTAGTGGTTTAGTAGAAGACAAACCTACAATTATCATCTACAGAGGAACATGGTTAACAAGTTAAGATTATTGTTGACTGTTTGCAGATTCAAGGGAATGAATGTAACAAACAGTATTTTGTCAGTTTCAAGGAAGAAGTCATTAGGTGTAGTGATATGTTTTCCTCAAGTTAGCGAGGGAAAGGATATTAGCATCATTTTGATTTTTAGCAGAGAGAGTGGCTATTTTCAATAAGACTAAATAGGATATCTTTTGAATTTTATGTTTATGTGACTTAAGTTATTATTAGTCAATTTCCCATAAAACTTTAGAACTTCTGCTCCTGTAAGATGTACATAAACACAGTACTGGTCAAAACACTAAGAACCTCCAATAAATGTATTTTTATTTCCCTTCTTAAAATGTTGTAACGCTTAGGAATGCCGATATATACTAAAATAATGTATATCCTTTCTCTAAATATAAACTGACTACATTGTTGGTAGAACACCAGATTTTTAAGCAGCTAAGCAAACTGCCCAAGCTATACATCATTTTACTTCACTGAAGTAAAATTGCTACAGAATTTCCAGTGTGGACTCCAGCATAAATAACGGATCTAATCTGGTGACCTTCTGCCATTTCACCATAGCACTTGTCGTGTGATGGACGCGCCGATTATCTTCCTGTGCAAAGTCACGGCCAGGAATTATTGGTCTAACCACAAAAAGATGAATGGATTTGCAGAAATGGCTAAAAACAGCTGTACCTAGTACATTTTTATGAAGTTCAATATAGTCCCTGTATTCGTTTTAATGCCTCTTTTGCCGTGTGTATACTGCTGGTGGTCTATTCGCAGGCCGCCATGTCAACTCGGCTGTTTCACGCTCTCTTGCGATTGGGGTTGTGAATGTGTCCGTTTTTCGTGAATGATGCCATTTAGCGTTAATTTCATTGTTTGTTCAGAGCCTTTTGAGAGAGTGAAAGGGGGAGATACGGAATCCGCGCGGTCGGTGCAGTAGTTAGAACAAAGAGCAGCCACACGAAGCCGAACTGCCGCGTGATAGCGGTTTAGCTTCCCCTCTCCATTGTCTCAAAAGACTAAACAGACAATATGCTGAAGTTTGACGTTGCGAAAGGCCCTTGAGCCTGTAAAGAAGTTCGCTACTTGCTGGCGGTAACCTGGGACAAAATGGCACGATATTTTACAGGATAATGTAATAATAATAATAAAATTCCATGGTGCTATAGCCCATGAAGGGCCTTGACGGGCCAACCCAACTGCCGGCTTCACGCCCACGTACGCACGGCAGAAGCCGGCGATCATTCAACCGATACGTGGAGATGATGTTGCCAGCATTAAGCAACTCCAGCCAGAATGTTGGCATACGTGGCCGGAATAGCTGTCTATCGGAGCTACTTACTTTCCTCACGACGCTGAGTGGGCAGCGGTCCTACACTCGGGATTTAAAATCCGCAACCCCATTGGGTGGAATCGCACCCGTGCGCATTCCTGGCCGGGAAACGGATTTCCAAGATCTAGCCCACGGCGCCACAGCGCAGGACTTCCAGGATAGTGTGCCCTAGTTTATTAGTTAGCTATTGGTTAGAGCGTCTCTCGTTTGCGTTGCAACCAAATAACAATTGAATACTCCCAAAGAACACCCCCTGACTAAACTATTAAACACAACTTATGAAAAGTTGTGCCTTTAACAGAAAATTACCTTATCTACAAGCATTTTAACATTTTTGCCAGTTGTTTTCACCAGTACTGTACTTTCCAAGTTTCCACAATAACGGAAACTTATTGATGACTTGACATTAATTTACGCACACGTGCTTTGGGAGAGTTTGTAATTATGCTTTGGTATTGACAACGTGTAAATATTTTTAATTAGCATAAGTTCACTGAGACAATGCATTAATACACAACTTTTCTGAAAATCTGTGTCAAAGAATCAACCTACACGACTGTAAATTGACACATGGAGGACAGCAATACGGTAGATTGACATTAGCGTACCGAGAGTAATGTTTTGAAATTAGAGAGTTTTTGTACAGCCTACTCTGTCTTAACATAAGCGCTAAAATCCACTTGATGGATGTTCTCGCATGCGTCACTTTACAGTAACGAAAATAACAATAAAGTAACACGACATTTTGAGTGATTTAGCGTGAGGTTTACGGTCAATATCACGGCACAACAGAATCAAGAATGACTTCGTTTCAACATAAACTATGATCTAATTCTCCTTCGAGAGGTTATACATTTATGGAAGTATAGTACACACAAACCGGAGTTTCATAATCTCAAAAGCAATATATTCTGTATATCCGTCTTTTCAGAATGGAAATATAGTTGGCAGTCCTGGTCGCTTAAATCCAATCTATAGTTCTACTATTTTCCTAAGTTATTTTTCAATTAATATGAAAAATAATAACGTCCTTAAACAATAAGTTTTCAATTCTTTGACATAAGGCGATTTTAACGATCTTAAAATAAGTATTATTCTATTTTAAGTGTTATGTGGACAATATCCTATTTAGTGACTGGGGCATTTTTTTTAAATTCAGTAAAAGACGTTATGTATTTATGGTATTGGGTAACGTGATGAAAGAACACACCGTATCTTAAACAGTCTGTTACAAAAACTTTTTATTGACGGTTCAGATCGTAAGTGAACACACGGTAAATCAACGTTGGAACGTTACTACCTTTTTTTAAAATCAGTTGTACATATTTGGTTATTCTAAAGCGATATTGAATTTAATGTGAGTGTGAATTTGTTGCATTTATGTGTAATTATTTTTAATTAGAAGCGAAACTATAGTGTCTCATAAGTCAGCTCAACAAATATATTATTATGCTTTGTATTAACGTAAATAAAGACTAGGTTTAGATGTTTTATGTGTATACTAGACTAGGACGAGTTACAATGCTTAAGTAACACTGGCTGTTTAAAGTACGCGTTTTAAGTAGCAGGTTGTGGTTTAGATTAACATCGACAAACATCATAATGTTTTTGCTGAGTGCCGATAAAGCAAGTCAGAACGTAGTGCATTATAATTGCAGCTTATTTCAGTAGTGTAAAGCGAAGGATAACGAAAAGGAGTGGTGGACGTGACAAGTTCCTCTGTGTTTACACGACCGCAAGAGGCACTTAACCTGAATCCAATGTACGCATGCGGCCTTATATAGTTGGACAACGTAAACAAAACAATATAGGTTACCCTCGTCTTACCGAGACTGCATAAGTACTAAATAAAGATTTTGCCATCTCTTATGAATAAACGGTTTGAAGCAAATATTATTTGAATTATTTTTTGGGCAAATACCCATATATGTTACTTAAAATTTGGTGATTAACTGGACTGCACAAGTTGTGCAAAATGATTTAACGAATGACTAAATCCAGTTCAGGCTTCCGCAGAATAATATCAATAATGGCGCCCTGTTTGCTTACCGGAGTCATGCTACTCTTGCATGGCGTTTAGCGAATTGGATGTGAAAGCCTCGTTCCTGCAGTGCATTCTTTGGGTGCCATATATTCGGTGTATCTTGTACAGCCATTTGTGTACCAACTTTCTTACGACAATACAGAGTAATGAGTTGTTTTGTGGTCTAACCCAGCTTACTTTATAGCTTTGTCAGCAGTTTTCCAATAGGGCATTAAGCGGATACCTTAGATTTGTTGATCTTCTATGCTCCTATCTAAAGAAACGCCCACTTATCATTGATTTCCCCCAAAATAGCCTACAAGAACATTTCTGTGTATTCCAGGATTGCAAGCAACTAGGAGGACGTAAGATTAATGTTGGCTGTATTGGAAGGTGCATGTGTGAACCAGTAAGTGCAGTAGCAGAAGGCTTGCCAGTAAACACTAGTTATTATGCGCATTTGCCTGTTAGTTTCTTTTACACTATGTGAAAATCGTACAACATTGCCTCGGGTACGACAAGGAATTGCGGAATAGGAATGAGGGTGCATTTTTATGACGTATTTCCTTCTCACGTAATTATCCATTAATCAAATCCAGCGCAATAACGGCTGCTACTGTATACATATAAAACTTGGCCACGGACTATTACGTAGTTCTCGGCTACTACCATACCGCAGCCGGCTGCGACTGTACTTCAGCTCCTAAATTCTTACCGTGCTGAAAATGCTGAAATTGTCCGATTTTCATCAAACAGATGTATTAACGGGCAAAATAGTGCTTGATACGATTAAGTTTCTCCAGTAATGTTTGTGTTTTAATTTGTTTTCTTTCCGTTCTTCGTTTGTGTGAGGCAGATAGCTGATTAGCACTAATCCCAGCAAATCTCCTCTACAGTAAATACATGCTACGATTACATCTCTGTTGTGTTTGTATTCTTAAGTGTATGCACTGAATGTTGCTTTAATTGTATGCTAATGTGAAAAAAATTATTTTATGTGAAGTCTGGGTTGTACTTCCTGTGCTATGTAACGCAGCAGAATTGTCTTTAATTAGAGAGACATTCAACTACTGGGGAAGGAGGCAGCGTATTTTGTTTTGTAAGATTAGAGTGATATTGCGATTTTCTCCCTAGTTGTTACCGTTTAGATTAACCTTTCTCCAATGAAATGTTTTCCTTAGCCAATAGCTGCACACCTTTGCAGTCAAAATTTACATATTAACTCCACGTGTGGTTGGAGTACACAGTTGCCACATTTTTCCCATCTCTTAGCTCCTAACCCCATTCCATTCCTTAGCACTGAGTAGAACAAAACCTGGCAACTGTCCTCCCGATGACAGATGAAGAATCGACGTTAATGTAATGAGTGTGGTAATATCTCCCCTGCTGTCTACCTTCAGATACATTTATATTTTCTGCCAGTTTTCCTAATTTCCCTCGTCTTTTTTAATTAGTCAAAATTCCAACGCTGCTTCAAAAGTGATTGTAAATAGCTAGTTTGAATAATAAGCCATTTTCAATGCGAAATGAAGCAGAGAAATTACTGAAAACCTTCTGTCAGTAAATAACACGACAAATGAAGTAGAATTGAGATTTGTTGCTATGAAAATAGACAGATTGTAAATGTTTAACATTTGCTCGTATCTTTTAATTGAAAATCCAAACAAAGTATTAGGCATTTATATTATATAAATATAAATATAAATTTATATTATACATTTATAATAGTATTGCAATTTTAATATAACCGGAAAATGTGTTGAAAGCCTCGTGGCCTGAAAAATGTAAAATGGCATAGCCGTTAACTACGGCTGTTTTTAAAGGTTGCGGTTATGTGCATTACGAGTTATTGGGTCAGGACCCCCACGGTCTGGAAGTAAGTAAAAATCACAGGTTATTAGATCTGAAGATCGAGAGAAATAATCACCTATCGTTCCCATTTAATACAGAGGGCTCTCTATAAACGGCCCGCAGCATCATAGATGAGGCCAAATAATGATTCGTTGGGTTACTTTTAGCTCCTCTACAATACGACCACAACAGACATATATTATTACATATGTATGTCCTATTTCAGTTTAATACTTCTGAGAGGTTAATAATTATTGTCTGAGTGATAGTAAGGCAATTTCTCCTGTGTTGAGAAAGGAACTGCAAAATTCCTTACTCTGATGCGCGCAATATATTCACAATCGTAGAGAATGTGGTTTGCTTTCCTTTCTTTTCATTGCAGAAGCGGCAGGTATGTACATTTGCTTTACTCATTTTATAAAAATGATCTCGTAAATGGCAGTGCTCGGTGTGTCACTTTTGGTTTCGTTCCCAGCATCTTATTGCACCACTTAAATAAGGGTCTGAGGCCCCCCTGAACAAAAGGTTTTGGACTAGTAAAGGGAGATGAAAAATGACTATCCCGACATTTTTGAAAAGGCATGCAATATGAAGCTTAGGGATTAATTATACGTAGAATTCTTGTGCGAATTCCAAAAACGAGTTTTATAGTTCACCTGTATCAGCAGATGCTTTTCTGTTGATATAGTAGAAAGCGCAGACAAACGGCTTTGCCCTTTGAATTCCGAGTAAGGATTTTATTCGTTTGAGGACGGAAAAGCAGCGATTTGCTGAAGATAATGTGACAGGCAATGTTAGACCCAATTCAAGAGAATTTACAGAGCTTAGAAAGGCCACTCTGAAGCACATTTTCATAGAGGATATGCTGCATTTCGTGTGCCATCTTAATTCAGAAGATCGCAGTTTTATAATATCAAAATGCTTTCCGTAATAAAGGTTCGTACTGCCTGGAACAGCTCTTCTGCAATATATTTGCATAGACTGTGAATTTCTTCGTGTCAAACAATTCCAGAAAATTTAATCCAGACAATGAGTCAAATCTATCGTTTAACTGAATAAGTATTGTATCCAGTAATATATTTTCTTGCATTCCGTTCTTATTGTGATCTCTGTACTATTTTCTCTTCTTCCCTTTTTGGAGATTGGGTAATAATTTCAGTTTAGGACCTTCTTTTCTCAAAATCCCTTTTTGGTTTGTAATTTTTCTTTTAGTATTTCCATTTCTTTGCTACAAAATGCTATATGTAGAGATTTTGATGCATAGTGTTATATGTAACATCTGTCGTTGAAAATATTGCTTGAAACAAATAGAATAGTAAGCTTCAATCTCTTAACATCATAAGACGCCCTCGAGCTTCATTAATGACAGTTGTGCCCTAGTCCTTTGGATTTGCCAAATGTGCTCATACTAGTCGTCAAGTTCAGTCTTGTGATCTGTGACTGTAAAAAAATTAAATTGAGTTTTATTTATGGACGCTCTTTAACTGCTATGGTCCTTAGCGTCCCATTCTATTTTGGGGTGAAAGACCGGAAAGTTTGCTCAGAGCCTCTTTATCAGGCTTGAGGTTCTTTTACTCGCCGTAAATCTACGACACGAGACTACCGGCTTTACTTCTCTTCCGATGGAAGCCATGATAGGGATTTATACGCCCGAAAAAAAATCCATCGCTCTCCTCGGGTTTGAACCTGCGACCTCGGGAACTAGAGGCTAGCATAGTACCCCTAGACCACGGAGGAGACGATCTGTAACTGTGTGCATTAGAGTAACTCCATCTTGGTGGGGAAAATTTCGGAAACCTCTTCTTCACTATGGTGTTTAATAGATAACTTCTTTTCAAGGAATGGTAAAACAAAATGTTACAAAAGCACTAGGCTTTACAAAAACTATTCTGCAAGCACTTATACATGATACTGCCGGGGATAATTCAGCTTGTGACATAACAGTGAATGAATACGACCTGGGGAGTCACTTCCCTTATCTTTGCTTGCACACATGTAAATGTTTCACTATTACGGAAGCGCCATCGTAGGTCTCCGTTACCACTTTCTCTTTGCATTCGAATCATTCAATGTGCTCGTTTTGTAACGTTTGCTAGAGATTCAGCTCATCTATCGGCATAACGTCTCCCAAACTTAGGTTGAAATCTGCCCCTTGTATAGGGGAAACTGTCCTAAAATGACATAGGGTAATGAAAAAAGCCCCTGGTGACTACAGTTTTGTTTACGTTATCTTTGTATTTTGTCAGTTTAAAATTCAATAGATTACCTTTACCTGTGGTACGTTCTAACAACTACAGTATTTCCAATTTACTTTATAAAGAAAGCATGAAAATGATGCAATTTGTCAGTTTACTTACAGTGTGTGGGCAAACTGACAAGCTCCCTTCTCGAGTAATACAATATATTTCCATTTGTAAACATTACAAGTAGACGTTTTTGCGTGTTTACATAAACACACACACTGACAAAGAACATATTACTTTAAGGCATGATTCTTTTGGCTTTCAGTGATGAAATAAGTTATTGCAATAGACACAGCAGATCGTCACTCCGGTTCCATCAAAATCATCATCGTCAGCTCCTTGCAGGGAACTTTTCCTCCTTGCTTGCTTGCTTGACTGCGTTCTTGATTCTGCCAACTGTTTTTGCTGAACTTTAACCTTTACTTCAGTAAGATAAGGGCTACTTGTCAGGATTCGTGCTTGTCGTGTTTTCTCCTCTTTGTCGGCTGGCAGAGGGAAGTGGGTTTTATCAGCTGGTTTGACAAACGAAGATGTTAAATTGGGTTTTTATGATGGTAACGATGTACCCAGGGCATGTGGGGAAGATGATGTTGGAATAGGTAGGAAAGGAGATGTTGGGAGATGGGGCTATTGTAGATGGAGGGGATATTGCAAATGTTGATGGAGCAGGTAGGAAACAAGACGGTGAAGTTCATGTTGGAGATTTAGCGTTTTCTCTACAAAGTTTCAGTCATATTTCAGCTTCAGTTTCACATTTTCTTCAACTATTCTGTCCGTGTTTGCTGCAGGACTAAACATGTTATCTGGGAACAGATCAGGGTTCAAAGACCAAATGTCAGTCTGAAAATCCATTGACAGCATTGTGGTGAGTTGCAACTTCACTGAAAATAAACTAGCCAGTTGGTATTTTCACGACTCTCCAAGGGGGAGTAAGCTGGCAGCCCTTTTGATACTTACAGATTGTAGAATACTTTCAGTGGAGCAAAGAATGTTACGTTCAGTGGTTGAAGCCGTTTGGTGCCATGTGGTGGTAAAGAAATAATCATCATGCCATCTTATTTGGCGTAGGCCAGGACATAAATATGTTTGTGGCTTGACCGTCCATCAGCCAGAGGTAGCATTTTCGTTTCTACAGTAGTGTTGGAATATTCTATAACGTGTTTCAGCCACGTGAGGAATAATTGTCCAGTCATCCACCCCGGGTCATTAATGAGAGCTAACGTGCCTGTTGATGCTCCATAGAAAAGTTAATTTAAAAATTTTTTCCTGGCAAAACTCAGAACACGTGCAACAAACTGTGGTTGCAAGTTGAGCTCGCTCGGCGTTGGTTACAGTTTCAAACTGCTTCTTGCCTCTTTAACCTAGGTTTTTCTGAAGCTTTGAACTGTCGACAAAGCTGATCATCGATGTTTCCAAATTCTTGTCTCATAAATGTTATTTTCTAAAACTACTTGCTGCAGCTTTTCAAAGAATTTACTAATTTGTGGCGGAAGTTGGTTCAGGTTTTCTCAACGCAAGTTCAGGATGCTGTTTCGTTTCTGAAGCCCCGTAACCATTCCCCAACCTGAAACGGTTTATTTGACGTTAATGCAATGCAAGTTACAACAATTTAAATGCATTTAAACGCATTCTAAATGTGGTTTATAAAGGAATACGTATCAGCCACCTTTGTTTCATTGCTGTATCTATTCTCAAGCCCATTCCGTACAGCTAGTTTGTATGCCAACTTCCTACATCACTTAATGTTAACCCAAAAAGACAACGTTCAAATTTCTTGAAGTGTTGCATTAGTTCTGCTCCAAATCGTTTGAGAAAAGTTGTCTGATAACGACGTAAACTTTTTTGTACACAAACAACTTGTTTATTTTCCCCTCGGGCTCTCCTCAATGTAGCGTGTGGGACACAGAAAGTTTGTCATCGGAGTGGTTCAACAAATGAATTAGGTGTACCTGATTCCTTGTTTGATTCGGAGCGTTCACTATGCCCTCTAAATCCAGCTAAAAGACACGTAGCACCTGACAGTTTTTTAGTACTACTTTCGGCTCTGTTTCACAGTTTTGTTACCATGTTTTAAAGCGCTTGCCGTATTTTCCATCTAATAGTAAATCAATCCTGCGTTTAAAAAATTCTTCTAGAGCTATCCACCATGCATATGAGACTGACTGCTCGTGTCTTGGAATTGCAGTGTACAGATTATTTAAGGTCCGAATAACCACGATCTTTGCTGTTCCAAGATGATCTGTCTTTCTCAAGCAACAAACACAGCCAGCAGAACAGCATACACGGAGCTTAAGACTGCCGTACTAAAACTGTCAGGATTAAATGTAGCATAGACTTTCTCACGCTGTTCTCTGTATTCAAATTTTTGAGACCGGGAGTAGATCATATTTTAACAACTTGTAGTTTATTAATAAATGGACGCGTGAAGAGTTTTATTAAATATGATTAAATATTTCAGAATCACTCATCTTAGGGTCCAGTGGCAAAAATTCTCACTCAAATACATTGCACGACAAACTCAACTTTCATAACAAATGACCTTTAATGCACGCTGAATGCCATGACACGATCTGTATGCATTCCTCCTATTTCACATGATGTTGCTATGACGTCACTATAGCGGACTATAAGTTGAGAATACCTCAGTACTTTGCCGAGATATTCTCTAGAACTACTAAGAAACAAGCTTCCTGCACGTTATCTATCCAGCAACAGAAGGATTCTTCCTGGAAAAGAACTCATTGCTTGTTTGCCGGCAAAATAGTCCTGTTTAAATTACATGTTAATGAATACTTAGGAATTGAATTGTATTTAATACAAGATATACAGGGTTTGCATTGCATTCATGGAGAATACCCCCTGGAGAAGAAGTTCCCTGTTTTGCAAAGCAATCTGCAGTTCAATTGCCTTCGATTCACGCAAGGCCTAGAACTCACATTAGAATAAGCGCACCTCCGGGAGGCAGGGATAGGCAAGAGAGTACGAGGGTGGCTGAATCTGATGGCAACAGGCGCAGCGATTCCAGATTGAACATTCCCACCCACCGTTTCTATGGCCCCCCTGTTATCACGGACAGGTTCGGGCAGAGGGTTGCATGCCGGGGATGTAAGAGCGCTCTCCTCAAAGCCTTCCACCGCATACGCAGCACACCATCGACCATCGCGCCTAAATACTGCTACTCTGGAAAATGAAAGGATGCGAAATGAGGTAAAGGAAAATTCTACTCAAGCAATTGCCTACCTACCTGAGAAAACCACGAAAAATCGGGTGGCCGGTCCCGAATGCGAACCTTACGCAACCGCCTGAGCCATCCCCTGTAAAGAAACTAAGTAGTTTGGCCCTCAGACAATGTATAGATCATTTTACCTTTAATAGAAATCTCGACATCCTCATAGACACACAGCTCTATCGCAAGCATTTCAGCTTGGAAAATCCACGTACTCGAAGCAAGGGATTTTGAAATAGTAACAATGTGAGTCCATACCAGGCTGCCCATTCAATTTTGATCTCTCTGTATATTAGATAAGACCTCCATCTTCGAAATTCGGCCTTCCAGTACTACAAATATTGCGTTCAATCATAACCGCTTTAAAGGAAGGCCCAAAGTTGATTTTCTCTGTCATAATCTAATACGTGTATAATAATAATATGTCGTTTTGAAGTTTCTTCAGGATTTCCACATGGCCCCAGGTTTAAAGGTTTCACGCTGCTGTAGTATTAAGGAAGTAACCATATCCTCCTTCGCCTGTAGGCGTAGAGGAGATTAGCGTCATTGGCTGCGGTACGCGAAATAGCCGGGAAGCAAAACACCACGTTGGCGGCCAACTTGTATGACAGGTGGCCCATTTAAAGTGTAAAAAGCCAAAACTCGTTAAGTGCGCAATAAAACCAAATGCTGACTTTTTCTAAACTGCTGAGGAAGTAACCCCCATAACAGCGCCATGGGTAATTCGTAAGTGTGCCCATTACGGGGAGGGGGATGGTAACCGGTGTTTTAATTAAAACAATGTCATTTTTAGATATTTATACAATCCTCAACAAATTAAGGGATTTTAAATTTTTCTAAAGTCATAAAGTGCTTCAGACAACACTTAATAAATATAAAATCTCCTGGCACTATTACAATTTGCTTGTCAGGAAATACCAGAAAAAAATCTGCGAAAAATTGTTGCTAAGTGATCATAGGTAATCATGCTTGTTTTGAGATTAAGTAAATATAGTTTGATTTGCTAATATTTATTTTTTATGATGTGGATTTTCAGGATTTAATTTTGTAATAAAGAATGTTTTAAGCAAAAAAATTATTGAATTTGCCGAGAACTATCAAAATATATAAAAGTGTTAAAAATTCCAAGTTTACTCCGTAAAAAGAATCTATTCATGTTACTCATGGCGTTATGGCCACTTCGTTCGGTACGTTCAAAAATACTATGCACCTAAATTTCCTGGTCCATACGAAGGCGATATGCTTGTAAAACTGTATATAAGCCAAATTGTTAGAGATTATGTTGCGTTACAAGCTTAATTTTAAGTAGAATAATTTTTAGGTAAATAACCTGTGAAATAAGACCACACCCTTATGTATTAATTGTAACCAAAATAAATAAGGTTTGTTGTTTTATTAAATATTATTAAAATAAGCAAATTAATTGTAATCGTTTACAGAAAAAGAATTAACGTATATGGAATCGTCAATGGTTGGAAAAGGGCACTAACTGCAATGTAATAAATACATAGGCCTCAAAGTTTCCCCCACACTTGCCACTCCTTACAACTTTAAAACATACGCTGACTTATGAGACACTACCAGACATTAGTGTAACAGATGGAATAAGAGAATTGTATGTCACTAATGGATTTGTTTCTAGTCTGTTTAGAGCTAATTTTAAGTAGTTTGTATTGTGCTTATTTGCTTTCAAAATTGTAGTCTTCCATGACAAACTAAGGTTATCTTATAACTTCCACGTGCTTGGTGCTAACTTGATAGAAGCAGTGGATTCGTGACTGGTAGCACAAATTATGGATCGTGTTTGCTTTACCATTTCCTGGATATAACAGGTGATAATGCCGGAAATGGCTATCTGGTCACAAGCGTGTTCACGTTTTGTAAAGGTTCTTGGAGAAGCTTGTAATATCTTTCCTACAATTTTGATTGTTAAATGTCAAGTTTGTTTTGTATAGATATGTAAATATTTAATTTATACTGTATAAAGTGCCATAATAAATGTTTGTTACAAATGTTGTTAAAATTTCTCTATCCATTTTTCCTTCTGCGTGTTATCACTGTTTGGTAAGTTAGTTTATATGTTGTCTGCCAATAATTTCATTTTGTGCTTACAGGTGACGATTCCAATACTGAAGTGCGAATTTAATTTATCGCAATATACAGAGTGTAAAGTGAAATTTGTAGATATACACAGTTATGGGTGCTTCATACGTATGATAATCGAAGTTTTTTCATAATCACGAAGAACTTAAAACTACCGCCTTAAATATCTCCTAATCTGTGCCGTAGATACAGGGAAACTTTCGCTCACACATCTATAGCATCTAAGATAGCAGCTACAGCAAATCTTTAATAGAAAATACCATTCATTCCTCTCATTTAAGAATGGCAAGTGCGAAGGGAATCCAAAAGTAATCACGATTCACATTTACGCTATCCTTACCATGTCATACAATGTACGCAGGGCGATTCAACGCAAGCAAAGTTTTACAGTTGCCATAAAGATTAATTGTACTGAGATTATAACCTATTGACCTAATTGTTGGTTAAACCAGGCATCATCAATACATAGCTCTCTAACCTGCTCCGCTCCCGTTAGCGTCTGCCACAAGGAAAGCTGAGCAGCAGGCCGGTTTGTAAACTCAGTGGCGTTTCCTGTAACTGCACGTGAGTGACTTTGCGATACAAATTGATCTGAAGTGTTATAATCATATTGTGTTACGGACTACATTGTTCATATGATTATACACTATTATTATTGATGGTGGTGGTGCTGGTGGCAGCGGCGACGGCGGTATATAATACAATTAGCAAGTTCAATATGCGAGACAATTTGAGCATTGCATCATAGGAGGGATTATACAAGCAAGAATAATAAATAATCTAACAAAAACGTGATAATTCATATGTTCAAAGGCTAAATAAACAAGTTCAACAATAGCCATAAATTACAGTACGATAAAATTTACTGGACTTAAATCCACAAACGTACAATTTAGCTGTTCCAATAAAGCTGATCGTTCTTTGTCTGGTATTTTTATACTGATTCGCATAACAAGACGAATAATGGAGTTGTACACTAAACTTTTTATATGATTTAAAATCGCTTTACAGCATTATATCGTACTGTAATAAAATATGTTTCCTCCCAAGTAGGGTTAAATAGTGGGTATTGTTGGCCTACGCGTTGACGTACTGTCCTCCATGGTAAATGAAAATTACCCGATAGAACCGCCGGTGCTCTAAGGGAAGGTATGATTGACGTCAACATGTTCCTCTTTGCTCCTCTTTCAGTTGCTCCCATCACGCTAATGTACTAAGCAAGTAAGCTCTCAACCGGTCTGCTCGGTACTTGACGATAGCTGGGTTAAACTAAGAACCCCGGGCTTAAAGTAGTTACGATATTGTAAGTCGCTATTGGGATATGTCATCTCAAAATAATTTGAGATCTCCTTATGATTTATTGAGAAAACTGCTAGTCAGTTTGTGAATTTAATGTTGTACCAGCCTTAAATTCTTCGTGTTGCCATGGTAGGTCATTGGTTAGAGCAACGGACGGAAACCGGAAGATCCGTGGTTCAAATCCCGGCTACAGCATTGAATTTTTCCATCGTCTGATTCTACCTTTCCATTAATTATTTATATAAATTAAGAAAGTTGTGATTAATGCTAATACTATGTTATTTTATACAACACAGGAAAACATTTAATTTCTTGAAAATTATGTCCTGTAAGTGACCTCCATTTCTGGGACGACAATCTGCCAGCATAAACGCATATCGTCAAACGATAATTGTAACTATCTCTGTGAAGTTGGCTTTACAATCCCCACGGTAGCAGTAAAAATGTTCCAGCAAGATGGTGCGGTGTCACATCACACGTTGCTAGAATTTTAATGACAGTTGTGCGTCGGCTCTTTAGGAATTAGACGTATCGAAAAAATGGAGACATTGTGTGGCCTCCAAGATTCCCAAATTTATCTGTCTATGACTACTTTCTTTGGGGAATATTTGAAAAGCAGCGTTATTCAAATCTCCGCGAAACCTTGTGGATCCAAACGACAATATTCACAGCGAAATTAATACTATTCGCGTTGAAATTTTACCAAAACCGTTTAACGATATACACCATAGGCTGGAGACTGTCGTCGCAAAAATAGAGGTAATTTGCGGGACATCTTGTAATTTTCAAGAAATTAAATATTTTGCTGTGTTGCATAAAATGATACATTGTTGGCATTTATCTAGTGTATTTGTTAATTTACATAAATCTAATTGTTTACTACACATGTGTAAACATTTGGTTTCATTGAATCACCCTTTGCTACCGAGCGAAATGCCTCAGGCACTGCGTATGCGGCTCGCATTCGGAAGTTCGCGTGTTTAAATCTCCTGTTTTAGTCAGTCTGCACAGGTTTTATCGTGGATTCATCAGTCGTCACAAAATTCCGGATTAGATATTCACTACCGCAACCCAAGTTACACCCAAAGAGTAAGGGAAACATAGGTAAATAAATAGATGGCACATGAAGGCGACTACACAACTAAGGCCATGTATCAAGTTATCCAAGTAGGTGGTGCATGGAATGCGAATAGGCAACTAAGCTCATCTGTTCGGCATTGCATTGACAAGGAGTAGTTACATAGCTAGTAGAGCAATCCCAAGATCACATAAGTCCACTTTCTGATCAAATCAATTGCAATTTTTTAGCACAGAATGACGACTGTGCAACTGAGGTCACATAACAGGTTACTCAAACAGGTAATGCATCAAATTGATTGCGCAACTAGTCCATCTACTACATATTAAATCAAGGTAACAGCAAACATACATCAGTCTCCGCGAATGATTGAGCATAAATGGTATGCATATTGGCATCTATAATATGGCAGCTTTCACCTTTAGTAGAATAGTCCGTTCCGCTGCACAGCTAAATTGAGAAGTTTCCGATACATCAGAGGATTAAAAACAAATCTGATTCTCCAAAGTAGAACACAGCACAATTGTACGCTTAATTGAGTCTGCCGTCTTTATTTTTAGGATCTGTTACTGCCATCTGTAAGTGCACAAGATCTAAAATGACGTCATTATCAGAAATGAAATAAAATAAGTCGGATATCGATATTCCGAATATATTATACGTTGCGTATTCCTTCGGCAAACGAAAAGTAACTATGAATCTCTTTCTCATTTCTAAAGTTACACAAGTCCATCATAAATCACACTTATTTTATCTGGTTTGTAATGTAGTATTCGCGCCATTTTATAATACTCTTATTGGCCTATATCGTAAACAATACCTTACCATTCTCACTTTTCCAGTGCGTTTTACACGTAAGTAGGTATTAATTATAAATCTTAAATAAATATTTGAATGCTGTTAAAAAGGAGAGAAGCAAAATAAGTTTTTGTGTTGTTGCGTTAAGTTCAAACTAGCAAAAAGAAAAAAACTTGAATACGAGGACAATTTCAGAAATAATGCACACTGCGCGTGCGCTACCTTGACTTTTGAAATGCATGGTAGTGATCTGTTAGGATAAGTGTGAGCACAAGTTTAGATAGATTTATATCTCTCTTTTGGCAAGTTTAACGTCCTTTAACCAGCAGGTCATATCGGACGATGAATAAAATGGGTGGAATGATGCGTAAATGAGCCCGGTTCCATAGAAGTTTCCCAAAGTTCATCTTTTCAGGATAAGAGAAAATTCCGGGAAACACCTAAACCGGGTAACTTACCCTAATCGAGATTCGAACTCGAGACAGGCACTCTTGAATATGAGGCAGACGTGCTACCCCCACAGCACGGAGGTGGGCATTTAACTCGTGTTTATAAATGCTTCGTCTACAAACTGTTGAAATCGACGATGAAAATGGTAGATCAAGTTGTGTTTTAAATATAGGATAGCTAATTAAAACTGAAACGTATGTCAACAGAAATGTTTAATTACTAACTTTAATTAGTTAATTAAACAACTGCTAATGTTTAATTAGTAAGAAACTGAACTGAAAAATCAGCCAGAACCGACCACAGCTTTTGGGAGTCAGGTGAATTGATTCTCCAAATTAATGCATAGCCTCATATCGAAGAGCCAGCATGTGCTGGCCGATTGCAATTGGGAAACACTTCCTCGCTCTGTCCTGACATGAGCCTCCCTGATTATGACATTTACCCAAACTCAAAAATCCGCGTTGGAATCAGCGTTTTACAGCCTTAAATGGTCTTAACCGGCGCATCCAAGAGTTAGACTTCAAAAGAGAATTAAATGGGATCCAAAAGCTGCCACAATGTTGGAAAACAGTCATTCAACTCCACAGAGATAATTCTGAATGGCATTAATTACCTAGAAAAAATAAAATCCATGGCAAATAACTGCATTATTTCTAGATCGCATAAGTATTATTAACTATATGCAACATAAAAAAATATATTGTATTTTGTCACAAACTATTTTTTGTCCTTTATATTAAAACTAGGGAAAGGCTTAAATATATTGGTAGAGACTGGCTTAGGCCACTGGTATTTTCTTTCCTTTAGCACTTAATATTTGCTGCACTACATGGCAAGGTGGGTTTTTTTTCCCTTTCCTATGCATAAGTCGTACCGAAAGTAAGACGTCCAAATCTGGAAACCTGCACAACAATATCCACCTGTGTAGGTACAACGTGCTGCAGAGTTATTCAGCTCAAGAGTGTGCTAAGTCTTTCGTTGTTTCATCTTTCTACAGCTCCGCTTCATTTATACATATCACCAAGATGGCTGCAGTTCCTCAAGACCTCCCAAGTTACATCAGGTTCATTTTCTAAGGTATTTTAACACTAATGTTTAAAATATAATAATTTAGCCTCCTCTTAGTGCGTCAGGTAAGTGAATGACTTAGGTACAGGTACAGATGGCTAAGAACACGCAATATTCATTATGGAACAGTATACCAACGCAAATTTTTAATTCGTAGTGTACATATTCAGCAGTTAATAATACATGTTCCTTTAACTTGAATAAATAGGTTCTTTAGTTGATTTACTTTTAATTTCCTCTTTCGGTGTAAAAACTGGCCACCACTCGCTTCTCTAATACAGCTTTTAAGTGGATATATTATCTTATTTGTCTTTTTTTAATTTCTATTTAAATTCTGGATCTGCCTAGAGTTTAAGTACATGTGTTTTCTTCTTAGCTGTTTCTGAAAATGAGTAATTTTGAATGTAAGACCTTGCCCGCCAAATAATATTGGATATGAAGCTGTAGGTAATGGCATTTTCTAACAAATCACGAAATTTGTACTTCATCATATGGGTATATTAATGTAGCTACCTAGTTGGCACTTTGCTACATATCACGCAACTTTGTGAAACAGTGTGCTCATAATCGCCATCATACATTTTTTTTATGAACTATGTGTTTCTGTGCTAAAACAATACGGAAAATGGAACGTCATGCTTCACTATCTTTTACATGGCATATTTAGCACCATATACAGGTAAATATATAATACTGGAATAATTCAGATAAAAACAGGACAGGAGTTTACATAGCATAAATGTGCAAAATACACTATTTGTGTCATTCTAATTTGTACTTGAATGTTTAAAATTATTGCCCAAATTAAGACATATAAGATGCAGAATCGTTTAGCATACAACGACTAATTCTCAAAACCATCTAAGCATTACAACGTAACACACTAATGAGCGTTATCTCTACATATCTACATCTTTAACTTGTATTCCAGTGTTAATCAAAATACGAGTAACGTAATATTGTACAAGACATTGGGCAACTACAAAATAATTGTAAGACTACACATTTCGGCCAATCAATGAGCTCAGTACTTCTCGACTGATCAGTGACGATGCAATTATACTGACTATTCTACTCTACGTCAGATATAAATCAATTCTAATACTCTATAATTAACGATAAATGTACATGCTCTGGGAAGTCATCCCTTGTTCCTTTAGGAACAGATACAACGAACATGTGCGTAGTGGAAATAAGCGCTAAGTTTCAATGACAGAATGATCTCTAAAAATCTGGCCAAAGTGAAAGGTTTTGAACTGGTTAAACAACGCAAACACAGCAGATCGCAAATGTTTAACAGACCCAGCAGCTAACATAAGAAAGATAGGAAGATGATAAATATTTTGACAAATAAGAAGAGCCACCTTTAATTTTTGATCAGTAACTATGCTGACATACATAAAATCACAGCTGCTACAACCAGTGCTTTGATGCTAATTTGTCATTTATTTTGAACATATTTTGTGAGTTTTATTCATTTTGGCAGTCATAGTAAATGCAGCTCGTGACTTGAGGATTGCTAGAGAATCTGAAAATATATCGTGGTATTTAAATGATAATAGCATTCTGCTTAAAAACTAAAACTCTAAGTGATAGTTTTACTTTCTGTAGCACCGGAAATGCGCGTTTGAAAACTCAGATAAATACCAACTTTGCATTTAAGTTCAGCATTTTCCAAAGATGCGACACGAAGATTTTCAAGAAAATCCCCTCCCTGCACCAAACTACTCCTTACAAGTCAAGAGTTTCATTATTTTTAATTTTCTGAAAACTGGCTCCTTTTGATTAAACTACTATATGTTTAAGACATTTACTTGTAATAAAACGTATATCTTAAATTTTCTGTAAGTAGAGTTAGAAGTTGGAATTAATTTTGTATAATTTTGCATAGCTGGTAAACCATAGGCAAAACTTACTACACTGCAAATGCAGATCATTTCAAATAATTCTTTTGTATGGCATTTCAAAGCCCGTATATAGCACTCGCATTTTACTTTCTTTAACATGTACATAGTAGAAAGAGAAGGTATTCCATTCCACCCAAAATTTCGATACTGAGATTTCACAGGAAATGAAGGTTTTGAGGCCCCCTGAATAAAAAGAAAGCATTTTTAGAAAAAGATCCGCACTTGTTTGCGCGCGCGCGTGTGTGTGTGTGTGTGAGAGAGAGAGAGAGAGAGAGAGAGAGAGAGAGAGATAGCAGCATAACTTAAAAACGAAAAGTCGATAAACACCAAACTTGGTATTTAGATTCAGTACCTTCTAAAGTTGCGATACGAAGATTTTCAAGAAAATCTCCCCATCCGAAATTTCCCTTTACGTGGAAGATTTTTCGAATTTTTTTATTTTCTAAAAATGGCTCTAACGATTTTGATTAAAATGCCATATATTGATATTTACATGAC
Source organism: Deroplatys truncata (assembly GCA_030765065.1). NCBI lineage: Eukaryota > Metazoa > Arthropoda > Insecta > Mantodea > Mantidae > Deroplatys > Deroplatys truncata. The sequence continues at coordinate 108,805,966 of CM060976.1, forward strand.
AAATAAAATGTGTATCCTAAACTTTCTGGGAATAGCCTTTGAAGTCCTCATTCGGAAGGCATTTTGTATAATCGTGTATAACTGTAAACGTTAAGCGATAGGCTAAAACGAACTACACAAGAAATGCAGATCTCCTTAAACCACACAATTCATTTCCAATAACTTTTTTTGTTCTTCTGTCTATCTTTGAACAGCATAACTTAAAAACGAAATATCGGCAAAGTCCAAACTTGCTATTTAAGTTCAACATGTTCCACGGATGCGACACGAAGATTTTCAAGATCGGATTACGTAGAAATATATTCGTTATATTTTATTTCCTATAATTTTGATTAAAATGTCACATATTTAATATATTGGCATGATATATGGAATTTTCTGTGAATGTGGTGTGAATTTACCTTAATTTGGTCACATTTTGTACAGTTTTGTATAATAAGAAAATGTTAACAGATAGACAAAATCTTACTACAGAAAAAATACGGAGTTCATTAAAATGCACAATCTGTGATAAAGTTTTTCATATCGTTAGCCGTTTTGGAAATATCCCTTTGCAAGTGCAGACCTTTGCTAAATAAGGCATGCTTGAAAGCTTGCGATTCTTGCTTTTTTCTCGATTTCTTTCCTTTCCATCAAAGGATTCATTGTTGCCACGAATAAACATTTGAATACTACTTCCGTATGTCGAAACTTTCTTGCCTAATTTGAAGCAATTCTTAGGTAATATCGTGAGAAACGCAGTGAAGATAGAAGAATAACGTTTTATTGAATAGTATGATCTATAAAATGTGATTTTTTCGTTGTAGAAAATGTGTGAATGCGTCACATCAGAATTTTTTCTCCTGCGACTGCTTCAGCTCGATTAGACGGAGCAAAAGCATTTGCCTGTATTTGTGGTTTTGCATATTATAATCTCAAACGTGCAGTTGTTGAAATAATTTAATTTAAAATATCTACCCAGTTCTACTTGGAGTACAAACTAATGAGATTGTATGCGTGGGAAAGATGAAAGGAAAATCGTAATTGTGGCCATGGTTATATAATAAAACTGTTTTTGCATTTTGATTATCTCGCCGAATGCAAGTTATAAAAGCTGATAGTTTCCCTTTGGTAGTTAAACTCCCTTGTTAAATTCGTTTGCTATGGTAAGGTAATCATTTAGAATTCAAACAACAGCCATTCTTTAAGCTCAAATTGCCGAAAACCCATTAGCATTCGTAATATTTCTGAATAAAGTGCGGTTTCCTTGTATCGAAACTGCATTCGGAACACGCTTGGTCATCTTGCCCGAAAGGGAATGTATCGCTTTTAACAGAAGTGTGAATAACTATTCCGTAATATTGCCTTCCGTTTTCTTACACAAAATAATAACACCATGTTCACAATTTACAATTAAATGGATATGGATTTTATATTTATCTCTGTTAAAACGTAATTACAAATATTAAATATTGGAATATTTCTTAGTAAAATAATTTTGTAACAATGAGTGGAAAACTTCCAGATGCTTAATAGTACGCATATCTCACTCTAAAATGACATAAAATTCGGTTAAACATAAGTCAAGTCTCCAATTCTTACAAAATATTAACCTGAATTTGTATTGAGTATAGTATCGTATTCTAAATGATGTATAAATAACAATTTTTAGACAGAAAAATCTCTTGTTTGCCAACTATATATTAGATCCGTTTTATTATTTTGTTCTTTAAGAAATGCTGACAAAATGCACCAAAGAAGCTTTTGAAATTAAGGAAGCACTACAGCACGCCATTCAAAATGCCAAACAAACAAACAAACAAATAAATTATGTAATTTACACTGATTCACAAGTGCAATTCTTGCTTGCCAGAATCTTAGGTCCTAAGCAGCCTTAATAAGTGATATACTTTACTTATATTCTACCATTCGGCACTCTGGGAAACAAATAACCCTCACTTGGGTACCCTCACATGAAGGGAATGTAAAAGTGAAGCTGTAAAGAAAGCCACCCGACACCGTATCAGTGACCATGAAATAACTTCAACACACCATAATATTATTAGCTACACTAAATGATTACTTATGGAGACATGGAAGAAGTTATGGCCAATAACCCCCAGCAAACTGCTAGATGCCCGCGCTGGATTCACCAATTTCCTTGAACCTCTCGAAACAATTGAACGTCGAGAACAAATAGTAATTACTCGCCTCAGAATTGGTCACTGCAAACTGACACTCATTCATCCTTAATAAAGAACCACCATCAAAACGTGAGACCTGTAATGCAACGCTTTCTGTGCAATACATTCTGCTGCGATGTCCAAAATACACCAGATGGATACTTCAGGCTGCCTTTAGTGACCTACAAGACGCTCTAAATAACCACCAAAGAATGAAAACGACTGATATTTATAAGAAAATGTAAACTTTTTGAGTTGCTGTAAAGTGTGTTACCATTTTGCAACTTATTATCATATTTTCTATCATATAAAGTTAAAAGGTCGTGATATGACCATGCTATTAAACCGACCCAAAGTAAATCAAAGTTTTAAAAAAATATATTACTCCGTTACCGCGGCAGTGTTACCTTAGTTCGCTTTCGAATAGCGGGATTCAATTGTCTTACTGGTCTGCGAATGCGTGTTCAAATAAGGTCATGCTGTTCGAGTTAAATACGGCTAGGCACTTTACCGATTTTTTCCATGAAAGGTTTGATTCCCTTTTTAACAATTCACACAACGTAAAGCAAGCTTTGCCAGGTGTCCAGCTCTTAGGATTCCAAGAGTGATTCCCCGTAAACAACCACTGGAGACATGTCGACGCCTTGGCTGTAGGCTTTTGTTTCTTCCGACCAGCTTTGAAGGGCGATTCCATTCAACCAGCAGACAAATAATATTGCATTTAAATCATGAAAATTAGCTACAGGTGTGACATTTTCATATTAAGTTCTAATTCCTCAGAATTAGAGCTTAAAACTACGGAAATTATCGATAAATGGGATACTTATTTGCTATTTCAAATATCAATTTGCTCTTCCCAGTACCGACTTGATGTAATTATAGTATATATACTGTTACTGGCTATAGCAAAACCACTTAGAGTAAACAAGAACAAATATGAAAAATGCTATTCATTTGTCAATAGTTAACACACCGACTACCACGACGTTAATGACATTGCAAATGCATCAGAATACTGGCGTTTTACTTTCATATCCTTCCATCCCAACCATCTATCCTCTTCGTTTTTAACGAAATTTCGTTGCTTATGCTTTTATATCCTAAACATGTAGGCTCAGAATTATACATAGAAAGAGCATACGTTCCGGGATTTTCTGTGATATTATGAAGGCTTTGTATCACAGATTCTGAAGCGAAAACCCACTTATTTTTCTCAAATTTGGAGAACATATATTTCCAACAAGGGCATAACTTGGGACGCAGTTTGAGTGGGGGGAAGTAAGTGAAAGCTACACAACGACACGCAGTAAAAATCGTTTAAATTTAGTTTTCATTCACCCTTACGAATATAAAACATACATTTTAAATTAATAATGAAAATGGTATAGTAATAATAATAATAATAATAATAATAATGGAACACCACCACCTTAAGCAGGTTTAGTTCGATTATCAAACTGATTTAGTTCCTCATCTCTTGTTAATTAACAACCCTTAATAAAAATCTGGTGTGTAACACTCACGACTTTTATTTAGATTTATTTTCATAGTTGGAGTAAAACTATATAGGTATAGTAGTATAGATTTCCATTAAAACGATTAAATAAATAAGCTACATAAACATTCGGTCTAAAGAGGGTGTTAAAATAATGTTTCCCAAGGTTTATTACTGTTATTTAGTAAACCTCAGGTCCTCCAAAAAGAATAAAAAGGAAAATAAAAGATTTGAATTTAAGATATCTCATGCAGTTCATCTTACAGTTCTTGCGTGCCTTGTCTGGTCTCATGCTTTATCAGTATATTACCAAAAATACCGGTAAAATCACTATCAGACTACGATAAAAATGAAGGGTTTTAATATAGCGGTTTCTAGGAGTATAGGTGTATATTAAACTGGTATTATATCTAAACATATATTATTTTGGTGTTGCATTTGTATTAACACGGTTTGCCTAGAATCGGATGTTTAATAGTCGCATACTTAACTCTCTTTGCCGAGCACAATTCAAACTTATTTTTAAAAGGATAAAACTCATCTACGCACCTAATGATGAATATCAGCTTGCAAATCCGTTTCTACTATGCAATATCAGGTGATATATTTAGTTGCATGCAGGAAGATGAGCTAACCGTCAATTGTTTGTAAACACAAATTGATATATGTTTGTTTTGAACTCGTGGGGTAACGAGAAATGGGCGCAATATTTCAGGGGTACTCATAAGGCATCAATAAGGGTGGTACAGAGGGTTGCTATCCGTTATTCTATATCAGTGGTTTATATTTCTTTTTTAAGGTTGTCAAATAAGTCACAAAAATAAAAATACTTATTGTTAGTTTCCCTAGCTCAAAACAAAATAAATAAAACTACAAAGTACTGTAATATAGAGTTTCGTTTTTACATGAAAAACTGTAAACTCAAGCTAGACTTTGAAGTATTTGCTGCTTCATACTTCGAGAAACCAGCCTATTCAGTGCTTTCCGCGTGATTTTGGATCACATGCATGTGTTACTTGTTTCGTTTAGATTCATTGACAAGTTCTTCCAACTCTGCTGTATATTGAAATGATTCCTATAGATTTTCTGTGATTGTGGAGTGTAACAAACAGTATGTGTAACACCTTGCGAAATGCACATCATGTTTGTCACCCCGCATTTACAGGTAATCAAAAGCAGCTATGTTACCATCCAGCAGACTAATAGGCTTATCGGTAACTAAATGAGACAATAAGTGCATGAAATGCACATAACCACGAGGATCCTGTCATGTGAGTAGCGAAATGCAAAATGTTATCTGTATCACAAATAAAAGCCAAACAAAAGGTAGACCAAATGTATAAACAGAGATCACTGAGGGGACATACTGTACCTTCTGGAACTTCACATGTTGCAAGAGAAGAAGAAAACAAACTGAACTGCAGATGGCGAAGATGAAACAGTGTTGTATGCACTGTTTTAGGCAACAACTATTACAGTAAGTTTTGTCTCTTAGTTCGTGCATTAAAACTGTCAAAACATAATTATAAGAAAATTCGTCTTCTTCTTTAATAGATTACCCTCCTCTTTGTAGGACTTACACCCCCAAGGACTTACAACCCAATGCCATGTGTCAGTAGCCTGTCGAGGAGCAAGCAAACTCTGGAGGATCATAGCATATTCAGAATGGGCGATAAGCCCAATGCTTGGTATGGCGGTGAAGAAGAAGGAAATGAAATGTAATGAAATGTACGTAGTGCTGAAAGGGATGATAGGAAAATTCACGGATCAAATTATTCCAACCCAGCATTCACCTAGCGACCGAGGAAAACCCGTAAAAACTTTCGATCAAATTGGAGTTTGAACCCGGGACTTCCCGAATGCGGGCCGTAGTCGTTACCACCTGAGCAATTCCGCTCGGTAATTATAAGAAAATTATAAAATTTATTTTTATGCCAATGTTTCATACACGCGACATTTTAATAAAAATCTAAGAGCCGCTTTGAAACATTAAAATCCATCTTTTGAAACATGCTGAATTTAAATACGAGTTTGGCCACCGACTTTTTCGTTTTTTAGTTATGCTACACACACACACACACACACACACACAAACATACACGCACATACAGCTTTTTGAAAAGTATCTTTTGGTTTAAGGAGTCTCAATACAAGCATTTCTGGTGAAATTTCAATATAGAATTTTTCGGTGCAATATAATACTTTCACTACCCGCCATAGGTAAACGGAAAGAAAGTAAAAGCTATGTGTTTCAGAGTCCCTATTACCTTCTACCATATTGCCCCTTCAAGCTGCTAATTTGCGGATGCCCTTGTGTACTGGTTAAGACCTGAGAAAATATAATTTAAAAGTAGATAAGACTGCTCGCAGGCTGATGACAAAAACAATGATTACACGGTATAACTTTTATATGTTAATAAATATACGTTTTTCCAGTAATAATGTTTAATTCAGCTTTTATGAGTTTACGTCATTATCCCCTGTCTAAAATATTTAAATGGTTGGAAAAATAAAAATAAAATATATTCTAATAAAGACTTATTTGGGGTAAGGAGGAATTTCCTAAAATTTTATACCTTGCATCGTTATCAGAGGTCTTGTTTATATGCCGAGTTACAGGTTTTGGTTTTCTTTCTGAACTTTATTGCGTTGAAAGAGCTTTGAAATATTAATTTCTGCTGAAATGTAGATACTGAATGTTTTAATGGATTGCAAGATTACATCACCCAGGGTAAAAGACATAGAAAGCAAAATATGAAAGATTTTTATACATAAAAAGTGTGAGTGTGTGAATATCTTACACAGTTGCCAGATTCAGCAGTGTAGTAAGAAAAATATTAAGGGAGAGTTTATGTATAGGGATCCATTTTTTAAACAATCTGTATCGACATGCGGCGCAAAATATATCGCTACCAATGATACAATTAGGAAGTATCTCGTTCCCACGATCTAAAATGCTGCTATTGTTTTGATGAAGCTACTTTTGCTATTAATTTTTTAATTATTTTTAGCGAAGGGGAGGAGTTCCAACCCCCAACCTCCTAGCTACTCTGGCCAGATGTTGTTAGCCATGCTGCTTTTCATCTTCATAGACAATGATGAAGATACTACCTGGACTCAAAATAAATGTCGGAGAATTCCTAGGTTTTCCGTTGTAGGCGCAAGAAGTGAACATAATGGGTCGAAATGCACCAAAATCGTTGAGATTTAAGACAGATCTCATTGAAAAAAGCAGCTTTCAACTGCAGTGGTTGAACAAGCCGGAGTAAGGCAGCATATTACTAACACAAGTGCTCTATTTGGGTGTGTTTCAACCCATATGCCCACGACCTGACCATCCTTGTTTTTGCGGTACGGTAGTTGCCCGCTAGCGCACCATATTTGGGGTGGCGACGACCTGGAAGTATTGCGGGCATTCTTTTGTTCGAGGACTAGCGTTTATTTACGATTATCGGTTCCCTGCTGAATCCGGAAGTAGATTGTAGCAATGGTGTTTTTAGCGTTAGGACGGCAGTGATACACTCTAGAAACCTCTGTTTGGAATCTATAGTGCAGTGACACGAGTGCCTTGATAACTGCTTTTTGCAGTAACAAACACCACGCAACTCCATGAAACAGGCTTCAGCAAACGTCCATTTCAATATGGGGCTGAAGGATTTCCTATCTCCGTCACTATACGTTGTAATACAATCAGCTGTTGTGCATTGCTCAAAGGATTCATTTGGTTTCAATTTCTTTCTTTCCTTCCTTTGTACTTCTTTATTTTTCTCGACAAATTTTGTATTATTACCGTTATAAGTTCTACCATGTCTGTAGAATAGCAGCATGCCCGTAAAAAATAATGTCACTGTTTACTTTAAAATCTCATATTTGAAAATTAAAAACAACATTCATATGACTTTCTATACCCACTGTAATTTGTACGTTTTCCATAAGCTGTTGCTACCGAAGCCTCCTTCCCCCCACCTAGCTTCTTTATGTCAATTGAGATGAACGTCTGCAGAAATGTTTCGTTACACATTTCGTTATAGGTACAAGGAGTATTTAGGAGGTTGATGGTTAAGTCTTCAAATAGTAGATCGCCACATGCTGGGTTTAAAATTCCATACTCTTTGCATGCCACCACGAGGAATAAAAGACTTAGCACTTCAAAAATTCTGTGTTGCACTTACACGACTTTCTCTATTCTTGTACAAACTATATTTACAAACGCTTATTGTCCATCTAGATAAACATTTGCAGAAACTATCTTATTGCTAGTTTTCTTGTAGGTACAAGGGGATTATGGTAGGTTTTAAGCGATAGTGAAATCTTTTAACAGCTGATTGCTATGTGAAGTACTTCATCCTCTTTGCGTGTGCAGGCATAAAAAAAAGCAATAACGAATTTCCATCAGAAAAAGTATTGGAAAATTCAAATATCTAAAAAAATGATTCACCCCACCCAAAAAAACAAAAACATTTGATACAAATTGTTAACTTAAATTGATATAAATGTTTTAACGTTATCTACATTTTTATGTAGTAAAATTTTGCGTATCTCTTACGGTTTACCAGTCATGCAAAAGCCATTCAGAATGAAGAGGACTTTTGGGGACATTCTCAGAAAATTCAAGATATACGTTTCATTTGCCATGAAAGTATCTTAAACATATGATATTTTAACCAAAACCGTTAGAGCCATTTTTGAGAAAAACAAAATTTTCGAAAATTTTCCATATAAAGGGTAGCCTGGGATGGGGGATTTTCTTAAAAATCTTCGTGTCGTATCTTTGAAAGATACTGAACCTAAATACCAAGCGTGGAATTTATCCGACTTTTCGTGTTTGAGTTATGCTGTTCACATACACATACACACACAAGGACGTTTTTCTAAAAATACTTATTTTGTATTCAGGGGTCTCAAAACATGTATTTCCGGAGAAATCCCGGTATCAAATGTTTGGGAGGAATACAATACTTCCATACTTACTCTACGTAGTAGAGAAAATAAAAATGTATGATCAATAATTGAAGAATTTAAAACAAAAGCAATGAATATCTCGGAAGTGGTTAATAACACAAACATTATTTAATATAAATGTTGCATTTCAGTGAGGACTACATTTTAGTGTAGTGAGGTTTTGTCTATCTCTTATGATTTACCAGTTATACAAAATTCATTCCGAATGGAGAGAATTTCATAGATTATTTACAGAAAATTCGATGTACACAATACATTTTAATTGCCATTCCAATACCTCAGAAAGGCGATATTTTAATCACAGCTTTTGGGTATATTGGACTTTGCTTTTCGTCTTCGATACAGATTTCCTTCATTGCTCCGGACGAACTTCAGCCAAATGGTTGTTTAATGTGGGGGAACTTCTTGAAAATCTTCGGCTGCATCTTTAAACGGCAATTGATTCAGGTATCAAATTTAGTATTTGACTTTTCATATTTGAGTTATGCTGTTCAAATCCCTGCCTCCCCTGCGCGCGCGCGCGCAAACACACACACACACACACACACTCCACACACACACACACACACACACACACACACACAATGCCTATAATATGTGCTATTTTCGAGGTAAATTCTTAAGTTTTGCGAAGGTTTCGTAGTACCTACATGATGTTAGATAACAATTTAGAGGTTTGTTAATTTTTTTAATTCCTAACACGTAATGCTAGGTGATAATACAGGAAATCGTGAAACGTTTGTCATCTTTTGCCGCTAGATACGAGGCGTATTTTTAAAGTAAATGCCGATATTCTTTTTAAAAAAAATTACAGAACATTATTTTCCAAATACTTTATTATCATTCATTACCTTACGCCTTACGCTACTTCTCCACGTAAACACCCCGTTATTCAGGCATTGTTATAACGGGAAACCAGTATTTGTATGCCTTCGTCAAAGAATGATGCCGCCTGTGATGAAAGCCAAGTCTGCCCTTCTTGTTTCGCAACACTGCGGATTTGGCACCAAGCGATTTTCATCTGTTTCTTCATCTGAAGAAATTCCTTTTGTGGAAAACATTTTAAACGACGACGATGTTGATATTAAATACAGCTGTAAAAGTTATTTATTTCTGTGGTTATACAGCCTTTGTGCGCCTACCACACACGACTGCAGCATTATTTGCACTGATGTGAGAAGTTCCAGAAAAACTTTAACTGAGATGAATTGCATTTACATAAATATTTTACTGTTACAATTAGAAATTACATTTTCAGGAGGTAATCAATTTACAATTGCTAATTGTCAGGAAATCACTTTTTTACTTAAATTCCTTGACCTCTTCACCCACACGCATTTCTTTCGATTCCATTGTTGATGATTAGCAAACTTCCAACACCTCCCAAGTCGTCACAGCGTGTTTCTGATTAATTAGATCTAGCAGAAGCCACAACAATAAACTATCTAGGGGTAATCATTGCGATTAAATATGTTAACCTTAGAAGAGGTGTGTGAGCAATTGACTGACGAGAGGCCACGACAGCATCAAAGATTTGTTATTGAACTCAAGTGAACACTGGTTAGTCCCATAAACCAAAATATGATTTTGGTAGACAATAAAACAAATTATATGGTGATCGTGTCTGCTAATCTCTCGATACGACGTATATCGATTACTGGAAGGTAATGATTAGAGAACTATGATTATAATTGTATTTAAAGAAGTAAAATATTATGAGTACAAATTAGATTTTGTGAACATGACTAGAACAGTAACCGTTAGAGTAATTCTATTACCTTTCCTCAATTACTTTCCAAAGCTGATTGCTTGTATATACTGGAAGCATCCCCGGTACCATATGGCTCGCCCCCAGCCGCGTGTAGCGGAAAAGAAGCTTCCAATCGTGAATGTTGATGACTGTTGCTGAGAAATTGTTGCCGATAATATTTCCATTGTTAAAGAGACGGCTTGCATATGTGCCCTGTATGTGATTAACCTTGAAATTTTTATAAGGAAAGCAGAGCCTTTAAAGCACCGGAAAGTTGCCCATAATTAGACCGCGGTGCCCTCTACCGGCATACTAATTGCTGTCATTACATACCGACACATATTATGATGTGTTCATTTGAATGAACGGCTGTTCGACCATTGTTGTGTGTTTATACAGTGGGTGTCGCTGTGTTGCGTGTTTGATTTTTGTGATTCCATAACCAAATTTGGTGTGCTTGTTGTCGAGTAGTTCCAGAAAGGATTCGTCATCAGCGGTTCTTGTAACATGTTGAATTCTCTTGTAAACATTGTAGCTTCTGCGCGATTATCCAGTGTAGGGTTCAAAAACAAAAGTACACAGCGTGCCCATAATAACAAAGTTCTAATGACTCCTTTCTGCCGTTCTACAGGAATGTACGACACATCAAATTGATGTTTGACTCCATGTCGGACATTTGCTATCGGGTGTGTTACACCACGTGATCCTCTCCAGCCACTATCGTTTATTTTTCTCTCTCTCTTCTACACTTTGTTCAAACAAAACCTTATTACTTAATATATCATCTATCTAGTGGATAACAGGAAGTATTGTATTCTACCTAAAACTCATACCGAGATTTCACCGATTAAAAAGAAGTAGAAAGAATAATATTTCACAAGAACACTTTGTATAAGATAGGGGTAGGGAAAGTCGTATGTACCTATATAACACAGATTTTTTCTAACGTCTTCAGGTTGACTAAGGTAAAAGTTAACAGAAGTGCTTTAATTACAAATTTCGTTGTAGGCATAAAGGGAATTCAGAAAGCTGGAGCGATAGTCAGATCTTTTATATACTGACACTGAAATTCCATACCCTTTCCATTGAACGGTGACCACTTCGAAATAGAAACAAGTATTAAAAAATTCAAACCAATAACAAGAATATCTAAAAAAATTGCTGATGCCACAACAAAGTTACTTGAAATAAATTGTATGTTTTAAAGAGATCTACATTTTTTTTGTGGAGTAAATTTTTGTTTCTCTCTTAAGATTCTTTGTTAATATAAAATTACACAAAATTCAACCCGAATGAAGAGGACTTCACAGGCTATTTGCAGAAAAGTCAAGATACACATTTTACTAGCCATGCAGATATTTTAAATGTATGGCATTTTAATGAAAACCATTAGAGCGACGTCTGAGGAAACGAAACAAAAAAATCTGATGTGTTACACTCACACGACTTTCTCTATTCTTGTACAAACTATTTTTACAAACGCCTATTCTCCATATGCATCATGTTAATCGTGATATCGACATGTTAATCTTATTGCTAATTTTGTTGTAGATGCAAGGGGAATTGGTAGGCTTTAAGCCATAGTCAAATATTTTAAGAGCTGGTTGCTATGTGGAGTATTCCATTCTCTTTGCATTACCAGGACAAAAAAAATGAATAACGAATTCCCATTTGAGAAAAAGTATAAGAATTGGAAAATTTAAGGGAATAACAAGCTATATCTCGAAAATGGCTCATTCAACAAAAAGAATATATATAAAATAAATTGTGTATTTTAACGAGATCTACATTTTTTGTGTAGTAAAATTTTGTCTATCTCTTATGGTTTACCAGCTATGCAAAAGTCTTCACAATGAAGAATACTTTTGGGGACATTCGTAGAAAATTTGAGATATACAATTCATTTGGCATAAAAATGTCTTAAACTTGTGGTATTCTATTCTAAATCGTTAGAGCCATTTTTGAGAAAATTAAAATTTTCGAAAAATCTTCCATGTAAAGGGTAATTTGGGGTGGAAGGATTTTCTTGAAAACCTTCATGTCGCATCTCTGGAAGATACTGAACCTAAATTCCAAGTTTGGTGTTTATCCGACTGTTCGTTTCTGAGTTATGCTGTTCACAGACACACAGACAGACACACATACATGGACATGTTTCCAAAAATGTTTTTTTTTATTCAGGGGCCTCAAAACATGTATTTCCGGTGAAATCTCGGTATCGAATTTTTGGGTGGAATGCAATACTTCCCCTAGTTACGTAGTAGAGAAAGTAAAAAAGTTCTTTGTGAAGTGCAGTTTGGGATGGGAGATTTTCTTGAATAGCTTCATTTCGCTTCCTTGGAAGACACTGAACTGAAATACCAACTTTGGTATTTACCCGACCTTTCGTTTTTGAGTTAATCTGTTCTCTCTCTCTCACACACACACTATGTTTTTCACATTTTTTTTATCAAAAAGTCTAATGTGTTGCACTCACATAAGTTTCTGTACCCACTCTCCTACTAACTTTCCTCACAAAGGCTCATTCTTCTATTTACTTGTGGTTACTCGAAATCAAATTTCAGTACACATTTCGTTGTAGGTATAAGAAGGATACAGTGGGCTATAGCGATGGTTAAAATGCGGATCGCTATGCGATGGCTTTGAAATCCATGTTGTTTGCATGACCACGAGAGAAGACAACGACTTACTGCTTGAAAAAAAGTGTAAGATTTTTGAAATTTCAAACCATTAACAAGGAATATCTCTGAAATGGTTAACGCAAGAAGAATACAAATTGCTTTAACGGGATCCATGTGTTTTGTATATCTCTTACGGTTTACCAGCTGTACAAAGGTCATTCAGAATGAAGAGCACTTCACAGGCTATTCCCAGAATATTCAAGATATCCATTTAATTTGCCATGCAAATGTCTTAAACATATATATGCCATTTTAACCAGAATCGTTAGAGCCATTATTAGTTTGGGGGGGGGGGATTTTCTTGAAAATTTTCATGTCACATCCTTGGTGGACGCGAAACTTAAATACCAAGTTTGTTATTTCGGATGTCTCCTTTTTGAGTTATGCTGTTCTCTCTCTCTCTCTCTCTCTCTCTCTCTCTCACACACACACATACACACACACACACAGAGCGTATATTTCCAGAGAAATCTGTGTAACGAATTTTTGGGTGGAATGCAGTAGGCACTTACTCTATTTACTGTAAGTAAATAATAGAGTACGTGAAAAAAACAATTTTGAGTGTGCGGTTGTTTGCGAAGATTTGGATTTTATTAAAACATTACATTCCGTTTCCTTCTCATCTTTCAGGTGTGCTTCTAGGTTTTGTGGCATATGGCGGTGACGGATAGATGGCGCGGATTCTTGCTCAAAGGAAAGAGTACTCCCGGTCTATACTCGAGGGTGCTTGTCAACGGGTCGTTCATCGCCATCTCGGCAACTCCAGGAGTGAGATGGGACTTCGAGCCTGGAACTCTTAGGGGCTTCCACGTGTCTCTCTGGCTTGTATGCCTGTGTCCTGTAGCCTCCTTCATTTCATCCCAATTTCCTGGGGGAATGGTAGCCACAATACAAGATCTGTGTAGGTTGCAGTGCGCGAGGTGTTCCCCCTCCGTTGTATAATCTATATCTATTACGTATGCTTTATTTATGCATTAGCACTTTAGTTTGTCACAATATTTTGTATCAGATTATATTTAAAAACTTTAAATAAAAAAGTCATGGACTGTAAGCTCAATGTCTAAGACAAATTTTGTCAATACATATTCTTTAGCTGAGGATTTGTTTTTTCAATTTCTTTGATTGAGAACATTACAAAGGCGACTTACGTACTGAAAAAAATCTGATGTGTTACACTCACATGACTTTCTCTACTCTTGTACAAACTATTTTTACAAACGTTTATTCTCCACTATTTCATGTTAATCGAGATAAACATTTGCAGAAACGATCTTTTGACATGCAAAGAGATATACATTTTACACATAGCGACCGGTTCTAAAAATATTTAACCATCGCTTAAGGCCTAATATGTTCCCCTTGTTTTGTATTTGCAAGGGCAATATAAGCACATACATATCTCTTCATAGCTGGTTGCTATGTGCAGCACCATTCTGTTTGTCACAAATTAATACTCTTTGCATATCTAAGACAAAAAGATGAATAACGAATTGCCATTTAGAAAATAAGTATTGAAAAATTTAAGAGAATAACAAGTAATATCTCGAAAATGGTTCACTCAACAAAAAAAATGTATATGACATAAATTGTGTATTTTAACGCGATCTACATTTGTTGTGTAGTAAAATTTTGTCTATCTCTTATGGTTTACCAGTTATGCAAAAGTTGTTCACAATAAAGAATACTTTTGGAGACATTCCCAGGAAATTCAAGATATACATTTTATTTGTCATAAAAATATCTTAAACATATGATATTTTAATCAAAATCGTTAGAGCCATTTTTGAGAAAATTAAAATTTTCGAAAAATATTCCATGTAAAGGGTACTCTGGGGTTGGGGGATTTTCTTGAAAACCTTCGTGTCGCATCCCTGGAAGATACTGAACCTAAATACCAAGTTTGGTGTTTATCCGACAGATCGTTTCTGAGTTATGCTGTTCACAGACACATACACAGACACACAGACACACACACGGACATGTTTCCAAAAATGTTTTTTTACTTTCTCTACTACGTATAGTAAGTAGGGGAAGTATTGCATTCCACCCAAAAATTCGATACCGAGATTTCACCGGAAATACATGTTTTGAGACCTCCTGAATCCAAAAAAAGCATTTTTGGAAACATGTCCGTGTGTGTGTCTGTCTGTGTGTCTGTGTGTCTGTGTGTCTGTGTGTCTGTCTGTGTGTCTGTGTGTCTGTGTGTCTGTGAACAGCATAACTCAAAAACGAACAGTCGGATAAACACCAAACTTGGTATTTAGGTTCAGTATCTTTCAGAGATGCGACACGAAGGTTTTCAAAAAAATCCCCCCACCCCAGACTACCCTTTACATGGAACATTTTTCGAAAATTTTAATTTTCTCAAAAACGGCTCTAACGATTTTGATTAAAATATCATATGTTTAAGATATTGTCATGACAAATAAAATGTATATCTCGAATTTTCTGGGAATGTCTCCAAAAGTATTCTTCGTTATGAACGACTTTTTCATAACTGGTAAACCATAAGAGATAGACAAAATTTTACTGCACAAAAAATGTAGATCGCGTTAAAATACACAATTTATGTCATATACATTTCTTTTGTTGAGTGAACCGTTTGCGAGACATTGCTTGTTATTCCCTTAAATTTTCCAATACTTATAGTTTTTCTCAAATTCGTTATTCATTTTTACTTTCTCTACTACGTATAGTAAGTAGGGGAAGTATTGCATTCCACCCAAAAATTCGATACCGAGATTTCACCGGAAATACATGTTTTGAGAATCACTGAATCCAAAAAAAGCATTTTTGGAAACATGTCCGTGTGTGTGTCTGTCTGTGTGTCTGTGTGTCTGTCTGTGTGTCTGTGTGTCTGTGTGTCTGTGTGTCTGTGTGTCTGTGAACAGCATAACTCAAAAACGAACAGTCGGATAAACACCAAACTTGGTATTTAGGTTCAGTATCTTCCAGAGATGCGACACGAAGGTTTTCAAGAAAATCCCCCCACCCCAGAATACCCTTTACATGGAACATTTTTCGAAAATTTTAATTTTCTCAAAAACGGCTCTAACGATTTTGATTAAAATATCATATGTTTAAGATATTGTCATGACAAATAAAATGTATATCTCGAATTTTCTGGGAATGTCTCCAAAAATATTCTTCAATGTGAACGACTTTTGCATAACTGGTAAACCATAAGAGATAGACAAAATTTTACTACACAAAAAATGTAGATCGCGTTAAAATACACAACTTATGTCATATACGTTTCTTTTGTTGAGTGAACCGTTTTCGAGATATTGCTTGTTATTCCCTTAAATTTTCCAATACTTATACTTTTTCTCAAATTCGTTATTCATTTTTTACTTTCTCTACTACGTATAGTAAGTAGGGGAAGTATTGCATTCCACCCAAAATTTCGATACCGAGATTTCACCGGAAATACATGTTTTGAGACTCACTGAATCCAAAAGAAGCATTTTTGGAAACATGTCCGTGTGTGTGTCTGTCTGTGTGTCTGTGTGTCTGTCTGTGTGTCTGTGTGTCTGTGTGTCTGTGAACAGCATAACTCAGAAATGAACAGTCGGATAAACACCAAACTTAGTATTTAGGTTCAGTATCTTTCAGAGATGCGACGCGAAGGTTTTCAAGAAAATCCCCCCACCCCAGACTACCCTTTACATGGAACATTTTTCGAAAATTTTAATTTTCTCAAAAACGGTTCTAACGATTTTGATTAAAATATCATATGTTTACGATATTGTCATGACAAATAAAATGTATATCTCGAATTTTCTGGGAATGTCTCCAAAAGTATTCTTCGTTATGAACGACTTTTTCATAACTGGTAAACCATAAGGGATAGACAAAATTTTACTACACGAAAAATGTAGATCGCGTTAAAATACACAATTTATGTCATATACATTTCTTTTGTTGAGTGAACCGTTTGCGAGATATTGCTTGTTATTCCCTTAAATTTTCCAATACTTATACTTTTTCTCAAATTCGTTATTCATTTTTTTTATGTCCTGGACATGCAAAGAGAATGGAATGCGCCACATAGCAACTAGCGTTAAAATATTTGACTATCGCTTAAAACCTACCATATTCCCCTTGCATCTACAAGAAAATTATCAATAAGATTGACATCTGATATCTCCATTAACATGAAGCATATGGAGAATAAGCGTTTGTAAAAATAGTTTGTACAAGAGTAGAGAAAGTCATGTGAGTGTAACACATCAGATTTTTTACTTTCTCTACTACGTATAGTAAGTAGGGGAAGTATTGCATTCCACCCAAAAATTCGATACCGAGATTTCACCGGAAATACATGTTTTGAGAATCACTGAATCCAAAAAAAGCATTTTTGGAAACATGTCCGTGTGTGTGTCTGTCTGTGTGTCTGTGTGTCTGTGTGTCTGTGTGTCTGTGTGTCTGTCTGTCTGTGTGTCTGTGAACAGCATAACTCAAAAACGAACAGTCGGATAAACACCAAACTTGGTATTTAGGTTCAGTATCTTCCAGAGATGCGACACGAAGGTTTTCAAGAAAATCCCCCCACCCCAGACTACCCTTTACATGGAACATTTTTCGAAAATTTTAATTTTCTCAAAAACGGCTCTAACGATTTTGATTAAAATATCATATGTTTAAGATATTGTCATGACAAATAAAATGTATATCTCGAATTTTCTGGGAATGTCTCCAAAAATATTCTTCATTGTGAACGACTTTTGCATAACTGGTAAACCATAAGAGATAGACAAAATTTTACTACACAAAAAATGTAGATCGCGTTAAAATACACAACTTATGTCATATACGTTTCTTTTGTTGAGTGAACCGTTTTCGAAATATTGCTTGTTATTTCCTTAAATTTTCCAATACTTATACTTTTTCTCAAATTCGTTATTCATTTTTTTTATGTCCTGAACATGCAAAGAGAATGGAATTCGCCACATAGCAACCAGCGTTAAAATATTTGACTATCGCTTAAAAGCTACCATATTCCCCTTGCATCTACAAGAAAATTACCAATAAGATTGACATCTCGATATCTCGATTAACATGAAACATATGGAGAATTGGCGTTTGTAAAATTAGATTGTACAAGAGTAGAGAAAGTCATGTGAGTGTAACACATCAGATTTTTTTATGTCCTGGACATGCAAAGAGAATGGAATGCGCCACATAGCAACCAGCGTTAAAATATTTGACTATCGCTTAAAACCTAGCATATTCCCCTTGCATCTACAAGAAAATTATCAATAAGATTGACATCTCGATATCTCCATTAACATGAAGCATATGGAGAATAAGCGTTTGTAAAAATAGTTTGTACAAGAGTAGAGAAAGTCATGTGAGTGTAACACATCAGATTTTTTATGTCCTGGACTTGCAAAGAGAATGGAATGCGCCGCATAGCAACCAGCGTTAAAATATTTGACCATCGCTTAAAAGCTACCATATTCCCCTTGCATCTACAAGAAAATTAGCAATAAGATTGACATCTCGATATCTCCATTAACATGAAGCATATGGAGAATAAGCGTTTGTAAAAATAGTTTGTACAAGAGTAGAGAAAGTCATGTGAGTGTAGCACATCAGATTTTTTTTATGTCCTGAACATGCAAAGAGAATGGAATTGGCCACATAGCAACCAGCGTTAAAATATTTGACTATCGCTTAAAAGCTACCATATTCCCCTTGCATCTACAAGAAAATTAGCAATAAAATTGACATCTCGATATCTCGATTAACATGAAGCATATGGAGAATAAGCGTTCGTAAAAATAGTTTGTACAAGAGTAGAGAAAGTCATGTGAGTGTAACACATCAGATTTTTTTTAATTCAGGGGGACTCAAAACATGTATTTCCGGTGAAATCTCGGTATCGAAATGTTGGGTGGAATACAATACTTCCCCTACTTACTATACGTAGTAGAGAAAGTAAAAATCTGAAATGTCTTATGTCTATGAAAATCAAACTTAAAGTTTTAATATCTGCTGAAAAGTAACTACGTGTTCACTTCAATTATTACTGACGAGAATCAAACGATCAGGCACAAAAATTGGCCACAGAATATGAAACTCAACGCTTCAAATATGAAAAAGAACGAAAACAATAAGTTGGTAGCTGTTTTTTAATTTGAATAATACACTGCCGTTTGTGAAAATTGCAACACCAAGAAGGAAACGCATGAATTCAATGAATTTAATAACGCAGGTTAGCTATATGGCAAGTAACAAATGATAAACTTTTCAAATCTATACATGACTTTTGAGCCCTGGTATTCAGTGTTTAGTGTGGCCTCCATGCGCTGCAATTAGAGCTGCTATACACCGTGGCATTTAATCAAAAAGTTCTGAATAAGTTCCTGAGGGATTTCCCTCCACGCAGTTTGTATTCGAGCCCACAAACCCGTGACACTGGTTACTGGAGGACCGTGACGTACCAGGTGCTGACCAACCATATCCCAGAGATATTCGATGGGCGACATGTCAGGCGAACATGCAGGCCAGGAAAGCAATGGTACCCGTTGCTCTTCGAAGAAAGCTGTACATTCCTCGCAATATGTGGCCGAGCATTGTCCTGTTGATACGTGGACTGTGGAGATGCCTGAAGCAGGGGGAGTAGCTCAGTCTCTCCAACCACCGTTAAGTACCGGTTGCTGTTCAAAGTGCCTTCAATTCGTAGGAGGCGAGATCGGTTGTTGTAAATAATGGCGCCCCAAACCATCACACCTGGTGTTTGTCCGCTATGCCGCTCAACAATGCAGCCCTCCAGGTTGCGCTCACCACGCTACCGCCGGACACGTTTGCGGCCATCACTGTAGAACACGTTGAAGCGGGACTAGTCCGAAAAGACTACATTTTGCTACTCAGCACCCCAGTGACGGTGTTCACGTGCCCATTGCAGTCGGAGGAGCTTGTTGTTTCTAGACAATGGAAGCCGACGTAATGGTATGCATGCAACCAGTCCAACCTGCAGCAAACGGCGACGAACCGTTGATGCAGACAAGTTCACTACTGTTGTAGGCTCCAGCGTTGAGTCAATACTGTGGATGAAGCTGTACGGTACGTTATGGTCATGCGGGCAAGATGACGGCCATCCCGTGCTGTGATCATGTTCCGTGGTCCAGTACCCGCTCTTCGCTGCGTACGACCTTCATCGATCCACTGGTTCCACACACGCATCACTGCCGTAGCAGCATGTCCTGTACGAGCCAAAATGTCACGGTATAACAAACCCGCTTCCCCGAAACCGATCACTCTGCCCCGTTCGAACTCACCCACATGCCGATATGGCTCCCTTTGACGTCGACGAGGCATACTGGCACTGACTTTATTGTTTCCAACTTGTTCGACAGCTCTGCACTGACTACACTGGGCGCAACACTGACTATGTCAGGCCGACACGAGAGGGCTCTGCTCGGCCTACTGTCTTCCACAGCAAAGAAAGTCCCCGGGGAATGAAGGGCAGAGGGGAAATTTCTAATTAGACACGGTCCGAACCCTGCCTACTTGCTCATGTTACCCTTATTTATGACACACACGACAACTCAGTTGAATACTTTTAACTCCTTGCGTAGCATGCGTTCTCTGTCACACATTCACGTCCTTGTCGCACTTTTTCCAAACAGATAAGGTTAGCACATTCCTGTCAGGGACTTTCTTTCCGTTGGCGAACAGTACGTGTACCCCATCTCTCTGCAAACCTAATCACGTATTGCTTGCACACTCTTTTACACTTCCACCAAGTTTGGAGTTATTCGGGAAATTCTTTCTTGGTGTTGCAATTTTCATAAACGGCAGAGTAGTTTCCCTTAAATCAGTAACTTATACCTACATTTGCATTAGGTTGACATCACCGATTAGTGCACAAAGTAATCATAAAGTGGGACCAGAAGGAAACATTTGACCTCGAACGCTCGGTAGTTCAATTTGCACAGGAGCCTGTGTGTACCTCTTCTAAATGTTTCCATAGTAATTAGGCAGAAGCTGTGTGGTCCTTGCCATTTTAGGTCTAAGCTTCTGGTTTATGAAATATACAAGGGTTTTAGATGACTGGAAAGTTTAACTCCTTATTAGAATTTAACATGGTTGCGACATGTGCTTCTTCGCATTAGTCATTCTGCTTGTGTATGCAATGTTTTGAAAGGACATATTAATTTTGTGTAATTGGGCTTATCTTCTGCAAGCAATCCTCCAGCCTTTGAGTGTTTAGCTTTGGAGTTACAAAAAGTTTTTAAACCGCATGTGGAGGACAGATGGCACACACCTATATTTAAGAAATGTAATTAATTTATTTTTTGTAATACACACACATATAATAATATCGTAACCGGAGCTTTTCTGATGATTTTCTATTTTGAATGAGTAATAATACACTAACGTGTATGACAGGCTACTCTCACGCCAAAAAAGGGTTTTTAGAATTTGTGTGTGTGTGTGTGTGTGTGTGTGTGTGTGTGTGCGTGTGCGTATTGGCCAAGCCAATTATTATAAAATTTCGTATATAACCTTCCATTTAGAAAATTAAGTTATATGGAATCTTAATTACTCATCCCAAAAAGAGCTTCTAACGGAGCACAAAATCAAAAGATCAAAATATTTCGCTTATTATTCACTTTTGCATAATTAAACTATATAATTATACAAAAAAGCTATTGTATAAGTTTATAAGCATAATGTTTCTGAACTATTTTTGTTATTTACAACATTTCGATAGGATGAAGATTTACTATTAGCATTATTCTTGTACATAAACTGGTTACCACGACAAACAGTATAAGAAGCTCACGGAACAAGCACGTGTACTGTTAAACCCTTTACTAATGTTTCCATTTATTAACACTCTAGAACAAACAGTTTTATTGCCGAATTTCAAAACATCGTATTATGTTTAAACTGTACAGAGAGGAGGAAAACAACTGTGCTTAGAAAGTGGGGCAGAACGATTGATAGGGAATGAAAGGTAAATAGTGGATGGAACAGAAAGGAAAAAAGAGAAGTTGAGGACTATGGTGGAAGGAGAGTGAGAGGGAGAGAAAAGAGAAGAATCATCGCATTTAACGCAATAATGCGAGAACTGACCACCTCCCTAGTGAGCGGGTCAGGCACAAGATCTTTCTCTAGAATGCTTCCTTTCCTTTTTGGATTCAGGGGATTTTGAAAAATCTCTTGTATTTCCTTTGAAATCTTTATATCGAATTGTAGGGTGGAGTACAATGCTTCCTCCGCCTTCCCATACGTAAGTGGTAGAGAGATTAAAAAGAAAGAAAAGTTATAGAACAAACATTTCCTCATTTTCAAGAAAGGGAGAACTAGCAAATAATAATATTAAGAAAACAAAGAATGACACATTTTAATTTCATTTTGAGGAAATGTAGTAAACAAATTAAAATTAATTCTTGACAAGCATACTGCTTTGCTTCAACTAAGTCAGAAACTTACTGTTATTAATCAGTTCATAGGCTCCCCTTCGGTCTATACCAATAGACAAAATTCCAAAATTGTGCCTCATAAAAGCCGACAAGATAATCAGACGTGCTGTGAAATGAAGAAGGTTAATTTTATGGTGGTATTATATTTTATTTCGCCTGTTGGGGAGCCGAACACTTGAAGTAGATGCAACCGCACGTATGGTAAAAAGTTTCCGGTAGCCCTCGCCCCAAGTTTAAAAATATTAACTTTGCTATTTGACTGTTTCTTTAAATATTATATATTTATGTTTCCCTCGGCTGCGTTAGTATTACTGTTAGAGACATGCATTTCTTTGCAGGGAGTAGTGCTGCTAAGAATGTAGGCTTACACAGATTATAATCTGTACTTCACTCCATTTCTTAATTATTTAAACCATTAAAATAACACTTCATTGATATACAGAGAGAGAGAGAGAGAGAGAGAGAGCTGTGAGATTATTTATTAATTAATTACTAGCATTTTTTAACACGTAAACTATTTTTTTTCACACTGGATATGTATTAAACTTCTCGAGGACGTGTCTTGCGTCCGGTTAGTAACGCTGTCTGCTAGCAACTGACCTCTGAATTTGTACAATTTGCCCTATTTCAGTTTCTGATTGGCTAATTCTACTCCAATAGAATACTTTCATTTAACTTAAGCTTTTTTCTGGTTGTTGATTGGCTATTTATAAACTGTCTCAAAATTTACATTATTGTTGCTCCAATAATGACTAGTAGCATTATTAAACTTTCTTACTCATTATTGCCGCAAGGTTACCTCATTGTTAACAACTTTTAACCTATTATTTTTACAGCTCCTACATTATTAAATTGAGTAATACATTCACATAACATTATTGAACATGTACATAATAATATAAACATTAATACATTGATTGTTACATGCATTTTATATATTATATTATACACATATTGCTTTCAGGCGGGCTGTTATTATATTTTATATTATATAATTTGAATGAAATCATTTAAGTGTTAAAAAATACTGCTCAAAAATAAATGCTATAATTTCCAAATGATACCTGAAACGGTATGGTGCTTACTAGTAAAACATTTAAGGGCCTGTCGAAAATGTGCATAACTTGGGAAGCCTGTTTATAGCAATTTAATATTAATACCAAGTTGAAAAACCTTTACGGTCAAAATGTAAATGATGTTTGTGATTTTGCAGTCATTAGAACTCTCTGCCTTACAGAACTGCACATACTAAGAGGACTCTTCCACGAACTCCATTAACAACCTTGTACCTGGAACGCCAAGAATTTTGAAGCCTGGTGTGCCTGTCCGCATAAAGGAGGAGGAGTGGCCCTTTTTTACTTTCTCTATTGCTAGAACGAGTATTGCATTCCACCCAAAATTCGATATCAGCGGAAATACCGTTTGGTATTTCCAAATAATCCAAAATCCAAAAAAGCCTTTTTAAAAAAAGGTGTGTGTGTGTGCAGCTTAACTCAAAACTCAAAAGTCGGGTAAATACCAAACTTTGTATTTAAGTTCAGCTTCTTCCGAGGATGCGACAGGAGTTTCAAGAAAATCCCCCCAAAATCAGACTACTCTTTTTTGAAAGTTTTGATTTTCTCAAAAAAATATAATTACTTTGAATAAAATATCATGTGTTTAGTATATTTTCAGGACAAATTAAATGTATATCTTGAATTTTCTGGGAATAACCTCCGAAGTTCTCTTCATTCTGAATGACTTTTGTATACTAATTGGTAAACCAGAAGAGATAGACAAAATCATACTACACAAAAAATCTAGAACTCATTAAAGGACACCATCATTACATTTTTTCTCTATGTGGAGGGAACTGTTTTCGAGGTATTCCATGTTATTGGTTTGAATTTTTAAATATTTAATACTTTTCTCAAATTAGAAGTCGCTATTTTTATTTTCCCATGGTCATGCAAAAAGCATGGAATTTCAAAGCCATCACAATCATAACTGTTTAAAAATCTATCACTTTATCTACTGTATGTTACAACGAAATGTGTAAATGTGAATGGAAAGTTTATTTGGATTAAGAAGCATTAATAGAATAATAAGCTTTTGTAAGGATAGTGTGTAAAGGAGTGAGAAGAGAAATACATGTGAATGCAACATATCAGATTTTTTTCTAAGTTTCAATGCCAACTCTTGGGTGTTAAAACAGAATGATTGGATTGGACTGAATGGGATTGGCTACGGAGGGGACTTGGCACTGATCCACTTAGGGTATATTGTACCTACGCCCCACAAGGGGACGTCCCGGGGAGGAAGGATGAGGCGAGAGGAGACATTGGGCGGCCGGAACCAGAAATGACAGCACAGAAATGGCAAGGTCCCTAAGTTTTCAGATAGAGACTCCCCGGCGGATACAGGCAGACTGGGGACCCACCCCGCACAGAGGAGGTCCAACGCCCCTCAGGGGGGTTCGGATACCTCCGGCAGCCAGCCGAAAGCCGCGTCACAAAGAGCATAATTTTCCCCTGCCACGATGCACAGAAACCATCGCCGAAAGATGAAATGAAATGAGAATGGAGATGAAATGGAGGGATAAGAAATTCGGGGGATGTAAGGATTCTACCCAGCGTGCGCCTGCTGACCCGGGAAAACCCCGAAAAAAACCATCGCTCAGGAAGATCGACCAGGGTAATCGAACCCACGACCTCCCGAATGCGGGAAACAGAATGATTATCCAAATCAGAATGGAATGGCGTGTTGAAGATGACAGTAACGGTCATTCCAGTGCGCGTTCCCTTCCGGGACATTCCATGGGTGCAAACCACTGCAGACATTGCGACGAGACAAGGAATTACCTCATGTGCTCGGGAATTGTCCTCAGAAAGAGCTGCTGCGAATTAAGCGCCATAACATCGTAAGAGCAATGCTTGCGGACGTACTGCGTAGCTCAGGGTTAGAAGTCTACGAAGAACTAGGTTGCGTTTATAATTATGGAAGAAACCTTCGAACAGGCATTATTGCTATCGAGAGGAAAAAAGGATCAGCTGAGATTTTAGACCACTATAATCAGATTTGAAACCTGTTCAACCCAACCAGCGAAAGTGAATAAGGAAAAGAAGTATACTAGAAGTCGATAATTCCGTTCTTCTGCATGCCATACATCTGTAACGTGGATGTCACTTGTCTGTTTTTGGAGCTAGAGGTAGAATTCCAAAATCATTTGCCCAATGGAGGCAAAAGTATAAGCTCTCCAAATGCTACAGGACGACATTATTGTGTCCGTTATAAATACTCTGTTGCTATCTTCCAAAATCACTATATAGTAAACATAGCATTTGAAATGAATGAAAAGAAAATAACAATTTTCCTACAATTTTTGTTTTAATACAAGAAAAAGTCAGTTTTATTTTCTTCTTTTAACTATATGTTTTTATTCCTTATTACCATAACCCTATAATGTTTGTGCATCTTAGCAGTTAAAAAGGGCAGTTATTCTGCTTTCAAATGGCAAACCTTTTTTTATAAGGACAATATATTAATAATAATTATATTTAAAAAAAGGAGAAAGAATTGCATATTCACAAAGCATTTGTCGTTTTAAGATATCTCCCTTAGTTGCGCCACTGTAATATGTATTTCCATGTTGTTTAGAAAAAGTTTGTTTTTGGAAACGACATTTAGTATATTTGACTATTATTTTAGAGTTTTCTAATATGTGAAGGTAAATGAATTACCTTTGCCTTAAAAGTGTCTTAAGATTTTAAAACGTTTAACATTTTTTGAAAAACAAAAATAAGCAGTTGAGCATAGCTTGCGTATCCTACATATAAAAAGGATGTATTCAGGAGATATTCTGCTAAGAATATGTAAAGGATGATTCCAAGTTATTTTCTCGGAAGAAGTCGTAAGTTTTTTCCACCTTTAATACTGTTATCACAGTATTTAACACTTGTCAATGTTTACGTTGAGGTAGTAGATTAGGCTATTTATTTACTTATTAGCTCGTTGCTTCATATACCAAATTAGTTTCTCGATTGAAGAGTCTCTACCCCAATGATATGTTTGCCATAGGACGTGCTTTGTTCTCATACACTTCGTAAAATTTACCTTGGCTTAACATTCCGGTAACCGACAAAGAACTATCACAGAAATATTTGCAGTGCGGTCGTTTTAAGGTGATGCACAGACTATATGCGTAGCACGCTATACTCTTACTGCAGTGATCTCGGAGTTTTTCCTTTGCGTAACTAGCGGCACGTGACTCGTTCACGGTTATCTTTATCAGCTGTGCTTCAGTCGCTGGTTTGTATTCGTGCTATAGAGAGAGTTGTGTGCTGGCATCTCAAAGGTGGAAGTTTATTCAAGATACCTGTGTTGTGTGTGATTTACTTAAGAGCTAATGTCTTGTTATTAGTGCACTGCAATCCTGCCGACAAATTCACGCTCGAAAAACGAATTTTTGTCCGATACATCCGTAAAAACCGAATCATGTAGACAGGTGTGTAGACAATCTCAGGAGAAATTTTCTGGTATTCCAGTTCCAGGTGGAGAAACTGTGAAACGTCTGGTTAACAAGTTTGGGACAAAGGGATCCTAAACCTAAGAGCGAAAACGAGATGTTTTAACGGAGGATACAATTGAAGAAATTGATGCAACTATTTGTGGGAACCCTAAAGTTTGTAGCAACAATCCCCACACCATAGACGAAGTTAAGGGCAATATAAAAACAAATTAGGAACATTATGCAAGAAGAACTTGTGCGTGTGAATGTAAATTTCATCCGAAGATGGACACTACTTCCAAACAACTTATAACAAGGCTAATACTCGTGAGTTACGGCACGAAAAGCCGTTAGTGTAATAGTATGCGGAGCACGCATACGCACGATCCTGGCCTCACCATAAAAATACCGCTCTGTATATGTACGTTATATATATATATATATATATACTCGTACCCTCCTAGATTTGAAAGAATCTGTTTAATTTTTACTTAAAATGCGGCATGTAATTTCGCGTGCAAAATTTGTACACCGAACATCTCGTCGTTGATAGAACGAGTAAATCTAAGAAATCTGCTTTGGAGTTTATCAATGATGTGGCTACTTATGTAACAAGCGTCAACATTTTGACGTCTTACTACTTCTCCAATAACACTGAATATAATTTTGCGACATTCGAAGCGTTTCTGTTTTACGTCATTTTACTCCACGAACTTTACTATTTCCCTTTACCATCTGACTAATTCTTCACTTTTTCCTGGGACTCAGGAAAATATAATTTCTTATATTCTATAGGGTCTGGATGGCTAGTAACTTCACTTTCTTTATTTTCCTCATTAAGATGTTCAGTCCATAGGTTCTTATAATATTCGAGCCATTGGTCATCCCTTATTATCTTTATATTTGCTACATCTTTGACAATATTATTTAAATGTTTCATGATTTTATATGCTATTTCCTATATACCATGTACGTATATCTATTCAATGTTTGTAATATAGTTATTCCATCCCTCCCTCTGTGTTTTCCTACATTATCTTTTCATTTCTGCAGCTCTCTTATTATACTTCAGTAGTCCTTCTTGAGTTTTTAACTGTAAATATTTTAAATACAATTCTTTCTTTTGTTTAACAAGAGATTTTATTTACTCTGTCCATTTCTATAGTCCTTTCTTCCTGGCTCTTTGTAGTTTCTTTTTCCCTCGTGCCTCCATTGCTGTGATTGTTATTGCATTTTTTAATTATGACCATTCTTCTTGTATACTTTCTTTAAACGGATATAGTCTTAATTGTTCATCTAATCTATATTGGTATAGATTCTAACACTTTCTTCTTGCAATAGGTATATTTTATAGACCTCATTTTCTTGTGATTTTCCTTCATTTTTTTGACCCATTGCCAAGGAAGGCTATTTTTGCTTGTAATAGATAATAATCAGTATTTATGTCATAGCCTCGGAAGACTCTAACATCTCTAAGCGCACTGATGCGTTTTGATTAGCGAGAAAATAGTCAATTAATGTTCCTTTTCCTCTAGCTGCCCAGTTTAAGTATGTATGTCTTTATGTAATTCATTACTCTATAATCATTAAAACTTACAAAGTCGCTTAATTTATGTCCATTTTGATTCATGACAAAGCCTCCATTCCTTCCTATTATATTATTTATGGGCGCTTTTCCAATTCGTGCATTATAATCTCCGCTAATAATTATATAGTCATTTTTATTTGTTTTATCTATTATATGTTGTAGTTCGTTACAGAAATGTTCTATTTCTTCTGTTTTCTTCCTCAGGAGCATAAACAGCAATGACTGTTAGATTTCCCGACTAATTTTAAATTGTATTGTACATATTCTCTTATTGACCCAACTGTAGTTAATAATTTTATTTCTCCATTTTTCATTGCATAATGTTGCCACTCTTGTGTGTGCTCTTTCATTCTGATCCACACCACTGTATACCATTGTATATTTCTCTAATTCTTGACTTCATTTTAATCTCTTTTTTCTTTCTATGATAACAGCTATATCTATTTTCCTTTCTTCTAATATGTTTTGGAGCTCTGTTTCCTTAATGAATAGCCCTCTCACATTCTATGTTATTAAATTTAAATATGGCGATATAACCAGTTTCTTGTTCTGAATTCTTTTCCTGTTCGTCATCGAATTATCTGTCTTGCTCAAGATATGTAAACTTTCAGTAAGAGATTAATCCTCTGGCCGCATTACGAGCGCTGCGCAGGTTAAGCTGGTGATGGGGCTGCCACTTTCTACCTCCAGCCTGCAGGGTGCATTCTTCAGGACACCAACCCTAATGCGTTGCTTTCTCTACAGCTCACGAGTCGCTTCTATCCGTGGTGGATCAATCTTAATTTTCTCTTCCTCTCACTTATTACCTACCATCAAGTCAGCAAAGCTAACTTCTCTAGAAAGGTCGTCTCGATCACAGAGTACTGAGCCCTTCTACTACGACAAGGTGAGACCCTCAGAACTTATAGGTAATTACTAAAGCTTATTTTTCCATCTAATTTGTGTTATACGTGATAAATAACCGTTAGACACACTTTCATTTACGTAAGTCTACGGTAGTAGAATGGTCTGATATAAAATTCAGCTATCAAAAGAGTAGAATACAAAGTTCGATATATGAGATAGAGATACAAAATAAAAACATTATCTTTGAAAACTATACTGATTAAAATTCTGGGACAAAAAATCAAACGAGCGCCAGTGAATATTTCGGAAAGGTTAATGTTACAAAAATATATATCTTCCACAATTGCATAGCTTAAAAATATCTTCACATTTCCTTAGAAAATTTTTGTCTAACTCAATACAGGCACTTTATTCAACATTCCATTATCTCACATGAAATTGTAACAAAAGTCTGTAGAACCACCATTACAAAGGGTTTTTGAGAAGGGAGTATTTTCTGGAAATCTTTGTATTGCTGTTTAAAAACTAACATAAGTATGAGTTTCGTTATCTATCCTACTCTTCCTTTGAGTCATGTTATTAACAGGCAGACTGGAACACGCAAGAAGATTTTTCAAAAAGGAAGCTCAAAGGTAATATGACTGGTAACAAATGAGTTGGCTCCGCAGTAACGTGTGAGACTCGCATTCGGGAGGTACCGGGTTAGACTCCCTTCGACCGCCCACTCTGATTTTGGGATTTTCATGTTTTTTCCTGGTAATTAGGCGGATGCAGGGTGGTTTCTTATCCATACGATTTCCCTTCCCTCACTTCCCTTTCATTCCATTACCTTCTCATCTTTAATGTGCGTTTCTAGACTTCGTGGTGTGTGGCGGTACCGGACACATGGCGCGGATACTTTCTCCAAGAAAAGAGTATCCTCTGTGAACACTAGAGCGCTGCTTGGTTAGATGGGCCATTCAGCGCCCTCTCTGTGTAGCTCCAGTAGTGGGTCGCTTCTTCGAGCCAGAAACTGTTAGGGATTTCCGCGCATGTTCTGTCCGCCTGCAGCCTATAACTTCCTGTGATTCCCCCTTCTTCCTGGGGGGTGGTAGCCGCAAGAAATCTCCCTTAGGTCGCAGTGCGCGAGGTTTCCCTGTCCGTTGTATACCCTATACTCTATATGACTGGTGAAATCCATAGTACATTAAATTTTTGGACGAAATGCAATGTTCCTGTACCTATCATAAATGATCGATAGAAAAAGTAAACATTGACTTCGAGATTTTAAATAATGATTGTAGAACAACTTTTAAACATTCAAAAGCTGGTCAAGAACTATGTGCAGGATGGAGCATATTGATTGTATTTGTAATCTTAGGAGGGTCATAAATATTTTCGAAAATTCTTTAAAAATATAGATTTTATGCTTAATATATTTTAATGCTTATAAGATGTGTTTGTGAATGTAATGCAGGGGACACTAATCAGTAGAGTTCAACATTAGAAGAGTCAAGTTGCAAAGGCTGAAATCACTTTTCTAGCACTAAAACTGATTTCCCCCCGGTAATTTTGTTTTCGTGATTGTTGTCGTTTAAATTGCTCCTTGCGAAGCATATTTTATCCAATACATCAGATAATACTGTGGCATATTAATTTTATTCTCATTACCAGACTCACTGTTGTGTTGTATTGTTGCTACCAGACGTAGCATTATTGGGTCTCCTTAGTTATATTTTGGTTTAACGGTCTTTTCTTTTGGCGTGGACCACGCTAAAGGGAAGGATCTGTTTGAAATTGTCTGGCATGACGTCAGTCCTGTCTGGTTTTAGCTAGACACAGTTGGTGGGGGCAAGATAGCGTCACTCGAAAGTAAGTGGTCGTTGGAATTAATTGTGTGTGGCCGGTCTACGGTCTGTGGCATCTCCCTTCATCCTGTTTCCTTTATTAACTATGTAGAGAAGCCAAACGTTTTTGTGAATAAATCCTAGGTAATGTGTGTTATGTAATCTTTCAATGTAATATAAAAACCCACGCCTTTACGCATTATTTTTAACAATTAAAACTTGTAAAAAGCAAAAAGTCTAAAGTGTTGTGCCTTTTGTACCCCAATTCATATTTTATATGCAAATAATTTAATAAATTCGTAAGAAAGATACGTATGGAAACAAATTTGAAATATTTTTCCAAAATTTTAAAATCACTTCAGATTGTTTCCCTGTAACTCATTAAAACAAGCGAGAAATGCATTTTTAAATGATGTGAAAATACGCGAGTTCGTTTGTCAGATATCTGGTAAATATGAAATGAATTTTATAACAAACGCATTGTTTTCAAATGCCACAGCTTAGTCAATTAAGAAGATCGTCATCTACCAGTCACTTAGCAGAGATAACAGCCCTTTCAGATGGTTACAATTATTGAACAATTAAAAGCAAAATCAGAGACTGTAAATTCATACGGTGTTAACACGATGGTTAACGCAAATGTAGACATGTGTACAAGTGAGTCAGTTCTTCCGAGACAGAGTTGGCCCTGTCGAAAGATATTTCAAGGAGTTTTCTGGACCGCTGTGTTACACTGGATGAATTTACGCTCACCGCCTCGATATTGACAGTATATCTTTGGAAGATTCGCCTCCATCACCTGGCAAATTCATTCTGTAGTTCTGAAGGCAAATTTATGGGATTGTAATTGTTAATTACCATTTCATAATTTATTAGACAGAAAAGAAGATGAAAACTCACAAAAACTTCTCTTTCATCAGGCATATATAAATAAACAAATCGTTTTCCTGAGTGCAATTCATGATATTGATTTCGAACTAATGCCATATCGACTATGCTCAGTTGACCTAGTCCCAATTAATGCTGATGTTTTTTTCCCAAAGCTAAATGAATGAGAGCGGGGAACATAAATCAATAACGATAGCATTATTGCAAAGAGGAATTTTCCTGTTGCGATGTCATCAAGTTAAATATTTAGCACTAATGTAGTATAATTGAATCACGTGAATGATTTTGTTGAGTCTTCCACGTATATTGTGTCATTCCATATGGACCAATCACGGGTAGGAATGCGTTAGGTATCAACCAATCAGAGCCATTATTCACTGAAAATTTATCGCTTCCTCAGAAAGTACCACACTCCTTACTTCAACTGTTAATCAGGTTGGAGAAACTGTTTAGCAGTTAGTACTTTTAATTGTTAATTATACAATGTTTAAACTGATTTTTATATTGCTCTTGCAGAACTTTTGTGTATTTCATTTTCTTCTTGTGACATTTTAGTTTCTTTTACTTTTGAGGTGAGACTACATCAGAACCACTAACTATAAGTGAACATCTGATTTGTTGCTGTTTTTCACAATAATAGCTATTATTTATACCTATAGTTTCTTAATGATTTATTCATGAGATATTATTAATAAACGCAACTCATATTTTGAACTTCCCTAGCTAAACTTAGAAACACTCGTTACGTTAGTTGTGAATAGTAGTTTGTTACGTTTAATAACGCCACGTTTAAGTGCCAATGTGAAGATTGTATTGGAGTTCCAATGTTGGGGAGCCGAACTTGATGAAGTAACTGCCCCACATATGGTACAAAGTTTCCGGTGGCCTTCGCCCCAACGTTTAGGAATCAACTTTGTATTTTTATGTTTCTTTAAATATTATATATATTTAAGTTTGCCTCGGCTGAGTCAGTATTAATTTGTAGAAACAATTTGTATCTCTTAGCAGCGGCTGATGCGGCTAAAGAATGTAGGCTTACACAAATTATAATTTTTACTTCACTCCTTTTATTAATCCTTCATGCGATTAAATAACACTTCACTGATATACAGAGCTGTGAGATTATTTATTAATTACTTGCACTTTTTAACACGTAAACTTTATAATATTCTCGCCGTAATGAATTTTCGTCTCACACTGAATACGTACCGAGCGAACGAACTGCTCAGGTACGTTGTCTTCTAGCGACTGGCGTTTACCGCTTAAATTTGTAAATTTCTCTATTTCAAGTCTCTGATTGGCTAATTTTAATCCAATAGAATACTTTTATTTAACTTAAGTTTTTTTCTTTTTGTTGATTGGCTATTTTATAAACTGTCTCAAAACTTACATTATTGTTTCCAAAAATGACTAGTAGTATTATTAAACTTCCTAATTCATTATTGCCTCAAGGTTACCTCATTGTTAGCAACTTTTAACCTATTATTCTCACAACTCCTACCTTATTAAATTACGTAATACATCCACATAACATTATTGAACATGCACATAATAATATAAACATTAATACAATGACTGTTACATACATTTTATATGTTATTTATACACATATTGCTTTAAGGCGGGCTGTTATTATATTTTATACCATATAATTTGATTGAAATCATTTAAGTGTTAAAAATACTGTCTCAATTTAGAACGAACAGTAGGTGAGTTCTAAAATCTTGCCAAGTGCAAAAAGAAGCTTTTTCTGTATGTGTTGAATACAGCTTTTTCCACTACTAAGAATTTCAGAATTATGAAAAGCATAGAGGTATTTATGATTGGCTACGTAACTAAGACGCGGAATAAACAAATATTTGTTTCGTCGTCATTAAATTCTTTACGGACAGAAGTTTAGAGCCTTATGTTAATCAAAGTGAACGACGAAAGCAATAAAGAGAATATATTCGACATACCAGATACCATAGAGTCGGCAAATCATTTTGTATTAGAGCTGCTTACGGAAAAGTCCCGCCTTCAGTATGAAAAGGAATATGAAGACTTTGCGTTCTGGCGAAGAAAACTAATGTGTGCAAAAAATCCATCAAAACAGTTTAACAATGGCATTCTGGTAGCGAAAAAAACTAGTTTTGTTCCACACTGTATAGTTACTGGAGCCTTGTTCCAATGTGTAACATTTACCTATTGCCAGGCTGAAAGAAGTAAGAAAAATTAAAGTTCACACTTCATTTGCTGTTTTCCACATGAGATGTTTATCAGTAGTTACATAAATAGCAAAATAAATCTAATATTGGAATATTTCAGATTTGTGTCAGGCTGATACCTTGCAGTGATATAACATTAAACATTAGTGAACAACGTTTAATACAATGATATATTGAATATTTCGTTTCTTAAACAGAAATATATGATGGAAATGTTCGATTAACGCAGTTTAATTCTAACAGCCTTTTGAAGACAATTCCCACAAAACAAAACGCCATAACATTAATTTAGTTGCTTAAATTGCCTCGATAACTTGCACCGATATAAAAATATCAGTTACAAACGAATAAATTTTATTCACTTTTTATACTTTCTCTACTACGTAGAGTAAGTAGAAGTATTGTATTCCACCCAAAAATTCGATACCAAGATTTCATAGGAAATACATGTTTTGAGGCCCCCTGAATCCAAAAAAAGCATTTTAGGAAACATGTGTCTGTGAACAGTATAACTCAGAAACGAACAGTTGGATAAACACCAAATTTGGTATTTAGGTTTAGTATCTTCCAGAGATGCGACACGAAGGTTTTCAAGAAATTCCCCCCACCCCAGATTACCCTTTACATGGAACATTTTTCAAAAATTTCAATTTTCTCAAAAACGACTCTAACGATTTTGATTAAAATATCATATGTTTAAGATATTGTCATGACAAGTAAAATGTATATCTCGAATTTTCTGGGAATGTCTCCAAAAGTATTCTTCATTGTGAACGACTTTTGCATAACTGGTAAACTATAAGAGATAGGCAACTTTGTACTCTACAAACAATGTAGATCGCGTTAAAATACACAATTTATGTCATATACATTTTTTTTATTGAGTGAACCATTTTCGAGATATTGCTTGTTATTCCCTTAAATGTTTCAATATTTTCTCAAATGGGAATTCGTTATTCATTTTTTTGTCTTGGATATGCAAAGAGTATTAATCTGTGGCAAAGAGAATGGTGCTGCACCTAGCAACCAGCTATTAAGCATTTCGATGCTTAAAGGCTACTGTATTTCTAATTGCCCTTGCAAATACAAAACAAGGGGAACATAGTACGCCTTAAGCGATAGTCAAATATTTTTAGAACTGGTCGCTATGTGTAAAATGTAATTCTCTTTGCATGTCAAAAGATCTTTTCTGCAAATGTATATCTCGATTAATATGAAATAGATGGAGAATAAGAGTTTGTAAAAATAGTTTGTACAAGAGTAGAGAAAGTCATGTGAGTGTAACACATCAGAATTTTTTTTTGTCCTGGTAATGCAAAGAGAATGGAATACTCCACATAGCAACCAGCTGTTAAAATATTTGACTATAGCTTAAAGCCTACCAATTCCCCTTACATCTACAAGAAAATTAACAATAAGATTAAAATCTCGATATCTCGATTAACATGAAGCATATGGAGAATAAGCGTTTGTAAAAATAGTTTGTACAAGAGTAGAAGTCATGTGAGTAACAAATCAGATTTTTTAGGTCCTGGACATACAAAGACAATGGAATGCGCCACATAGCAACCATCTCTTAAAAGATTTGACTATCGCTTAAATACTACCATATTCCCCTTGCATCTGCAAGAAAATTAGCAATAAGATTGACATCTCGATTAACATGAAGCATATGGAGAATAAGCGTTTGTAAAAATACTTTGTACAAGAGTAGAGAAAGTCATGTGAGTGTAACACATCAGATTTTTTTATTACAGACTGCTTGTAAAAACTAGTGTGCACTAGTGATGTGCATAGGATAGTAGCAGAACTAGAACTTGAACAGTCGCTAATGAGTACTAAAACCCCGGTGGAGGTAATAAGTAGAGTAATACCTTCTTAATAACTCATTGACATTGAACGCCGAGTGAGGGTGAAACATGCAGTTATTTACGCAATAATGTTATTTACGATTGTGTTTTTGTCCAAATTTTGGTATAATGGAAGCCTACTGTGTTGCACAATACAGTGGCACTGTCTTGTCCTCTGTGAGTTGCAAACTCTTTGGTATTACACTAGTGAAGTTATTCTATATATGTAATTAGAATGAAGTAGGTAGAAAAAAATCTGATGTGTTGCACTCACATGACTTTCCCTACTCACTCTTGTACAAACTATTCCTACAAACGCTTATTCTTCTATCTGCTTCATGTTAATCCAGATAAACATTTGCAGAAATTGTCTTATTGCACATTTCTTGTAGGTACAATGGGAATAGGGGAATACAGTTTGCTTAAGAGATAGCCAAATCTTTTAAGATCTGCTCGCTATGTGATGACTTTGAAATTAATTTTCTTTGTGCGACCAGGAGAGCGGGAGTAAAACAAACAAACTACTTTTCATTTAAGAAAAGTGTGAATATTTGAAAAGTCAAACCAATAACAAGGAATATCTCGGAAATGCTTAAATCCACAAAAAGAGCATAAATTGTGTGATTTAACGAGATCTACGCTTTTTGTGAGGTAAGATTTTCTCTATCTCTTACGGTTTACCAGTTATGCAAAGTAATCCGGAATGAAGAGGACTTCAGAGGTTATTCCCAGAAAATTAAAGTTATTCATTTCGTTGATCATGAAACAATCTTAAACATATGGTTGGTGTTTTAATCAAAATCGTTAAGAGCCATTTTTGAGAATATAAAATTTTTGAAAAATTTTCCATGTAAAGGGTAGTTTTGGGTGGGGGTTTTCTTTTAAATTTTCGTGTCGCATCCTTGAAACATACTGAACTTAAATACCAAGTTTGATATTTAACTGACTTTTCCTTTTTGGTTAGCTGTTCACAGACACATACAGGAATTTGTTCTCAACAGGCCTTTCTTGGGAGGGGGTTTCAGGGAGCCTCCAAAAATGATATATTTCCGGCGAAATCTCGAGTTTTTGGATGGAATACACTACTTCCAGTACTTACTATACATAGTAAAGAAAGTAAAAGATATGTCTGTATCTAAATAGTGTGTAGGATCCGTGTGTGAAAACTGATGGTTTGTTATCAGCGTTTTTTATTTGGTTACTTTTTGATGAAACATAAGTGATAATTTATTTTCCCATGGCTTTCGATAGGAATTTTGTATACTGCAAGTGATTTGATTTTCTCAAATGTAAATGAATATAAAATGAAGCCTATCCTTCTATCGCATTGAGGGCTACAACCCAGAAAAATGGAAAATTGAGATATAGCCATAATTGGGTTCCTCTTTCTCTGTTTTAATATGCGACGGTGGGCTCTATTCTTCACAAAATTCCTTTGAATGACAAACTTGTGGCACTTAACGGTACTTAGGTTTTACCAGTACACCACGGTCAGATTCCTGACTGTGATTTGCTGCATTCTTCTGCCTTTGCTGTAAAAAGGCAAACCTGTAAAACAGCATATACAAGCCTTTTGACTCGAAATAAAATGCGGACTATAGACGCACCATTGAAACCTGTTAAAGCCTCCTCTATAAAAATAGAACTCTTTGAGTTGGGGCCCTTTTGCATTACAAGTGGTGCGATATATTTGGTCTACCTATATAATAACAAGCAGGTACAGAACCCGCGACCTTTGCAAGACCGTCGCGTGCGACACCATTTAGCAGTTATAAATGCACTGGTTATAACTGGTTTGAAAAGCGAATGCAAAAACACGCGTCCGTAGAGATTTAAACGTTGTCTTTATAAGGAAATTTTAATCAAAACCCACCTCGAACGGTACCCATGAGGAATTTATTACCAATTTTGAATAATTTTCTGAACGTTGATGCATATAAAGATCTCACAGTTTTCTGTAATAACCTCCATGGGATTTTATATGAAAATTGGGAAGAAATAAATCATTTACTTTAAGCGTTAAATTTTACAGTTTATTTCACTGGTTATCAATTTCTCAGCGCGCGCGGTGGGTCCTAAGCAGACCACTTTAACGAATTCAAGCAATAATTTATATTTTATACACACTCAAAACAACTTGCCATAATCGGCACGTAATGTATGCACGGAGCTGAGCAAAGTGTGCACCGCTCCGAGGTCTTTTGTAATGGGGGTACAAATTGGCCTAAATGGGGAAAGGCAACACGAGCAAAACGGCAGGTGTCGAGTCAAGAAATGCCAGCTCCGTTTCCAGTCGCATGCATCACTGAATTATTTCCTCTTCCTTATTAAATAGCTATCTTTGCTCAACGCTATCATAGCATTACCACATCATAAGCTGAGACGGTAATTTGTATCACAAATTACGTTAATATAAATAATTATTTTTATATAAATATGTATTTTTATGTAACATTGATTTCAGGGGTTTAATAATTGTAATTATTAATGGTAAATAATAATTTTCGGCTCTACTGAAACTGTTAACAATAACATAATACTTTAGCAAGGGGGTGAGTTGTTTATCGTTACCGGGAACCAGGAAGTTACGTCATGTTTCGCGCCTTTTCAGTAAAAAAAGCTTCCAGAACATTCTATAAAAGTAATATGTATTAGTGGTTTTCATTGGATAGTAAAATAGACGCTAATGTTGGCGCGTTTTATTAGCCAATGGTAATTCATTTATAATCTTTAGGTGTAGCTTGAGGTAAGCCTATAAATAGTGTAGATTCAAAGCGAGCGTCCTCCAGTTCGGCAAGATTCTCGACACAGTACACATCGTCCTCCAGTTCGGCAAGATTCACGAAGCACTACACATCGTCTCCTGCAGTTATACAAAATTCTCCGTACATTACACGTTGGCCGCTTAGTTCACCAAGTTACACGCAGTGAAAATCATTAAAGATCTAAAATATTACAAAGTCACTTATATACAAAAATTGAAGTACGTGAGTTAAAAGTGAGAAGTTATTATAAACAGTTTCAGTATGGCGATTATCTAGATAAATCTGTGAAAGTGTTAGTGCACGTGTTCGGCAATAAAACAGTATAAAACACATTTCTTCACTAGTAATTTTTGGATAAAAGATTCCTTTTCCGCTTCACACCCTTCAAGAATTAAATGCCTACCTAAATAGCTGGCCGGAAGACAATATACATAACCTTAAAACTAATTCATATAGATTGCTACGCCAGATGGAGTTAGCAGGCGACCGACGAATGACGTCACACAATATGGCTGCACGCGTGAGGTAAGCAACATTACGTGAGAAACATTATCCACAACGTGGTGCTCTAAAACATATATACAATTTGCACTAAAACCACTTCAAATTGGCGCCCAACGTGGGGCAGTTCAAGTGAAGTAAACACAAAATTTGCAATGTACCCTCGCAAATTGGCGCCCAACGTGGGGCGACAACTAGGAAAGGAAGGCTAGACGACTAGGAAAAGTAGCAGAATTAACCAGAAAAAGGCGAATGCAGCAGTGGAACGATCTACAAGATGCAGATTCCAAGACAGCAGGGTAAATCAACTACAAAAACATCGAGACAACGTAGATTCATCACGAAACAACGCAGAAGCGACATGCAAACCTAGGAGAATGGGGCAGAACGCTGGACATCAAAACTGCAGCATCAGACAGCATTAAAAAGGTAATTAAATGAGACTGAGAAGTGGTAGGATAATAAAAACAATGGCTACCAATAATACGGAGGAAATAATTATGGAGGGAGATAGTGTAATAGTTAGCTGTGATCCAATACAAAGTACAGGGAATAGCCCAGATTTTTTGGGATTTGAAGATGAAAATGTTAGTGTAGAAAGTGAGAGTAGAATAGCAGGAAATATTCACTCTGATAATAGTATGATTATGGAAATGTTGAGAAAATTTGGTGAAAAATTAGATCAAAACAGGGAAGATCTTAGTAAGAAAATAGATCAAAACAGGGAAGATCTTAGTAAGAAAATAGATCAAAACAGGGAAGATATGCAAAAGAATAATAGGGAATTAAGAGAAGATATTGATAGGAGTTTAGAACAAAAACTAGATCAGAATAAGAGAGAATTGAGGGAAGATATTGGTAAAAGCTTAGAACAAAACAGGGAAGAGATTGAAAAGAAATTCATGGAGCTAGATAGTAGTATGATTAGAATGAAAAATGAAAATCAAGAAATGATAGCACATGAAATAGGTGAAGTTTCAAAGAGAATGTTAGACATGAGCAGGGAAATATCTAACCAAAAAAGTGAGGTTAACAATAAAATAGAGCATGTTAATGTAAAATGTACAGAGCTAGGTAGCCGAATGAGTAGCATTTCAAGTGAGTTAAAAGAGATGATGGAGGCTACAAATGCAGATTTAATACAGGTGCAAGTTAATTTCAGAGGGGAAATATCTGAAATTCAGAAGGAGTCAGAAAAACAGAGAAATAAATTGTCTGATGAAGTTAAAGATTTGTCTAAAGATTTGAATCAAAAGCTAACTTCTGAAATTAACAAACACCAAACTGTTCAAAATGAGAGTAATAAGAAATTGGAACAGACAATAGAAAATCTGCAAGGTACTGTAAATAGGTTAGAATTGAATTCAAGGGCAAATATATGTGATGTGCATGTGTTAGATGTACAAAATAATGATAGAGGTAGTTCCTCAGGTATGATAAATAATGTGAGTGATGCGGCAGCTTCATCTATAGCTAATGCTGAAACTCAGAGTGCACAAGTTACACTAGAGAATTTAAATATGGGAGTAGGGAATTTGCAAAATTACAATCATATCTTAAGTGATTTTCCACTTCCAAAATTTAATGAAAACTCCAGTCCAGTACAATTCATTGCAGAATTATCAGAGTATTTTCAAATTAAAAAGATACCTGAAGCATTGAAAATGATAGTTGTCAAAAGATGTTTGGACCAGAAAACCTTAGATTGGTTACAAATGGTATCAGGGGGCGAAATTTCATATGAATCCTTTAAGAGATTATTCATGAACAGATTTTGGAATGTAACGGTACAGCAAAGAATACGAGCAATGCTTAGTCATGGTCAATTTAATCCACGAGAGGGAATATCGATGACTGATTACTTACTAAAACATGCAAGTCAGGTTAGAAACTTGTCACCTCCAATCAGTGAGGAAGATTTTGTGAGTTTGCTCGCAAGGCATTATCCTATCAGGATACAAAATTACTTATTGATTGCAAAACCACGGAACATCTATGAGATGACAGAATTAATAACAGCTTTGGAACAACAGGAAGAAGATATGTCTCGGGAGTGGGAACATAGATTTTTAGATGTACGAGATAGAAGAAATTACCAAGGTAGTTATCAACAAATAAGAGGACAAGACAGACATCATGAAATTAATACCAGACAACGGTATCAATCATATGTTCCACAATTTGAAAGATCAAGGATAGATAGGAGACCAGGGCGGCAGGAACAAATAAATTATGTCAGGACAGAAAGATTACCTGAAAGAGGGCAAAACTATGGAAGGAGGTATATTAGACAGAGGGGAAATTTCACTCACTGGAGGGAAAATAATAACCGTGAAAGATCTGAGGAACGGCAAGAAAATTACGTGCCAAGGGGACATAATGTCAGAAATCGAGGATTTCGAACTCGAGGACGGGGAACTCAAAACAATGGTGGCGACACTGAGATAGATTTAGCGCCTGTTAGGAATGGCAGTCCCGTACGTGAACATGGAAATAACCAGGAAAACTGTTAACAGACTCCTGTGTAGTAGGTTCTCAGGACGTCTTTAATAATTCAGTATCCATTACCAATACAAATCATACACCTACACATACACCCTGTAATAAGATTACAGCAACAAAAGATAAGGGAGAAAATTTTGAGTCACCTCATGTTAGAATGGAAATTGCGAAGAAAGAAATCATTGCAACTATAGATTCTGGTTCATCAGCTTCAATTTGCTCACAGAAATTTTACATAAATTTGATTAATGAAGGTAACAAAATTATGGCTCTTCCCACTAGTAATTTAGTTTGTCGTGTTGCAATTGGAAGAACTGCACAGGTCATAAAAACACAAGCTCTACTTAGCATACTTATTGGCGGAAAGAATTTTGAGGTTATGTTTCTAATTGTAAACCATCTGATTTGTGACATAATTATAGGATGTGACTTCCTACATGAATATGAAGCATGTATAGATTTTAAACATGAAGAGTTTAAGATAACAAAAGAAGGTAGAGAAATAAGGGTACCATTTATAAAAGAAGAAATTTCTGTAATCGAAATGACAAAGGATGAGAAAGATATTTGTGACCAAGAATTTTTTGTGCAAATAACAGAAACTGATAGAAATAATCAAATAAAGCAGGTAGTCACAGAATATGAAGGGAATACCACGCCATATTTTCAACAGCTAGCAGAAATGCCAGAAGAAGTAGAGAAATGTGTAATCCAAACAAAAGACGACCATGTGAGCGAGACAAACAACAGCAGGAAAGAGAAGAGAAATGAGGAAATAATACACAAGTGTGAAGAAGCTTATAATCTTACGATAATGCAAAAACAAATCCTTCATGATGTTTTGATGAACAATAGTTCAGTTTTTAGTACTATCCCAGGCAGATGTAATGTATATCAGCATACATTTCAAGTAGAAGACGTACCACCATATAGGCACAAGTATGACAATTTACCTATAAGTCTTCGAGACAAAGCTAGACAATTAATAAATAGCATGCTAGAAAATGGGATTATTGAGCAAAGTAATTCTCAATACATAAATTCAATCTGCTGGAGTATTAAACGAGATGGTAGTTTGAGATTAACTTTAGACGGCAGATATGTCAACAAGTATATGAAACCAGATCATTTTCAAAGTGAGGGAATTGAACAACTAATTACAAAACTTTCAAGAGGGAGA
Organism: Deroplatys truncata; assembly: GCA_030765065.1. Lineage (NCBI taxonomy): Eukaryota > Metazoa > Arthropoda > Insecta > Mantodea > Mantidae > Deroplatys > Deroplatys truncata. The sequence continues at coordinate 108,849,095 of CM060976.1, forward strand.
TTTTTGACATCCATCGACCTCACTGCATCATATTGGCAAGTGGAATTAGATCCGCAAGTGCGTGATTACACTTCATTTCAGTACTCAGGGATTCAGTATCGCTTTTGTGTAAATCCTTTTGGTTTAAAAAACTCGGGAAGTGGATTTTTGAGAGCCATTCACAATATCTTTGGAAATTCTGCAGATGACTTTTTAATAAAGTATATTGACGACTTCTTAATCATTAGTCAAACATTTGAAGAACACATGAATAATGTCCATTATGTGTTAAATAAACTACAACAACATGGTATGACTGTGAACATACTAAAATCAAAATTTTGTGTTAAGGAAATAAATTTTCTGGGTTATGTAGTGGATGAACGAGGTATAAGACCTGATCAGAAAAGAATAGAAGCAATAATGAGAATTCCGCCACCCAGGAACGTAAAACAAATTAGACGTCTCTTAGGGGTATTGAACTTTCAGAGTAAGTTCGTACCAAGATATTCGGCGGAGATAGAACCACTACGGCAGCTACTCCGAAAGAACAATAAGTGGAGATGGACAGAGGAGCATCAAAAATGTTTTGAGAGAGTAAAGGAACTATTTGCTAAGTCCATATTACTTGAGAGGCCCAGAGAAGATTTGGAATATGAAATTTATGTCGATGCATCAATGCAAGGATACGCCGGAATTTTAGGACAGCGAGACATCAACAATGACTTTCACGTCATTAGTACAGCTTCAAGAGGACTTACAAATATTGAGAGGAATTCTTCAGTGACTCAGTTAGAAATTGGAGCACTATATTTCTCATTAATTCGTTTTAAAACCTATATTTATCAGAAAAAGGTGAAAGTATATTCAGACCACATAAGCTTAACTTTCATACAACGGTGTAGATTATGTAGTGGAAAACTTGCTAGATATATTCATGCAATATCTGCATTCGATATTGAGATTATCCACATTCCTGGCAAAAACAATACCTTCAGTGATTTGCTTTCAAGATTGAACTACAACCCACAAATTCCCGAAAATATTGAAAGGCCTAGAAATGAAGTCAAAATATTGACAATTGAAATTCCTTTAAGCAAAGAAATGATTAGAAAATTGAAAAATATGGGGGAAATTCAAAATGAGGATGCAAAATTATTTGAACTTAAAGAAAATGCACCATCGATTGAGGAGGCAAAGAAAGAAATTATAGCAATTCGAGATGGGACATTATACAAAAAGCATGGAAAAGAAATGCCTAGTTGGAAGGTAATGGTTCCGAAAAGCATGGAAATGGAACTAATTAAGAATTTTCATGAAGGGTTAGCACACTCAGGGACGGACCGAACAACTTCTATGATTTTAGAGAATTTATACATATCCAAATTGCGTCAAAAAGTTCGCAAATTTATATCGTGCTGCAACCTGTGTCAGAAGGCAAAGCAAATAAATGCAGCATATGCATTTGAAACTAATTCGGTTATTAGAGATAAGCCGAGATGTGTAATTAGTATTGATATTCATGGTCCGATGCCTCCAAGTCAATTTGGAAATAAATATATATTTGTCTGCTATGATATATTCAGCAAATATGTAAGAATCTACCCTTTGAGAAAACCTACAGGTTTAGCATGTTTGAATAGATTACTTAAGTCATATGTGATAGAAGAAGGGCCTATTCAATCTGTATTGAGCGATAATGCTTCGTACTTCACAGGAAAAAAATTTATGGATGGACTTAAAGAAAATGGCATTAAACAATATTTTTCGTCAAGATACAGACCGAACTCCAACCCAGTGGAGAGGGAAATTAAGGAAATTTCAAATTATTTAAGGGTGTTATGTCATCGAAAACACACTCAATGGTATGGATACGTGAACTTCGTTCAGAACCTACTAAATGAAACCATAAACAATGTGACAGGATATAAACCATGTGAACTTAAGTTGGGAAAGAAGATCAATACAATGTGTAAAACAATCCCAGGAGCCATTCCAGATGCGCATTCGATACCACCAACAGAAGAAGAGATGTTCCGAAAAGCATTTGAGAGGATGAAAAAAAAAGCCATAAAAAGAAAAATGAAACATGAAGAAAAGAAGAGAAAGGAATGGAGGATCAAAATAGGAGATTTAGTTTTGGTTAAAACCAAGAAATTGTCCGACAAAGAAAATAAACTTTATTGGCGAATGTTTCTCAAATACCATGGACCATATGAAGTTGTTAAAGTATATGGAACTAATACATATGAGTTATGTAATCCAACAAATCGAAAAAGCATAGGAAAGTTCCATATTGAGATGCTTAAACCATATAACCATGAGGATCATGGTGAAACAAAAGACAAAGATGATAAATAATAAATGCTGAATAGTTAAAGACGAAATGCAGAACAATGTATTGGAACGTAAGAGGGTTAAATAAATATGTACGTCATAGGAAAGGAGAAATAAATTTTGGACATGATTAAATGTTTGAGAGGAAAATAACATTTTACTAGTAAGAGAACATGTGAAATAAAGCATGATGTTATATTAAAGTAAAGTACATAAATACTATTCAAAGAGTATTGTTAAAATAAAATTCAAAATAACAAAAATGGTAAACATAATTAAAACCAATATTTATGTAGTAAATAGAACATGTGAAACAATGCCTAGATTTAAGAGATGTAAATATTTGTGTTGAGGGTGAATATTTTGGTACATATGTATAATAATTACAAAAATCTTAAATGTATAAATTTTGTCAATAGCTTAAAGTAAACAATTTGGTAGTAGTAAATAAATAGTTTAGGGTATAGTATTTGCTATAAAAAAAAAATTTTGTGATATCAGATTAATATCTAAATTAATTAAATCAGAGCCAGTAAGTAGTGGCAAGATAAAACATATGTCGTGTGTTAAACGCGTGTGAAGTGTTAAGTGAAAGTGAATAGCGTGTGTTACAAGATTTAGGAGACTAAAAACAAAATTATAAAATTTCCAAACAGGTTATAAATGTTTATAATTATATTTCTAGTGGGGCATATGAGACGGTAATTTGTATCACAAATTACGTTAATATAAATAATTATTTTTATATAAATATGTATTTTTATGTAACATTGATTTCAGGGGTTTAATAATTGTAATTATTAATGGTAAATAATAATTTTCGGCTCTACTGAAACTGTTAACAATAACATAATACTTTAGCAAGGGGGTGAGTTGTTTATCGTTACCGGGAACCAGGAAGTTACGTCATGTTTCGCGCCTTTTCAGTAAAAAAAGCTTCCAGAACATTCTATAAAAGTAATATGTATTAGTGGTTTTCATTGGATAGTAAAATAGACGCTAATGTTGGCGCGTTTTATTAGCCAATGGTAATTCATTTATAATCTTTAGGTGTAGCTTGAGGTAAGCCTATAAATAGTGTAGATTCAAAGCGAGCGTCCTCCAGTTCGGCAAGATTCTCGACACAGTACACATCGTCCTCCAGTTCGGCAAGATTCACGAAGCACTACACATCGTCTCCTGCAGTTATACAAAATTCTCCGTACATTACACGTTGGCCGCTTAGTTCACCAAGTTACACGCAGTGAAAATCATTAAAGATCTAAAATATTACAAAGTCACTTATATACAAAAATTGAAGTACGTGAGTTAAAAGTGAGAAGTTATTATAAACAGTTTCAGTATGGCGATTATCTAGATAAATCTGTGAAAGTGTTAGTGCACGTGTTCGGCAATAAAACAGTATAAAACACATTTCTTCACTAGTAATTTTTGGATAAAAGATTCCTTTTCCGCTTCACACCCTTCAAGAATTAAATGCCTACCTAAATAGCTGGCCGGAAGACAATATACATAACCTTAAAACTAATTCATATAGATTGCTACGCCAGATGGAGTTAGCAGGCGACCGACGAATGACGTCACACAATATGGCTGCACGCGTGAGGTAAGCAACATTACGTGAGAAACATTATCCACAACGTGGTGCTCTAAAACATATATACAATTTGCACTAAAACCACTTCAAAGCATACAGACTTCACATTTTAAGCATAACGAGATGCTGCACTCGTACGTACTTACCAGCAAATGGAGTGTTCGTATATTTATTTCCCCCCTTTTCTGTTTTGATACCCATTTTATTGTTCCATTTATACCCCAGCTTTAATGAAATGTCATATCGGCGGCTTTCTTCCTTTGGAACGCATTTTCCATATACAGCGTAGTTTGAGAGGAGGGGATTTTCTTGGCAGTCTTCGTATCGCATCCTTCGAAGGTACGAACTTGCATACACAGTTTGGTATTATTGAGCTATGCTGTACATGACACACGCGTGCGCGTGGGTTTCTTCTATTTCTGGGGGGGGGGAGTGGGTTTAGTCGACATCAGACGTGTATTTCCGCTGAAATCTTGTTACTAAGTTTTGGTTGGAATACATTAATACTTCCTCTACCGGCTAGGTAGGTGACAGAGAAAGTAAACACATACAACCATCGTTTTCGCATTTAAATCCACTTCCTCGTCAAACCTTTCAGCCAAACTGGAGTATGTAGGAGTCTCTAGCGGAGTTTCTGTATTCATTCTTCGTCCTCCATGCTAGCTCTGGTTCCCGAGGTCGCGGGTTCAAACCCGCCAGAGGGCGACGAATATTTTGGGCGTAAAACTCCTTAGCATGACTTCCTTCAGAAGGGATGTAAAGCCGGTGGTGTCGTGTCGTAGATTTGTGACACATAAAAGAACCTCAAGTGTGATAAAGAAGCCTCTGAGCAAAATTTCCGTTCTTTCACGCCCAAATTAGAACGGGACGCTAAGGACCATAGCAGTTAAAGAGCGTCCATAAATAAAACTCAATTTTTTGTATTCATTCTACTTTCTAGTAGTTCTGCTATCTGCCACTGGATCCTCAGTGACGACCGATGAGATGAACGCCTGCTATAAATGATCACTAGTTAATTGTCCGTGGACCGTTTTCCCAGGATGTACATGTATTTGAAGCACAAAGTTAGTTACTTACCAAAGGAAGCCATTCTAAGGAGTTTACACTCGGAGAAAAGTTCTCTATCGCCGTCCGTTGGGTTTGAACCCGCAATAACGGGAACTACGTCATCACGGAAGACAACGTAGCCCCTTTTCTGTTTAGCCATGCTTTATTTACGTACGTATTTAAACAGCTACATATTTTCAGTAATCGAAGTTTACCGTAAGCGCATGATGGAACCTTGGGAATTAAGAGATGACAGATCCTTATTTATATTTCACGGAATGTATTCGTGCTAATATAGCGTATAATATCTACTTACGGATTACTTTATCACTCATAAAATCTACGAAATTGAAAGAGGAAGGAACGAACTTTCTCTTTGCGATATTATGCACTTCCGCATATATATCACAATATGTAACATACCGGATGGAAGGGTCTACCTAAGAGCTAGTTCTATGTACAGACGCGAAAAGAAATTTACAGTACTACTTTGATCTGGAAACGCTTATTTAGGCAGAAAAAAATGTTTTGGAACTTACCTCTCTTGACACACTAATTCACGTATGGAAAGATTAAGGCTCAAGTATGTGACAGAATAACAACCTCTACAATTACACTTTCTTCATCTCATTTCGCCACAATTTAGTAGGTTGCTCTTGTTCAAATCATAATTCACACTGGGATTAAGACGTCGCAACGGAGCCTCGATAAATGACCTCATACAAGCGTCAGACAACTGTGGTATCACTCGGTATTATTTTCGGTATGAAGAGCGTTACCTACATTGAACATCATTTGTTTCCTTTACAGAGCGCTTAAAAAAGAAATAAGCAATGTAGAAGTCAGTCTCATTTTAAAAAAGTTTTATGTTGCATTTATATTGCATTTCCTTAAATTATTAAATACATATTACACAGTTCACTGATATTTATTTTCACATGAGCTTTTATGTCTTGAGATTATAAACAACTGCATCTATTCTGGCGACTGAAGCATGCCAGTATTACTTCCCCGAAATTGTTTGTTACTTGATTCAATATGTACACTCGCATCCACTTATGCCGTCACCGCAGCTTCGGGAGGCATTTTACCAACCTCTTCAGCACGTACCCAGCAGGGAGGGTTGTGTTCTGCCTTTTGTCGGCCAAGCAGTGTGTGTGTTAACTGTAGCTCACGCAATGTATAGAAATATTTCGGAGGTGCATCGCGGAAGAATTGTGGTATGTGGGAAGCCTATTTGCCATTTGAAAACACTGCTAGGATAATTCCATGCAGCATTAGCAAGGGCAGATTATTAAAATAATGTCTAGTAAGTAGACATCACTCTTGGAGAGTAAAAAGTATCTATAATTTACTCTAGTTTTACATTATAATTATTGTCATTAAAATACTATTTCTTGGAGATTTCTTATTTAGTTTAGCGTCCTTTAACAGTTTAGATTATATCGGATGAGTGAAATTGTGCTCAGATGAGCCCGATATTCGTCTTTTCAGAATAAGGGAAAACCCCGGAAAAAACTTGTCGGGGTTACTCATCCTAATCGAGATTCGAACTGGGGACCTCTTGAATGTGAAATAGGCACGCTACCCCTAACCACAAAGAATGGAGAGATTTGCAAAACTGGTTTACTCACTGTAGATTGTACAGATGATTCCAATAGTGTACGAGTAGTATCTAAATGTGTCCTCTTTGAGAGTAAAAAGGTTAATGTATTACAATTTTACATAAAGTTGCCTTAAAAATATTTTTTTTCGTGCAGATATTGTGCAAAATAGGGTTTTATTTAGTTATACATTTAAACATGATTATTATAAGTGCTGACGAGTAAAGCTATTGCTCAAAGTTATATATTCATATGCGAATAATCTAGAACTGTGTACATAAAACAGGGCGCCGCTGCATGCGCGAAAAGGTAAACAGATACACACACTTTCTCCTTGCTATACCAATCCACTTATGAGGGACAGTAGACTGCCGCCTGCAGCTGCGGTGACGGCATAAATGGAAGTGAATGTACTAGCACTTCTACTAGTGACGTTTTCCTCAAGCAGATCAAATTTCGAATTACCGTAATTTTTTCAAATAGATTACCAAGCAGCATATCAATTAAGATACTGGTGCTGGTCTACCTTAATTTTTTCTCGCACCTGAACTAAATCCACAACTGGTTACTACCACCAAACAGAAACGGGAAACAGCCTAACTAAAAGCCCGGAACTTAAGTACTTACAAAGAATGTAAGTCGCCATTGGGGTATGACATCTCAATACAATTTGAGATCTCCTTGTGGTTTACCGGAAAAAATGCGAGTCAACTGGAGAATTTAATGCGTGCCGGCATGTTGCCATGGTAGCTCAGTGGTTAGAACAACCGGACGGAGACCGGGAGATCCGTGGTTCAAATCCCGGCTATGGCATTGAATTTTTCAGTAATCTGATTCTACCTTTCCAACTACTAGGAAAGACTCTAAACTAAAATGTTATAAAGTAATAGCAGCGCCATGTATGGTTCAGAATGTTTGACACTTCGTAAAAATGATGAAGGAAAAATAGAAGTTGCAGAAATGAGATTCCTAAGGAGTGTCGCAGGCCATACTTTGTGAAATAAAAATAAAAAATGACGAGATCAGAAAGGAACTTGGCTTTTTTTAAATTAATTGAGAAAATACACCAAAATAAAACTAAGCGCAAAAGACATGTGGATAGAACGGAAAATTATTGTATCCTAAAATTACTACTAAATTATAAACCTATAGGCAAGAGAAGCATTAGCAGACGAAGAAAATATGGATATAGCAAACATTTGATTAATGAGACTGGAACAAGGCTTTTGAGGCTTAATCCCCGAAGATGATCAAGATGATAACAAAAAAGTTGAAAAATCGAGGACATTTTTCCAGAAGTATCAAAATAAAAAGTCATGAAAAATGCCAGAACAGGTAAACTGTAGTATCTGATTTTCCTTCTGCATATTAAAATTTAGAATGTTAACTCTATTAATTTGGCTGCTAAAGTGGAAACTAATACTTTAATGAGTCGCTGTACATTAACAACTTTGACCTTCTATATATCAGGATTTTCGTTGCCTTTTGCCACAGTTGTACTCCATAGGTCTTTAATATTTTAAAACTTGCTTGTTGTGAATAATTGAGTTTGTCGGGCCAGTTGCCATTTTGCTCAAGTTCAAATTAGCTTTTACATGTTCTTTCCATTTTAACTTGGAATCCAAAACCAATGCCTAACACTTTGATCTATGACCGTCAGAACAGCATCAAGATAGTTTGCACTAGTTAGTGTGTCCACGGGATCTTTCTAAATTAGACCTATAAACTTTGGGATCAGATAGTTAACTTTCTTTGAGACACCTTTTAAAGGCTACGGCGCTTCTCTTCAGTGCCAAAAAAGGTTTGTGTGTTTAAATTGGCCGATCTCTTAGGAAGGGATTGAAGTAATGGGGCGTTTGAAAGTTGAATGAATAAGTAATTAATGTTGCAGATATTCTATTTATTGATTCAAAAATACGGAAGATCAGAAACAAAACATACCAAAGGAAGAGGAAGAACACCTACTGCAGTTCAAGATAGGCTTGTCATTGATGCTAATGGCAGAGTTAGTTTAAATTTTCGAACTCAGTTTACGTCTGGTGTTCGGTATCATGCATTTACTGAGTGAGATCAACAGGTTCTTTTTACTTCCATTTGTTGACTTGTGCTCAGTACAGTACAATTCTTGTTCACACGCAAAGCAATGAAACTCGTTAACTACGACAAACATGGAATGAATTCGCGGACATGCATATGATATAGGGGCAACTTCTGGCTGTGCCTCTCAAAAGCTTTACCAGGAACGATTTACAAACCTACGGGTTTCTCAGAACACATTTCCCAGCATTCGTCACAGACTGTGCGAACTGGGCGCACTACAAGGACGAGACCTTTCTGTGCGATATCCTGAGGCCAAGCAGTGCAGCGGTGTGCAGAGAACAATACTCGAGCTATCGCTCACCAATTGAATATTAGTCCTTCAGTCTGGAGAATTCTGCAGGAACAGCTGTTGCACCCATATAATTTTGTAATAGCGCTACTGAGCCAGATGACTATCCACTGCAACAGTAGTTTTGCAATAATTTGGTATATGAACCAAACTGCAGTGTTACCAGATTTTGTAAATCCTGTGTTATTCACGGATGAAGCATGCTTCATTCATGAGCGATTGTTTAATTCCCATAATTCCACACTTTTGGGCTTTCGAAAACCCCATTGCCAGGTTTGTGCGACCACATCAAATGAGATTTAGTGCTAATGTGTGGGTAGGGATTGTGAATGACTTCTTCTGGGGACATATCTTTTACCCCGACTACTCGACTGCGACCTTTTACCGCGCCAACACCTAGTACTTTTGCAAGAAGTTCTACCTGAGCTCCTGCACTCGCTTCCTATTAATATCAGAAAAGGAATGCAGTTTCAACATAACGGGGCACCAGCTAATTATCGAAATAAAGTACACACCCATTTGACAGCTACAATCGGTGCTGGAAAGATCGGGGTGGGCCCATTGCGTTGTCGGTGCGCTCAGTTGACCTGACCACTAGCATGCTTTTCATGGAGCTACATGGAGTCTATGGTTTGTGAAACACCTGTTAACTTGGGAGATCTTGCACCACGCATAGTCAGCGAAGCAGCTGAAATCAGGAAATGGCTGTCGGCTTTGAAAGGGACAGCAAAGTATGACACATCGATGCACTGCTTGTCTGGAAGTCAATGACCGTGTGTTTCAGCACTTGTTATAGCGATAACACAGTAAAACAATGAATTCTTTGCATTGAGCACTGCTTATTGAGCACTGATGTAACAGTTTTTAGTTTTCTTTTGATATGATTTGTTGTGTTTTCTGTATTTTTGGTCAATAAACAGGATACTTATGCATGTATATTTAATTTTCTCAAACCTGTTCACTTCAATCCCTTTCTGTGGGATTTAATAACATGAAAGCCGTTGCATTGAACGAAGCGTCGCAGCCCATGGGGGCCATAACAAAAAGGCCTCAAAGTGGGTTATCTATATAAAACTAAAGTTTGTCGGTCTAATTTAGAAACACCTGTACTTATGATTAGTAAAACTGCCGTGTTGTGATTTACTCTTTTTAATAATTTGTCCACACTAGTTCACATTTGTTGGTCACGCGTTGAGGTTTGGTTCCTCATTGATATCATTCCATAGCATAATTGCAGTATCTGTATAAACACCTAGTTTAGTGCCACATCATAACTGATATGTCGCATGTGTATTAAATACAAAATAGACCCTAATACATGTCCTGTAGAGCACATTCTTTATGGTTGCAGAATATGAAATTGATATGCAACAGTGTTGTTATACATCCACAGGAAACGCACAGTCCAAGAGTTTTAACAGAAAATGTTATGAAATGACACTCGCCTCACTATATCGTCAAATTCTGTTAACTCTTGGACAAACGTAAACGCACGAAGAGGTTTCTTTCTTCCATTTATAATTCGTACTCCAGTGACACAAACATTCAAAACAGGGATGTAACAGCGTACCTTACATCTGGTGAATTACCTAAGACTATCACCGCCACTAATTTTTGGAAACGAGAGGCACGCTTTTGTCACAGAAAGTAGTTGAGACAAGAGCTAATAAATTATTGAGAGGCGTTACTGTAACTACAAGCAAATTACGCGCTGCCTGGTGGGAAAATCCATAAGCATAAGAAGGAACTGAGCCAGCAAACACATGACGCGTGAACTAACATCGCGAACTTTCCAGCAGGAATTATAGCGTATAAATTAGATAGTATACTAGACACACACACACACACACACACACACACCTATATTTTGTTTTTAAATACAATAATGCTTATTGGCTTCAACAAAATAAAACTAGGTGGGATTAGAAGTCAACGGCAGTTTTTGCAAGACTCTAGTCCTGACAGTAAACGACAATTACTGGTTATAGAAACTTTAACTTAAAGGTTGCCTGTAAGCTGTATTAGGTTAGGCAAATACCGTTTATTCAGTCTACCTCAAACAATTATGTTTTTTCATGAATGTGACACAAATACCTAGTCTATAAGATATAATCCTTAACCTTTCATAGCATAGGACCAACGGTCTTTCTCTTTTTGTCGTGTGTGATTCAATTTAATATCTTTGACAACTTCGTGCTTTGGGTCGCATTGTCTGTTCTCAGAATTATATACTTATCACTTTTGCTCTAGTTTTTACTTTCTCTACTACTTACTTATAACAAGTATGGGAAGTACTGTATTTCAGCCAAAATTAGAGACCGAGATTTTACCGGAAATACACGTTTTCAGACTACCTGAACTCTCCTAATTTTTTTAAATGCTCCATGCATGTGTATCTTTGACAGCATAACTGAAACACGAAAAGTCGGTTAACTATCAAACTTGGTGTTTAAATTCAACATCTTCAAAAGTTGTGACACAAAGATTTTCTAAAAAATTTCCCTACCCCAAACTACTCTTGACATGCTAAGGTTTTCGTTGCTTTTTATTTATGAAAAATGGCTCTAACGATTTTGATTAAAATACCTTGTTTGTAATATATTGGCATGACAAATAAAATGTATATCTTGAATATTCCGGGAATAATCTGTGAAGTCTTCTTCATTCAGAATGACTTGTTCAATTCGCGAACCGTAAGAGTTAGACAAAATGTTACTTAACAAAGTATGCTGATCTCCTTAAAAACAAACTGTATCCTTCCTATATCTACGAGGGTAATCCAGAAAGTCCCAGACGTTTTGAAATAAACAATTAACAAAATGCAAATATCAACGTTTATTATCTACATTTGAAGGGTACACTCTTAATATATTTTTCTACATAATTGCCATTCAAATTAAGGCATTTATCATAACATGGCACAAGTTTTTCAATGTCCTCTCTGTAGAAATATGCCACCTACGACTTCAACCACTGGTTTACACCGGCATGCAGTTTAGCGTCAGTATCAAAGCATCAATTTGATGCACCAAACTCCGTGAAATTTGAGGAAAATGTTCCGAAAGTTCTGTAATCGTGAAACGACGATTTTCACGAATTTTGTCATTGATTTGCATTGACATTTCATCAGTCATAAGGCTAGGCCTACCACTGCGATCCTCGTCGTGAACATTGGTACGGCCATTTTTAAAATCAATGCGCCATTGCCTGACTCGGCTTTCACTCATTATTCCCTGCCCGTAAACATCACTAAGTTGACGATAAATTTCAATTGGTTTGTTCTTTTTAGCCAACCGCACTTCACAAGTGGCACATTTTAACAACTCCCAGAGAGCACAGTAAGGAAGGCACAGTCCTCACGCTACCACAGCTGGATGCATACTGAATGCAGGAACATTCTGACACCAAGATGGCGGCTCTAGCCCTACTCATCACCACGATAGGCCAAAACGTCTGGGACTTTCTGGACTGCCCTCGTACAAAGGAATATGTAAATGTGTAATGAAAGTTTATCTCGATTAACAGAGTAGACAAAATAAGCTTTTGTAAGAATAGTTTGTAGACGAATGAGTACAGAAAGTCAGCGAATGCAACATATTTTTGTTTTGTTTTTTGGATTTCACTGTTTACACCGTTTTATAATTATGCATTTTATATAGGTGTTACCTGTATGGTTTAAGTTTACTGCTAGACATGCTAGTTCTGCTGAAAGTTGACATGACTGCTATTGCGTTTCTGTTGATGCAGAACGGAATAAACAGGTCATGCAGTGCAATGCGTTTTGTTTGTCCCACCTTACATTCACAGAAAGCCAATACCTGCCATGTCAGCTTTCGGCGAAACTAGCATACTTATCAGTAAATGTAAACCAGATAAGTAATACAAGTATGTAGTCTGAAATCACACGTTCGCGCTAAAAAAAATGCAGTTCAGAGCGGACAAGGTGGTCACATTTAATCAGCATCTCATAATCACTGGTTCCACCAGATATGTAGCAGCGGAAGGGTTAAAATTTACTCTTCTAGTGCAAATTAGTTTCACCTGCAGCTAGGAATTCTCGCCTTAAAGGTTCTTAATCCGCAAGAAAAAATTACACATTTTATATTTCAAATAAAGGTATATTTCTGGCCTCATATCAGTTAAATATAGCGGGCAATGGATGAACATTATTTGTGTGTTTCTCTGTGGTTCATAAACAGTAGACCAAGATACTGCTCATTTGCTTTATAGCTCTCAGTTTTTGACGAAGATACAATCAGAACTATTCTGTAACGTTTTGTTAAGGATTAACATACTGTTAAATCCGTAAATCAATTAATCGGCATTCTGTAACTTCGTAACAAAACAAAATGTTGTTAAAGATAAATATTTGTTTGTTGAATGCAACAAAACCCGAGATCCTCATACTAACGCATTTGTTACACAACAGATTCGCATAGACGTCGTTTTAATGCTGCTGTTTGAGAAAAAGCACGACAGAAGCTTGTTATTTTAATTATCAAATGTTAAAGTTTATTAATTTTAAGTAAAATATAAATATTACGAATTACGTTTGAGTAAACAATGTTCCGTGTGATAGAGTTGGTAAATGCTCCCAACATAAGTTTTCAGACGAATTTTAATAGGGGGATGTGTTGTGCATTCTCGTATTCGTAATAAGAACTAACAGATATTGATTTAAAGATTTTAGGTTAAAATAGTGATAAATGTTGTGTTTATTTGCATGGTTCGCGAATTCATTTGCCTCATTTTTAGTTTAAGTTCAGAACTGAACACTTTTGAGAGCTGTAGGATAATACAGCGATACGTTTACGTTCCCAGAATTATTTTAAGACAATTTGCAAGTGCTAAAAAATTGGCTGGCAGAAAGCTATTTATCAATTTCTCGTAAACCTAGAAATTGAATTTATACTAATGCTGCTGCAAGAGGAAGAATATAACAATCAGTTGGGTTATAAAACCATAATTTATACGTAGTAAATTTGCGTATGAAAAATAATCCGAAATAAAGTACTTGTAGCGGTAAGATTCCCCTCAGATAACACAATTAGGTTTTGCTGACTTAACTTTTCTTCATTTATTAACTCGTGCTCTGTTTAAAGTATAAATGATGAGTTCATACAACAAATCCTAGAAAGCCAATGGCTGATATAGTTCAAATCATTCCTAACCTTTCTTTTCCATACGACATTCCACTTAAAAAATACCTAAAATAATATGGATATTATTAGATACTAATAATGATTTTCATTCAAAGATTAAGGTGCAAGAACTTGTCCACAGAACTGAACTAAAACTGGACGTTGTCAAATAATGAATGAAAGAATAAGAACCTACTTACGCTTAATGGCATACATTACATTTTTAGAAAAATCTGCATCACCATTGATATCTTCTTCACTGTAACTTCTTATATAGTCCCTAATCAGGAGCATACACCTATGAGTTTCTGTGTTTACGTCAAACCTACTCAATCTGTTAAACATTTGGAAACTGGTCTTCCTAAGAAACCCTATATATTCATGGTTATGATGGTGCTCAGAAGTTTATGGAATACCTGACATTCCTTGCATAGAAGATTGATAATATATACAAATCTGTCAAAAAGGATGTCAACTCCTCTACAGTATGCTACTTGTGTGGCAAAACCTTTACAGAAAAGTACTACAAAGTATACCACCACGATCAATACCGAGGAAGTCTACATAATGTATGCAATTTGGCCTGCAAAACATCTAAACATATTCCCGTCTCCATACATAACCTCAGTGGGTATGACTCATTTGATTGTTACGGAGCTCGGATGTACGAGTGAGCGAGTGGAGGTAATTTCTAGCTCTGAAGAAAGCTATATACCATTTTTCAAGCACGTAGGACTTATAAAGATCCGGTTTGTGGATAGCTTTCGATTCCTGAGTAAAGCTTGGATAAGATTGTAAACAATCTAACATATCGTGAAACACTGGAGTACTTCGGAGAAGACACGTTGAAGTTAATGACCTTCACTTCATGGGATGTCTTGAACGAAACCTGTCTGCTTTCTAAGGAGTCTTTCTGCAATACATTAATGAAGAAGAAATTAGTGATGCTAACTACAATCATGCATTGAGACAGTTTAATGTGAGAAACCTGGGCGAGTACAGCGATCTGTACTTAACCTGCAATGTTCCTCTTCTAGCTGATGTCTTTGAGACCTTTAGAGGTCAGACACTGAAAGCTCATAAGGTTAACCCCGCTCATTATTTCGCCTCTCCGGGACTTGCCTGGGATGCCATGCTTCTGTACACTGGAGTTTAGCATCAATTGCTTCTGGGTTATGATTCACTACTCCTAGTGAAATCCGGTATAAGATGAAGTTTATGTCAAGTCTCTCACCGATACGGCGAAGCAAACAACATCTACATGGATAAGTTTTATCCGTCTAGATCAACCCAATTTATCACCTATGAAGATGCAAATAACCAATATGGTTGGACAATGTGCCACGCCCACCCTTATAAGGATTTGAGTGGGTTTCTCCTGAGGATATCCACATAGAAACACTACAAGAAGTTGATCCTCATCATACATATTAGACGTCCACATCGAATATCCCGCAGAACTTCACGATCTACACAACGATCTACCTTTCCTGCCTGAGTGTATGAAGCCTAAGGGGTCATCTACAAAGAAACTAATACCCCATCTTGGATCTCGAAAGAACTATTTAGTACATTACATGACTTTGAAGCAAGCTCTTAGTCATGGACTACGCTTGAGTAAAATCCATTTGTGCTACAGTTCTGACAGTCTCAGTTGGTTAAAAACTTATGTGGAATTTAACAACAGGCTGCTAATGATTTCGAGAAGGATCTTTACAAGCTATTCAACAATGCCAATTTTGGAAAAAAGAATGGAGAACTTGCGTAATCGTGTGGATATACGATTGGTTACAAGCCAGAAGACTCTGAGAAAGTCAATTGCCAAGCCTACGGTTATCGATACGGCAATATACGATACCAATCTAGCTGCTGTGCACACGGCTTCCCGACAGATCGTGTTCAGCAAGCCTATATACATTGGAATGAATGTGTTGGACATATGTAAGACATTAATGCATCACTATCATTATGATGTGTTGTCATATTATTGAGTTGAAAACCTGAAGCTTATGTATATGGACACTGATTCATTCATTCATCGGATGACAGCTGAAGATGTGTACCAGACAAGCTACGTTTTCTTGAGCATCTAGATACAGCTGATTACCCTGTCAACCATATATGCTACTCCCCTCAAAACAAGAAGGTGGTATGAAAATTTAAAGATGAGGCTAATGGCAAAATCATCTTGCACTTTTTCGGACTACGACCTAAAAGGTATGCACTAGATATACATGGCTCAATGATAAAGATTAAATATGTAAAAAGTAGTACCATTAAATAGTATATTATATTTGACAGCTATACAGACTGTCTTTAAACCCATGAAAAATAAGAACGCCGATGAATCTGATCCTTTCACGAGAGCATGTTGTTACCTCAGTGCAAGGGAATAAAATCACGTTGACTCCTTGCGACGATAAAAGTGTTATTGCCGAGGATGGACTAACAACATATATGGGTATTACAGTATTACAACCAGTGCTTAATAGAATGTAACCTGTATCTCAAGATGAAGATTTTCTCCGTGAGTCTACATTTTAAAAATGGAAGTTTACTAATTTACACCTAGCAGACAGTGGTGAAGCAAGAAGAATAAGAAGGTGGAAGGGGAGGCATTTACTCTGCCATTAGGAGCAAATCCAGTGCTGGTCTCAAGCCCAGATAAAGGAGAGAGACGTCAACCCTTACAATCCTTATCTAATGAAGCAATGATTAACTGATAAAGCTAATACATTTAGACAAAAATTATTCATATAAAACAATAAAGCTTACTAAAACGTTATAATACCTCTTCAAACATGTAGATGGGTTAGTTTAGACGACTTCTATGTACCCTTACTGTAACCCTGTACACAATTTAGCCCTCTGCGTCTCACATGCTATCTGATTAACATATAGAAGTGTTTGACATTTAGAAAAAAAGTGTTATAACATTGGATAAGAAATGTTTATAAAGTATTCAAATACTCTCTAAATTACCATAAATAACCTGTAACTCCATCTGAATTACCTATTAAAATGACTTAAATACCTGTTATACTATCTGAATCAGCCGAAATTATCTTAAATAGGTGTGATACGAATCGCTGCTCGAAATTACCCCGAACAGCTGTGATAATGCCTGAATTACCCTAAATACCCACGATACCACCTGTATCACCTGTGAAATCATACGGAACTATGCTGCACTAAACACTATGGAATCTGTCCGCCTGTGATAGTACCTGAATTACCCTAAATACCTACACTACCACCTGTATCACCTGTGAAATCATACGGAACTATGCTGCACTCAACACCATGGAATCTGTCCGCCTGTAATACTACCTAAATTACCCTAAATACCCACGATACCACGTGTATCACCTGTGAAATCATACGGAACTATGCTGCACTCAAACACCATGGAATCTGTCCGCCTGTAATACTACCTAAATTACCCTAAATACCCACGATACCACGTGTATCACCTGTGAAATCATACGGAACTATGCTGCACTCAAACACCATGGAATCTGTCCGCCAGTAATACTACCTGAATTACCCTAAATACCCACGATACCACGTGTATCACCTGTGAAATCATACGGAACTATGCTGCACTCAAACACCATGGAATCTGTCCGCCTGTAATACTACCTAAAATACCCTAAATACCCACGATAACACGTGTATCACCTGTGAAATCATACGGAACTATGCTGCACTCAAACACCATGGAATCTGTCCGCCTGTGATACTACCTAAATTACCCTAAATACCCACGATACCACCTGTATCACCTGTCAAATCATACTGAAATATACTACACTCAACACCATGGAATCTGTCCGCCTGTGATAGTACCTGAATTACCCTAAATACCCACGATACCACCTGTATCACCTGTCAAATCATACTGAAATATACTACACTCAACACCATGGAATCTGTCCGCCTGTGATACTACCTGAATTACCCTAAATACCCACGATATCACCTGTATCACCTGTCAAATCATACTGAACTATGCTACACTCAACACCATGGAATCTGTCCGCCTGTGATAGTACCTGAATTACCCTAAATACCCACGATACCACCTGTATCACCTGTCAAATCATACTGAAATATACTACACTCAACACCATGGAATCTGTCCGCCTGTGATACTACCTGAATTACCCTAAATACCCACGATATCACCTGTATCACCTGTCAAATCATACTGAACTATGCTACACTCAACACCATGGAATCTGTCCGCCTGTGATAGTACCTGAATTACCCTAAATACCCACGATACCACCTGTATCACCTGTCAAATCATACTGAAATATACTACACTCAACACCATGGAATCTGTCCGCCTGTGATACTACCTGAATTATCCTAAATACCTACGATACTACCTGAATTACCTATGAAATCATACGGAACTATGCTGCATCCAAACCATGGAATGTGTTTGCCTGTGATACTACCTGAATCAGCCTATATACCTGCGATACTACCTGAATTACTTGTGAAATTATACGGAACTACGCTGCATCCAAACCATGAAATCTGTTTGCCTGTGATGCTACTTGAATTATCCTAAATATCTACGATACTACCTGAATTACTTGTGAAATTATACGGAAATATGCCACACCCAACCCATGGAATCTGTTCGTCCGCGGAATGCTGGATCGTGCTATCCTGAAATCATACGGAACTATGCTGCATCCAAACCATGGAATGTGTTTGCCTGTGATACTACCTGAATCAGCCTATATACCTGCGATACTACCTGAATTACTTGTGAAATTATACGGAACTACGCTGCATCCAAACCATGGAATCTGTTTGCCTGTGATGCTACTTGAATTATCCTAAATATCTACGATACTACCTGAATTACTTGTGAAATTATACGGAAATATGCCACACCCAACCCATGGAATCTGTTCGTCCGCGGAATGCTGGATCGTGCTATCCTGAAATCATACGGAACTATGCTGCATCCAAACCATGGAATGTGTTTGCCTGTGATACTACCTGAATCAGCCTATATACCTGCGATACTACCTGAATTACTTGTGAAATTATACGGAACTACGCTGCATCCAAACCATGGAATCTGTTTGCCTGTGATGCTACTTGAATTATCCTAAATATCTACGATACTACCTGAATTACTTGTGAAATTATACGGAAATATGCCACACCCAACCCATGGAATCTGTTCGTCCGTGGAATGCTGGATCGTGCTATCCTGTAGAAGATGTGAACATAGTACATGCAGAAAGCCTAGCCTCACGAGTACCTATCTTCGTTTTCCCTATCTCACCCATATAAATTCATTTCCCTCTCATTCAGCCCCTGCTCCACCTAGCAGCTCTCCTCGTTTTACCTATATCTCCCATATAAACGCGTTTCCCCCTCCTTCAGCCCCTGCCCCACCTAGCATTTCTCTTCGTTTTCCCCATCTATCTTATATAAACGCATTTCAGCTCCTTCAACCCTCTCCTATCATTGCAACTACGTCCGTTTTCCCTACGTCTCCCATATAAACGCAAAAAAGTGGCCTTGAACCGCTTTAACGATTTTACTTACAGTGCTGATGGGAGTGTGAAAACAAAACGCTCTCGCAGAGCGCACGAATTTTCGATTTGTCACTCCAGAGAGCTAACAAATCGCGAGAAAGCAAATGCGATAACAAACAATTTTCAGAAAGCCAAATACCAGCACATTTGTTAGGAGCGGTTCTTTAAGCTTAACAAACAATTGTAGTCGCCTTCTTAACAACGAAGTTACAGAACAGACCTTTGTTTACTGAAGATTCTGTTTGAATGCGATTGTTTAATTTAATATCGAATCCTATGTGCTTCCATGGCATCGAAATGCTTGTTGCCTTATTTCGCTACTATACAGTCATCATCGATGGTGGCTCGATGTAAACAAAACGAGAGTTCGGCTTATACTTCTCAATGGCTGGTTTTGAAGGATAAATAGGTGAGGTGTCTTACGTTGATATTTCATGAGCAATGTTGGAAATGCTATTACAAGTGTAGGTTTTTGAGACGAGTTTATCATTATGGCCACGTCACGAAAGATTCGTTTAAAATAGTACAGAAGAAATTCGTCCTTTAATACGTTTTGTAGGATTAGCTGACTTTCAAAATAAGTGTGTTGTACAAAAGAATAACTTTTCAGGAACCTCAGTTATTCAAATGAGAATGCGTTAGCTACGTAACATTGTAATTAAACACGTAGTTATGAGTCCATCTCCTTAATACTTACAAAGCTTTGCGTATTAAATATCTAAGTACGCAACATCTTTATAATAAGTATACAAATAAATCTTAGTTGAGACGTATCAAAATTTAAATATTTTCGAAGAGAGGAAAAATTACTTTTAGGTATTTTATAGTGTGCATAAGACTTTAAACCAAGCAGTGCCATTTGAACTACGTAAACGAAACTAAAACAACATAATTAATTATACAGTATAATTATAATAGCATTACATTATGCAAAAATATACAACATTTTCGGATGATTACGAGACACCAATACATTTCGAATGCAACTCTTCATTAGCAGTTCAGGTCCCATTCCTGTCCAGCATTTCATTTAGGCATTTAGGAACGAATTCAGCTTGTCTACCATTGTACAAGGAAACGAATTCACTGTTCCCAGTAAACCGGCTCCCTGCAGCAGAGCGGCGAACTTGCATTTTTACAACGAGCCCACCATTGCTGATGATGCTAACAAAACTTAACACACTACTCACATGTTTTCTAACAAATGCGTCCTAGCACCAGTAGTTGGGGAATCGTTTACTGTTTATTATGTTAAACTCCCATTTATGTATTTTAGAATTAAAGACATTCAATATATTATGTATATATAAATATATATTACTATAAAATATAAACTTTTCTGACCACGAAGACAACTTCTTCTCTTGGAAATAAATGTACTCTACTCATTGTTACTATAACTAGCTAATTATCTAGCTAGATAAACAAATTAATATCAGGAATGAGTTCTATGGCACTCGGCCAATTATCTGATAAATATAGAATTCACGAGTGGTATTTGCTAATACTATTTCTGAATGAAACGTTTAATAAGCAGTATTAATAAAATGAAAAGCACATAGGTATTTTATATATTATCATGTAATCGAGTTTATTGCATACGAGTATCATAACAAGACCTTCTATGTTCTTTAAGAAGGTTTCTTCCTTTCTTTAGCTTACATATTAGAAACACTTGCGAATCAGTTACGACAATCTCATGTGATTGGTTCAAATTGACATGGGCTCTTAGTTGGATTGGTCAATATTTAATGCTTGGTCCATGAGGTAAATAAATAGTCTTAGTAACCTGCATTATTATTCTTTCTTTCTTATTTTTTTGGCTTGAAGTTTAACGTCTTTTAAGCTGGCAGGTCATATCGGGCAATGAATGAATGAATGGAATGGGTGAAATGATAGTCAAACGAGCCCGGGGTCCCTTGAGCTTAGAGTTACTCGACATTCGTATTTTCAGAATAAGGGAAAGCTCAAGGAAAAAGAAACCTATCCGGGTAACTCACTCTAACCGAGATTCGAACTCGCGACCTCCTGAATGTGAGGCAGCCACGCTAACCACACACCATAGAGGAGGGCAGCATTGTATTTGTTTGCTTCATTTGCTAGGAAATTGGCAGCATTTTTCAGTTTCTCTTTTGCCTTGAATTCTTTATGACGTAAATACAACAAAGGATATTAATGAAGACGTCTATATGAGAAGTCTCAAGTGTTTATTACAGT
The DNA here is from genome assembly GCA_030765065.1 of Deroplatys truncata. Classification (NCBI taxonomy): domain Eukaryota; kingdom Metazoa; phylum Arthropoda; class Insecta; order Mantodea; family Mantidae; genus Deroplatys; species Deroplatys truncata. Next base: position 108,870,976 of record CM060976.1, read on the forward strand.
ATAACTCAGTGTTGGTAATCACCGATATTGTCATCATAGTATAGTTTTGTTCCAGATTTCTGTTCTTTATTTACTGCTTCATGTTGACGCGACGTTTAATGCTGTTAATAGTGTATTCGAGTAGAAATCTTTTTAAAAGTATTGTGTTTGTTTTTCCTGTGTATTAGCATTAATGGGATATTTGTTTTATTAATGTGAGCAATGTATGGTTATGCATCTTTTCGATCTGTTTTCATATCTGTTCCAAGATAAAACGATGTAACATTTGTTCAACATGCTTTAATGTGGGTACGAGTCTGCGCTGAATTTGTAATTCACTCAATGCAATTAGAAATTTTTAGGTAGAACTTTTTAAAAGCCGTATATTTATTGCCATTGATATTATTGCATGTATTTTGTCATTTCAAGTTGTTTGGTAATACAAATTACCTAAGATATATATATATATATATATATATATATATATATATTTCAAAATTTATTACGACGTTTCATACCACAGCTTTCTCATTGCAACCCAGTGTGTGCTCCAGGAAACGTAAATCGTGACAATTTCGACGATTTTCTGGTTTGCCCTTACTGGACTTCCCTCGTTATGCTTCGTTATTTATTTTGTTTCTCCCTTCAAGAATTGGTTGATATTTTAGCAACTTAGATAGTTCTGGTTGTAGTGCACGAAGACAACTTTCTTTATTTTGATTCAGCGAAAGTCCGCGTTCCTTGCTACAGTGTTTATGAATTTCTTCAGACTATCCTTGTTATATTTTTAACGTAAGTTAGAGTAAGGAGAATAGAAATGCGAAAATATTTAGTAAAGAGCGGTTATCACTGGTTTGGTTGTATAATGAGTCAAGTGCAAGGTTTTTCGCCTCCAAAACTACGTACAATAACTATTTATGACAGTTCCTGTTTTAAAGTATCTAACGTGCAGCAACCTACTCTATGCATTATAATTTTACAGCGATTCAGATTGATCTACATATAAAGTTGCATTTCCATCTACTTTTGGTGAATCATTATAAATATCTACACAAAAGGGATTTTATACTCTGTTAACATCGCAATACGCAATACCTTTAGTAGGTAGAGGAAGTGTTACATTCCAACCAAACAATGCATATCGAGATGTCAGTGAAATACATGTTTTGAGGCCCCTGAATTCAAAAGAGGCATTTGTAGAAAAAGGTAGTGTGTATGTGAACAACATAACTCAAAAGTGAAATGTCGTGTAAATATTGGTACTTACATTCAGTGTATTCCAAAGATGCGACACGAAGATTTGCGATAAAATTCCCCCACACCAAAGTACCATTTACACGGAGCATTTTTTAAAATCTTTTTATTTCCTCAAAAATGCCTTCATCGATTTTGATTAAAATATCACATCCTTCACGTATTTCATCACGAATAAGGTGTATGCTTGAACTTTTTTTAGGAAATGCCTTTGAAGTCCCTTTCATTCGGAACGAATTTTGTATAATTAAGCCATAAGAGACGAACAAAAACGTACGACACAGAACACGTAGATCAAATAAACAATTTATTTCAGATAAATTTGTGCCATCAGTTATTTCCGAGATGTGAATTTTGCAATACTTTGTCATTTGTGAAGTTGCATCACATCAGTGCGATGTGAAGGAAAGACTACGGAATTTCAAGGTCAGCATACAGTGATCCGCTTTTAAAGTTTGACTATCACTTCGGGTTCCTGTATCCATTTTGTACCTACAGCGAAATGTGTGAATGTCTGTCTCGATTAATATAACGTAGAAGCTATTGTAAGAACAGTTTGCACAAGCTATATAAAAATAAATGGTAGTGGATAGAGAAAGTCATGTAAATGTGATACATCCTACTTTTGGAAAAACGTTCGTGGTGTATGTATATGTGTGTGTGTGTGTGTTTGTGTCTGAGAACAGCATAACTAAAAAATTTCGTGTCTAAATTTCAGCATTTTTTAAAGATGCGACACGCTTAGATTTTCAAGAAATTTCTCCCATCACCACAAATTGCACTTTAAATTGAACGTTTTTCATTATTTTTTATTTAATAATAATGGTTCACAATTTTGATTAAAACATCATATGTTTAAGATATTTGCACGACTAAGAAAATGTATATCTTGGATTTTCTGGAATGGTCTGCGAATTCCTATTCATTCTAGATTAATTTTGTATAATATTGTATAACTGCTAAACCATAAAATGTAGATAAATTTGACTGATCGAAAAATGTAGATCTCGTTAAAGCACACAGTTGATGTCAACTAATTTTCGTGGCATTAACAATTTCCTAGATATTCATTGCTCTTGGATTGAACTTTCCAATTGTTGATTTGTTTATAAGCTTTTGTAAGAATGGTTTCTTGAAGTAATGTAAAGGTAATCGATAATGTGAATATATAGTCATGTGAATTTAACACATCAGATTCTTTTTTGTGAATGTAGGAAGATGAGACAGCAGTCCAATTTGTTCAGTTAGCTGCGGGGTCATCAGAAACAGAAGAAAGAGATGTTTAAGGATTCAAAATGCATTGCTTCAATCTGAAAAAAGGAAAAGGAATATTTGAAGAAACATTAATACTACAGCAATTAACAAGACCTATAGTATGACGCAGCGGCTATGGCTAAGGTTACCGGGAGGTCGATGCCTGGCAGTCGGAGATAAACAAAGATAAGTAGCGCTCTCGCTAGGTAAACACCGAAAGCGCTATCGTCAAATAACCAGGATCTTCGGGATGTTTCCCCTTCTCGTACGTCCTCGGACCCTGTCGAAACTTCAACGGCTATATAAGCGAACGCTCTCGCAAATTAGCCTGCGAGGCAGTAAGCGAGTGCGTTTCTGATGCGATGAAAAGTGCTGTTCTCCGAGGGAGTTTGTGACAACTCTGACGTGCAGTGAGTGCTGCTTCCGTGAGATATTGGAGAAATCTTGTGTTCGAATCCCCAGCGAATGAACCGTCCGGAAGTAGTGGCTATGCCTTGTGTATTTCATTACGCCGCTACATCACGAAGAAAGTGAAGTGTTAAGTGAAATGACGGTGAAAAGTTGAACAAGACCAGAACAGTGAAGTGACATTCAGAACTTACAGAAGTGACAGTTCAGAACAAAGTCAATATGTTACATTTAACTATTCGGATCGCACTATTTCACCCCTCTATCTACATAAATAAATAAAATTAAAGTACTGGCATTCTTGCTCTTCTTGAATGTTTAATGTGGTAGTTCGTTTTTGTTACAAAGATTATACGTCACGAAATATATTACTACTTCTCGGGGGTGGGGAAGGGCAAAACTTCTTATTTTGTATGTTTATTCTTGTACACATGGTTAGAATTGGCATGAGGGATGTGGGGATTTTTCCTTCTCGTTAAACAGTATCTCCGACTCGTAATGGGAAAGTTTTTCTCTGTTAGAAATAAATTATGTTTGCCTCCTTGCCATTTAACATCTAACGACGGAACGCTGTCTTCTTTCGTGGTTATCATCTGAGGTTCCATAGGTTTCTTCTCTCGTGACGAAATCTCTGGCTCGGATGTACTGTGTGTCCGCTGAATGATGTACGCTTACATCATGCCAACATCAGCAGAGCCAGAAGGCTTTTCAGCAAGTGTAAACGAAGATAGTAAGGACAAGGTAGGCACGGCCAAGTCACACGGTCTCTAGATGCAGGGGTTTATAGAGGAGAAAAATGAGATTTGAAGTTAGAATTGCCATTTTGGACAGATTTCTGCTAATATACTAAGTACTCCATTTGATTATAACTACTAGTACTGGAACTATTCTTCCACATGCGTATACAAATGCAGGTAATGATTTTTCACGTTTCGTCAGAAGTCGTGCACTGAAGGTTTGTATGGCACAGAGGTTATGCTATCGATCGAGTCCAGTCGGGTGCAGTTTATCGCCCTGAGCAACTGGCGCCAAACAGTTAGGTAGTCTCTGCAAACGTGGAGATAAATGAACTGATAGCTAACGGTATTTTAGGGATTCTTTTTGGGATGCTAAATAACAGTGCACAGAAAAAGAAAGTGATTGTACAGGCCAATATGAGACTTCTTTTATTTATTTTGATATTCTTTTTGTTTTGCTTCTGTATTTATTTTGTTACTTTACTTTACCATGTAGGCATTTCTTATTTTCTGACGTTTATAGTTATTGAGACGCTAAAGAATACAAAGTGTCCTTGGTGAAATAAAAAGAAAACTGCTTATTTAAAAACCAAAGAAGGAATCTCTGTAAACATAAATAGTTTGAAGAATGTATGTTAACTTAACGTAAGCTGGAATTGTGCGGTTATACGAAAAACCCAAATCATAAGCAAAGTGCAAACAAAATATTTTGAAAATAAAATCTAGTAATTCCTTATATTACATATACATAGACACTGTATATGCGAACCAGACCACCCTTAACTATAATTATTTCGAAAATAAGGGCATTAACATTTTCAGAACAAAAATATTTATAACCAACTTTCACTTGAACTTGAAATTATCAATCAGCCATAACCGGAAGTGAGGAAGTGTGGTTAGTGAAGTAGGAGTTTAAATCTTTAAATGGGAGTGAGGATCAAATAAATAGCTAGAAGTCTTCAACACAAACAACTTTCATAGGCAACGTATTTATTAATTCATACTCTTCAATGAGTAAAAACATATAAAAATACAGCGCATCCGAATCTTAGAAATGCAATGACACTCATACTGAGAAGTGTTACAATAAGAAAATTAAAATTAATGTTGGCAAGCAAGCTCAGATGGCCTTGCACAATACAAAGGCAATCGAGTGTTATTTTCTTTACTTTTGTGGCTAATGAAAAGAGTATAAAAGTTAACAGTGATTACAACTTACTTCTACAACAAATAGAGATGGTTTTCATAAATGAGGAAGGCTTTGATTGTGCTGATGGTATTGGGCAAATGTCGTATAAATTTCCGGGCTGCCGAGTATGTTTTCGCTCAGAGATACCCCTCATCGTGTTCGTCAATCCTGCAATGTTTTCAGGCGTCTTTCTGATCGTCTACAAGTAGCTGGATAATTGCAGCGTAGCCACCGACGAGAGATCAATTGATGTGATTGCTGCCGTTGTCGACAATCCTGAAGACTGTAGCAGGAGAATTGCTAAGGAATCTGGCATTGCTCAGATAACAGTATGCATGATTCAGAAAGGCAACAAGGAGGTATTAACCTTACCGCATTAGTTTGCATCAGCAGCTTAAATAGTGTGGTCTTCTGCCACTGGTAGTGAGGAACCAATCACAGGTTCCATTGTAGTGTTCTCTTGACGGATGAAGTGACATTGAAGAGGAATGGGAATGTCAATATCCATAATGCTCACTTCTGGTCTCAAGTGAGTCCTCACTGGCTGAGAAAAGTGGGCAACCAGCATAGGTGGTGTCGCGATGTCTGGCATGGTATCATTGGACCTCATTTTGCTCTTAAGGGTGGCATGTGCACTGACTACCTGGAGAACGTCCTCAACCGGCTTTTGTAATACGTCCCCATTGACAATACAAGCAATAATGTGACTGCAGAAAGATGAATGCCAAGCTCCTTTCCCTTTGGTGAAATCAAGAAGGCAAGCAGCTCTTCCCTGAAATTGAAATTTAGTTTTATTTATGGACGCTCTTTAACTGCTGGGGTCCTTAGCGTCCCATTCTATATTGGGCGTGAAATACCGGTAATTTTGCTGGACAGTGGATTGGGAAAGGAGGTCCTGTGACTGACTGCGATTTCCAGACTTGAATCCGTTAAATTTCTATCTTTGGGAACGGTTAAAAGACATCGTTTATCAAAATCGTCTCACAACAAGAGATCCACATGAGATAGTGAATCCAAGAGGCGCACCAAACGCTGACCGCGCGGAAGAGACTGAAGTCGCTAACAATATTAGAAGAAGAAGAAGAAGAAGAAGAAGAAGAAGATAAGGAATACAGGTATTGCTGTACAGAATGACAGACAGTTTGAACATTAGTGAAAATTAAAGTTATATTCATTGAGCCCACTTCCGGTTAAGGCCTAATGATAAAATCAAGTTCACTCTACTTTAGTTAGAAATATTTTTGTCTCGAAAAATTTAATGTCGTAATTTACGAAATAAAGGACTGTTACGGATGGTCTGGTTCAGCCTGTACATATAAAACAATTTTTTGTCCACGTTACGTTATTCGCTATGAATAGAAATGGTTTCAAAGTTAGGCTTTAATTAGTACATATACCAAGGGGAAATCAACATTAAAATGTTTATATCATAAATGAACTAACAAGAACATGTGGAAGAAAAGAGAGGAGGGGGAAAAGGGTCAAACCGTTAAACATGCTCCACTGGATGAACGGAATGTTTTGGGAACGGCTAACACCACGAAGAAACAGTTCAGTACAAATTGTGTATTTTAATAAGTTCTGTATTTTGGGAAAGCTTGGAATGTTTTGGAAACGGCTAACACACAAAGAAACAGTTCGATACAAATTGACTATTTTAATAAGTTCTGCATTTTTCCCGCAGTAAATTTTTGTACATTTCTTATGGTCTTCCAATTACAACAATTGTAAAAAAGTAGTCAAAATGAAGAGGACTATTCAGAAAAATTCAATATTTACCTTCTATTCTTCATATGAATACCTCAAACTTAAGTTATTCTAACCAAAATCCTTAGAATAGTTTCTGAGAAAGAAGTTGAATAAAAATCTTTGTGTTGCATCCTTGGAAAATGCTGAACTTAAACACAAAGGTGGTATTCATCTGGATTTCGCTTTAGAGTTGAGCGCTTCACCGACACAAATGCGGACCGTTTTTGTATTCCTTTATTTAGAGATCTCACAATGAATACTTTTGGGGAAATCAGGATAGGTACCTTATTTTAGGGCAATACTTCTTAGTATACGTAAGTGGTAGAAAATATAATAAAACACTGGAATGCAGCATGGCTTGGGAAATGTATTTCCTTTGCTCGCACTAGACGACCTTACAGAAACTCTTGGCATAATAAATGAAAAGGGTAAGGAACTGAAAAACTGTACCATGGAAGAGCAGGTTGGGAACCCTTGGTCTAGAAAAATATTTTTCCAGATATCCATCGGTTATAAGGGCGATTATTGTCTGCTATGGTAGCGTCTTACAATAGTAACATAACATGGATGTACACTTACGAAGAATGCAGTTGGCGAAGTTAGAGGAAACGTTTCTGCTTCACGAACACCGCATTAACGATGGCTTCCACTACATGTGGACGCCTCTGCGTCATGTTTTCCGATGTACTATTGTGAAACTGGAGATGCATGGAACTCTATAACCAACTTCGGCTGATTGTTGATGGTCGCCAGGAAGACGTTCTTTTTTAATTCGGACGAACTAGTAAAACGATTTAATTCAGTGAGCATCAAACAAGCTACAGACAGTTTGGGACTCAGGAAGACCTCTATTCATCGAATACTCTCAAAGATAGAAATACACCTGTACAAACTTCAGTTTGTTCAAGCGTTAGCAGAGAGTGACTATAATTTCCTATAACAATGCGGGTCTAGTGGCACCATGCTAGCCTCTGGTTCCCGAGGTCGCGGGTTCAAACCCAGCGGAGGGCGATGGGCGATGGGCGTAAAATCCTTAGCATGGCTTCCTTTGGAAGGGAAGTAAAGCCGGTGGTCCCATGTTGTAGATTTACGGCACATAAGGGAACCTCAAGCCTGATAGAGGGGCCTCTGAGCAAAATTTCCGGTCTTTCACGCCCAATATAGAATGGGACGCTAAGAACCATAGCAGTTAAAGAGCGTCCATAAATGAAACTCAATTTAATTTTAGAACAATGCGGTGGTACGCTATCTCCAATAGTAGCCGAATTTTATCCACCAATTTCTTTGGTCAAATGAAAGTACTCTCACCAGTCCTGGCGGCGTTAACCGGCACGACTTGATGTACTGACCAGATCGCAATCCTCGATGTTTCATGAATGTCATATGTAGATTCGATGGAAGTTTGGTATGTTAGGTAATAATTTTATAGACCCGTCTGCCTCGATGGTGATCTCAATGGAGAAGATTTCTTGGACTTCCTGTAGACTCGTCTAATGGATTGAGATGTTCTACATCTTACTGCAGCTGACGATATATCATTGGCTACACACGGATGGCGCACCGACATATAGGCCTCATGGTACAGGCTTTTCTCCATCCATGCATATGCACTCCCTGTAATGTTTTTATTTTTGTATAGCTGTTCTTTTTTTCTATCTCGTTGCCTTGTTAATAGAATAAATATTTTCTGGAATGTACTTATGCTTAGAACTGAGTAAAGTTTTGTTTTGTATCTACCAGAATAAGTTTATTTAAAACACAACTAGAACCTGTAGATACACGGCTAGCGTAAGTAAAGCAACATTTGTGGCGACCGTGAAAGGACGCGCGTGTTCAGAGAGTTATAAAAATGTGATTGAAGGAAGCCACTATTGATCTCATACAGCAACAGTTAGAAAAGCAACTGAAATTACAGAATGTTCATCGTTTACCAGACAGTTGAACGCCCTCAGAGGAGATGTAGAGGACGAGAGTTTGCCGCAGACGTAAAATTAAAATCGCTGATACTAGACGTCAAGATCTTAAGTTTGAAAATTGATGTTGCTAAGACAACTTGGTGTAAGAATGCCGCCTCGTCGACGACTATCAGGGGCAATTCCTGGATACAGAGTGAGTGTTAAAGAAATGCTAACTTCGTCAGCGGACCTTTCAGCGGGATGTTGAAAGTGTCAACGGTAGTGTTAATATAGTAAATAAGAGAAAGTTCAATTACCAAAGTTGGAGCTTACAAAATTTAATGATGACATCAGACATTGATTGTAGTTCTGGGATTAATTTGAAAAAATAGATAAAGACACAGACATCTGTTAGAAGATAAATTTCAGTATCTAGTGCAAGCCACTGTTAAAGGTTCTCGTGTAAGAGAAGAGGTTGAAATTTTCTTACCTACTATGTTATAGTCATAGAAAGCTTAAAAAGTAGATTTGGCAGGGAAGATTTGCTTTTAAGCTGTTAACCTTAGCATTGAAATATGGTTTCTCTGTTATGATTCCAGTTTATTGTGTGGCTTGTATGGCCATTTAGATATCAAATAAGATCATTAGCAAGCAGAGGGGTTTTAGTAAGTAAACACAGCAATCCTGTTACCGCACCGAGTATAGGTGAAGTCCCCTTCCATTCACAACAGTCGGTTTCGTTGGGACTGTTCCATTTATTCACTGCACATAGACCAATGGAAAACTGTGGTAATATTCCTAAACTAAAGAAGAATCACATACCAAAACCACCGTCACAATTAGCATCGTTGGTGGCGTAATTTGTCAGGGAAAACCTTAGCACAAATGGGAAACCATCTAGAATCAAAATATTTAAGGGGATGGAACCTGGAATTGCCTTGACTCGCAACCTTGTAATTCGGCGGAGGACATCGCTACAGGCTCAATATTACGATAAAGCTCTAATGTAATGAATGTCTTTAACGAGAGAAAAATGCCGCTATACGTGCAGTGAAGGAAATAATTTCACAAGCTTGATTTTTATATTTTTCATATATTCAGAATAATGTCAGTAATATTGTAACTACAATAACATATGTATTTGCAAGCATATACACAAAGAATACCGGAAACTCTTGAGGCCATAGAACAGATTTCTGTAACAGTGAGTATGGTATAAAGCTGGAACTGTTAAAGAAAGGTGACAAAGGAACTTTAAAAGTTTTCTAGAGAAGAATTCAGGGTACACAAGAATGTGTAAAACGAGGGACGCGTTACTGAGGCAGGGAATCTCAAGAAAATCTTACATTTGATTTTTATTTGCTCTTACTAAGCTGGGTGATGTGGAACACAGTTTTACAAAATATAACAACTGTCTACGTGCTAATCTCATGCGATTTATGTTCCTGTATTGTGAAAATACATTATTGTACTTTGTAAAACTCACGATATAACAGAAACGCCAATGCAACTCAGATTTCTGTAATTAATACCTTAATTAAATAATGAAGTAACTTTACTGCACACTACCAATATTTAAACATATCTATATTGTTTTCTTCCGATACTCCGTAAACTTGACCTACCTGCTTTCGAAGCAGGGTATAGTGCCTTCAACTGTTCATATTTGTTTAAGAGAACAATGCAAGGCCGCATTCGCTTCCACTTTCACTCGCCACCAACCCTCTGTGCGTTCCTAACTTGATGGTTTACTTACTAAAACCTCTCTGCCTGATCATTAGAAACACTAGGTGCTACCTCTGACAAGTATGTTGCTATGCTGTACCCTATGCTTGAATCATGTTTACCTGAGAAAATACTCAGGGCTTGGCAAAAAGCCCGAACTTGGGGGAACTAAACTTGGAGCCCGAACAAAACACTGGGGATATTAAAGATAGGTTAGAAAGTACGATGCAATTTATAAGACTAGAATTAGAATTAAAAGAAAGGATTGGTCTGGTTGTAGCAGTTTTTGGTATTAAGGATGATGGTTACAATAATGCTCATGCTAAAATGGTGTATAACAAGCCTGCAACAGTTATTGCTTGAATTGCTAAGTACTAGTGATGGAAACGATAGAAAACAGAATAGCATTTTATGTGATGGGCAGTATGCTGCTTCAAATTGTTTTAAGGCACAACAAATGAGCTTAACGAGAAACCAAAAGTGCTGAAAGATAAGGTGGTTGTTTTCTATACTCTAAGAAGGGGCATTATCTAAATAAATGTAAGATTTCTGTGACATAATATCTTGTTTGTGGTAAGAATCATGATGTATGAATGTGTTCTGAATATACCTTCTAACGGAGAGAAAATTCTAAAACAATTCAAATCACAAACAAGACAACGAAAACAGCTTCGCTAAACAATTCCACACACCGCCGTGTTCTGTTACAAACTTTAATCTTTTTTCTCAGCGCGAGCATTGATAGACTCAGAGTCTCAGAGATCGTATATCAGAAAAGAAATTATAAATAAATTGAGCTATAAGCAATCAAGGAGAGAAACAATTAAGCATGACCTATTCGGAGGTGTCAAAACAAATTTGAATGAACATTTACATTACAAAATAGAACTACAAAGTTTAGATGGTAAATACCACTGTAACTTGGAAACATTAGATCAAGCAATCATTTGTGATGATATTCCTTTGGTCGAGAAAGGACCTTTGTTAGACAAACTAGCAAAAAGAAATATTTCCCTATCTGATGTAGACGGGGGAGAGGGATCTGTAGACTTACTAATTGGGGCAGATGTTGCTGGTAAGTTAATGACAGGGAAGCTCAAGCTATTAGATTGTAGATTAGTTGCAATTGAAACTAAATTTGGACTATAATGGGTAACGTTCCACATCAGTCTTCGAAAACCTTAGCAGTAGAGGCAACTTGCTACTCATTACTGACCTTAATGACATCTGGAGACTAGACACTATTGGTATCTCAGACTAAGCCATTCAAAACTCCAAAGCAGAAGGAGATCTTGGGATTCAAACTATTTTTCAGGCATGTATTGTCAAAAATGATGAGGGACCCTATGAGGTGTCCCTGGTATGGAAAGAGGATCATTTATCTCTTCCAAGTAACTGGGATTTGGCATTGAATAGACTAGAGTCCACAACAAGAAAACTTTATGCTCAAGAATTGCTTGATTCATACAGCGCTATCCTGAGAAGGTGGGAGCAAATCGGGATAATTGAAGAGATTCTTCCTCACTGGATGTTCATGGGCACTATCTAGCACATCGGGCAGTCGTGAAGGAGAATAGCACTACCAAGGTGCGCCCTGTGTTTGACGCTTCTGCTAGAGAATGAAATTTCCTTCTCTTAATCAGTATTTGGGATGTGCGCCTAACCTCATTGAATTATCTCCATCATGTTACTCTAATTTCGAGAAAGGCAATTTGGGATAATAGCACATATATAAAAGGCCTTCCTACAGATAAATATTAGTCAAGAAGATAGAGATAGCGTTCGCTTCCTTTAGTGGGATATATAAGGCAGAGAGGTCAGTTTTCCTACACCTTCAGGTTGTGTGCGGATTTAAATGTAGTCCTTTCACTTTGGGTGCAATTATTGATTACCATATAAACGAAGCAATGCTCTGCTCTGTTTACAACAACGAAATTATGTTAAGACTAAAGTCTGTATGTGTAACAGATCAAGATACCAGATAAAATCTGGTCATTCGCTGAAGGAAAAAGGAATACCAAGGACTGGAATACTACTGTGCGAGTGACAGGTCAATCAAAACGCCTGAAAGATTGAATTTGTAATTATTCAGGCTATTGTTTGATTATACAGGTTGTTATAATGTAAGTTTGTGTAATGATTTGTTTAATGTAGGAGGATCTTATGTTTTAGTTTTTGTGTAGCTGTTCTTTTTTATATCTGGTTGCCTTGTCAACAGAATAAATAAATAAAAGAAGAATAAATATTTTCTGCAATGCACTTATTTGTTAATGACTGGATAAAGTTTTGTTATGTACCAGAATTAGTTTATTTAAAACACAAATAGAATCTATAGATACACGGACAGGGTACCTAAAGTATCACTAGTTACGGCGTGCTAATTTTTTGACTTCCCCATAATCCTTTTTAGAAAAGCAAAAATTACAATTCTATCGCAACACTACACGCCACTACATCGTAGAAGAATCGCCCCTCCTTATCGCGATGTGATGGCACGGAATATACGGCAGATACATCAGGTTACAGAGGGGCGTTACGCTCCAAGGGTGAACTGGAGGTACAAGGAACGACACAACTAAGATGTGTCTTGTACCCAGTGGTACGCCACTGTTTACTAACCTATAAATAAAAACGCAACAACATAGAGAGGCAAGTCCAAAGAAAAATGCTTATTAAATTACTAGAGTTTAAATTAAATTGAGTTTTATTTATGGACGTTCTTTAACTACTATGGTCCTTACCGTCCCATTCTATGTTGGGCGTGAAAGACCAAAACGTTTGCTCAGAGGCCTCTTATCAGGCTTTAGGTTCTTTTATGTGCCGTAAATCTACGACACGGGACCACCGGCTTTACTTCCCTTCCGAAGGAAGCCATGCTAAGGATTTTTACGCCCCAAAAAATTCATCACCCTCCCCGGATTTGAACCAGCGACCTTGGTAACTAGAGGATAGCACGGTACCACTAGTCCACGGAGAACGACAAATTACTAGAGTGAATAACGGTGGTGGTGGTGGTGGCGGTGGCGGTGGCGGTGGCCATACAGTATAAACGCAACGAAATAGGATTTTTGTCAAAAAAGTTAATCCCATTCCAGTAAAATCCATTTCAATTTTTATCGCATATAAGGACATTACATGGTATTGTCACACCCCTAAAAGCTGCAATACATTAAGGTGGAAACCAAGAAGTATAGGGTGATCCGTTTGAAATGTCAGAAAGGTAAAACGTGAAATGTATCGTATGAGATGTGTGGGTTCTCGGTTTCCCAAATAATGCAGTTAAGCTTGTTGACTCGGCCATGCACATGAAATGTGGCTTTGTCCATGAACATCCATCGATTTACCATTCATCTTCCACTTCCTGCCTCTCACGCATCTGGCAGCAAACAGAGATGAGCTTCGTAATTACGCTGTGTCAAAGCATCCTTTCGCTGAATATGGATGGAAACATCTTAGGGTACTGTCTAACAATCCATGTTACCATGTTATACTTGAAAAGTTTGCATACCATGCGATACACTGAGCGCAGGTTATGGCGTGACTACCATCTTGTCTCCTATGCACGAGTGTTGTCATGCCACGCGGATGAGGTCTGTAACATCACTCATTGTTAACTTCCATCCTTTCTGCTTGTATAAGCAAACTGCTCAGAGATGCGTGCACTAACCTCTTATATATAACGTTTTACTTGTATGACATCTCAAACGGATCGCGCTATATAGCACAAAGCTACGAAAACAAAGAGAACACGCATATACAGTCTAAGAGTTACAACCCAAAATTACACCAATCTCCACAATCATATATGATGTCGCTGGCCCTTCCAGTGGTAGTTAACAGGACCCAAATTTTAGTTTGAATCTATTTTTTCCTTGCCACTTAATGAACCATTTTCAGGATATTAATATGTTTCACACCTTCTGGGGCTAAATATACGAATTTCATGTGATCCAAAATGTCCAAATAAGGGATTGCGACCTAAAATTTCCTAAACCACTATTTTCATTGCTTCAGATGACAAATACGCATTTACCCGAGGTTTCCACTATTGTTGCTTCCCTTAAATCAAGGCACATTATAAATATATACCGGAAGGTATTCTCTGCCTGAAAAGCAGCACCCTGCCACCAAAGAGGTTCTGGATATCACTGGCAATGTTTCCCGGAAAGAAATACCCAGGCCAATGGAAGTTGTATGTTCTTCGAACCTGAGGTGGATTAAACGCATTCTTGGTTATGAAAAGATAAAGATATGGATTTTTAAAAGAACGATTAGATTAAGTTTCATTATTTGGAACATTTGATATCGGACAACAAAACTCATTTTTGAAACTCACTTAAAAATTAAAATCTCTGATATGTTACATTCACATAACTTTCTCTGCCCTCTATCCTTTATTAGCGAGTATACAAATTATTTTGTTAATTTTTCTATCTGCTTCCTTTTAAGCCGAAAAACTTTTGCAGAACACTCCACACTTCCTTAGGATACAAAGAGAACAGTGATAGTCAAATGTTTAAGAATTGGACACTTAACGCTGGCCTTAAAATTCCATACTCTTTCCATACATTCACCAGAAACAACTGAAAATCGACGAGACTTAAAAGAGTGACAAAAGTATTGAAGAAATTGAAACTATGATAACGGATATCTCAGAAATGGCTGATGCCACAAAAAAAGTTATTCAGCATAAATTGTGTTTTAAAGAGATCTATTTTTTTATAGTAGGTTTCGGTCTGTAGCTTAACGTAGATCAGTTACACAAGATTATAAAAAACTGCTTGTGAATAAAGGACTTCACAGGCTATTCCCAGAAAACTCAAAATATACGTTGGATTTTTTATGTAAATATCTTTAATATGTGCTATTTTAATAAAAATCGTTAGAGCCATTGTTTAGAAAATAAAAAATTTCGAAAAATGTTCCATGTAAAGGGTAGCTTGGGGCAGAGGGATTTTCTTGAAGATCTTCGTATCGCATCTTTGGATGTTACTGAACCTAAATACCAAGTTTGGTGTTTATCCGACGTTTGGCTTTTGAGTTACACTATTCTAGACACACAGACAGACACATTAACACACACACACACACACACACCGGCATTTTTCTAATTCTTTTTGGATTCAGAGTCCTCAAAATATGTATTTGCGGTGAAATCTCGGTATCACATTTTTGGGTGGAATGCAGTACCTTCTGTACCAACAGGTACGTGGTAGAGAAATAAAAAGATATCGAAATAAAATTTAAAATCGTTCAATGCTTACGTAATACAAGCTTCAGATTAAAATTTCACCAGGTTTCCTGAAAACTTTATAACATCTTGGGTGTTGTGCACCCTCACATTTTCAGCAATTATCAGGATCATAACAATTTATTTTAACATCCACATGTTGCACTTGATCAGCCACAAATGTACATGAATACAGCTTGTACCATGCCTACAATCCCTGTAACATGCAACCAACATTATCGGTCGCCATGCATAATTACAAGGTATAACCACAAGAAGACGACGACGGCGATTCGGGGGCATTCTGTGCATATACACAAGGTTTCTCCAGTGTAAGTATACCATTACTTTTCGACGAATGTATCTATTCCCAGTTGAGCGCTCATTAGTAATATCTTCTGAGACATTGTACCTTCTTATGACTCTGTGCTGTTATTTTATTTTTCGTTGCAGATAAAAGTAAATAGACGATAATGTATATGGGTTATGTATGCAAATACGAACTATACAGAAAAAGTTATACCATATGTTTTAAAGTTTCGACAACTATTGAGTATTTTGTGCAGAAGGATTGTTGAAAATTCGCTCATTGTGCCAAACGTGATATTTTGCTTCTTGACATTTTTATACACAACTTAAAGAAAAACAAATATATAAGATAAATATTGTATCCTTTGTTAATAATTCAACAAACTATCGAGTCGATTCCTTTACCCCCTTTTCAGATCAAGAAGAGGGGTGACATTGGACGCGTTAGGGACGACTTTAGCCGTGCCAGACGTTTGTTTCGAAAGATCACGAAGCATTTAGAGTCTAGAGAAGATGTCACAGCAACATCTAGAAGTCTCCAAGCGAAATGTTACATGATTGGTGACAGAAGCTGCAGCATAGTTCAGATATAGCAGAGAGACTTAGCAGTCAGCACAGAAACGCAATAAAACATCATTATTACGTACTGTGTTGTTTATCACAAACAGAGACTATGGAAGCTAACTTTGATTTTATTTGTTGGTCAAAATTCTTTTAATACAATACGGGGCAAGTAAAAATATCATATATAATCTGCTGCGCGAGGATTCTTGTTGGATAATTTCCTACCAACCGACTGGCGAAATATTACTTATAGTCGTATAACTGAAGTTAGAATACATTGTTTTGAAATTGTTATAAAACTGCCTGCGCTATATGCATTTTCGTAACACATGCAGATACAATAATTTTATGAACAAATATTAATGCAATAAGTTTTATAATTTTTCAACCATGGAAAATCGCACGAGAATGCGAGAGTTTAATAATTTCTTAATAATTTGTAGACCTTGAGGAAGGAGTTGTATTTTATTTCGACTGTTGGATAGCCGAACTTGAATAGTTGCAACCGCACGTATGGTAAAAAGTTTCCGGTAGCCTTTGCCCCAAGTTTAAAAAATATTAACTTTGTAATTTGACTGTTTCTTTAAATATTATGTATTTATGTTTGCCTCGGCTGCGTCAGTATTATTGTTACAGACATGAATTTCTTTGTAGAGAGTGGTGCGGCTAAGAATGTAGACTTGCACAGATTATAATTTTTACCTCATTGCATTCATTAATTCTTGACACGATTTAAATAACACTTCAATGATATAGAGAGATGTGAGATTATTTATTAATTACTTGCATTTTTAACACGTAAACTATTTTCGTCTCACACTGAATACGTATTAAACTTCTCGAGGACACGTCTCGCGTCCGGTTAGGAACGCTGTCTACAAGCAACTGACTTCTGAATTTGTAAATTTTGCTCCATTTCAGTTTCTTATTGGCTAATCCTACTCCAATTGAATATTTTTATGTAACTTAAGTTTTTTTCTGGTTGTTGATTGGCTATTTATAAACTGTCTCAAAATTTACATTATTGTTGCTCCAATAATTACAAGTGGCATTATTAAACTTTCTTATTCATTATTGCCTCAAGGTTACCTTATTGTTACCTCATTGTTAGCAACTTTTAACCTATTATTCTCACAGCTCCTACATTATTAAATTACTTAATACATTCACATAACATTATTGAACATGTACGTAATAATATAAACATGAATACAATGACTGTTATATGCATTTTATATATTATACACATATTGCTTTAAGGCGGGCTGTATTGAATTTGTATATTATATAATTAGAATGAAATCATTTAAGTGTTAAAAATACTGCCTCAACCTTTAAGATATACAGTTTATTTGAGACATTTTACCTAAAATGTGTGATATTTAATCAAAGCAGTAGTGGAGTTTTTGTGAACATAAAAACAGCAATTGTTTAATGCAAAGTTTACTCGATGTGAGGGATATTTCCTGGCATCCTGTGCCTGTGATACTTGCACGAGTCTTCGTTTTTGAACTACACAGTTTAGACACACATACGCGGGCTCTCACGCTTTTAATAATTTGTCTTTTCTTTTTATTCATGAAGATTTAAAGTGTATATATGTTACAATATTGAGGTTTTGAGTCGAATGTGTCACTTCTAATCTAGACAGGATAAACAGGAAAGGTTAAAGAAAGGGGAAATTATGTACCTATATTGTTTATTTTAGCGCATATTAATTTGGTCTTTACCTTCGTTCATTTTTGCCTGTATTTGTGTCATGGTAATACCAAATAGTTATTATGATCATTATCATTATTAATATACATTCATCCACCAAGAGGGAGTGAGAGCTGGTGTGTGTATGTGTGTGTGTATGTGTGTGTGTTGAAATTATGCAAATAAGTTTTTTGATACAGGAATATTTTGTGTATTACGCTCATTTACATCTAGGAACGCTAATGCTTTATAACAAATTCATACTGCCAGAGTCTTAACTCAGGATTTGTGTTGAGATGAAAATTGGAGTCGACTTATTAACCCTTCCCCCTATAAAAATGGAGAGTGCAATAAACACGTTTCCATCATTACCAGCAGAAATGAAGGAACTGATGACGCAGGTTACGTGGGTAGAAAACTGATAGGAGTAATGAACAATAGGATGTGGAAGTCGGCAAGAGAGAAGGAGAAAGTCTCGCCCAAACGGAAAAAGAGCGAAGGCTTGAGACAAGCAGGGAGAAAAATGAATGTTAATCTCGCAGTGTCTGTAGTACTGTCACGAGTGATTTCCGTTTTGTTGACAAAAGCGGATCCAGGGAGGAGCAAAGAAGTTTTTAACCCCCTCCTTAAATAATAGATACTAGGGTATGATATTTTTCTTAATCACTTCACTCGTGTATCAGTCCGGAATAGAGTCCTTTGATTTTGGACCAATCACAGCTACGAACGATTCAATTACCAATTGTGCCTTTAAAATTGTTGATATTGAAACAACCTGTTGTGTAGCATGAAAATACAAGATATAAGCATAATAAAAATGCAAAATAAAATAATAAATAAATAAAATGAAAAATGTTTACCAAATTTCAAAAGATGCAGGTCGGGATGTAATAGTGTCTATCAATGGGTTGAAAGAATATTTTACAGCTATTAGAAATAGCAGCTCTGTTCGCGTTATTCCTTTAAATGCGGAGATGCTGCCTGTGTCGTTCCCTCTCTTTCTCTCCCTCTTCCCCATCTCTCCCTCCATCCGTCTTAGATCTCCCTCCACATTCTTCCTCTTCCTCTCGCTCATTTTCTCCTCCTCTTTCCCTTTACATTCTATCTTCCATTCACTCATTCTCTCCCACCAGTTGTCTTCTCTTTATCTCTTTCTTCCTCTCTCTCTTTGTGCAATGCACATATTCTGTGACGTTTTGAAAATCGATAACAAAATTGATTTTTATGGGGTGTTAATAAAGGTTAAAAACCAGGTAAAAGGTTTAGAACTACACAAACTTGTGCCTCTTTTTTTTTTTTTTTTTTGCTTGCAGCGATCGATGCTATACTAAGTTTCTCGTAGTAAGCGGTTGACGAGCACGAATTAGCAGTAAAGAAAATTTGTTTCATAAATATTCACCCTATTGGAATGGTGCTTATAAACATTTGTTGTGTATCACGAAAGGAAAATAAGGGAGATAGATTTGTTTGATTTTGCGCCTCGTTAGATCTTTGGGACAAGTAACAAAGATGGCATCTCATTAGCAATATCTCAGTATGCAATGCTGTCATAGGTAAGTGTAAGGGAAGGTATCAACCATAGAAACTGTTGATCTGTTTAAAAAAAATGAGTGTTGTCTTTGCATAGCAACAAGTAATCTCGAGGGCTCCTACCAGAATGAGAGACGGAAGTTGCGAACGTTTTAGTCCTGTTTAATGACGTTCAATAGGCTGTTCGTGCCATGAGCCACTCTACGTGAGGTACTGTTTAAGTAGCGTGTTTAGCCACCCACTAGGACAGAAATACTCTCGTAGTATTGAACCCCTGACCCCTAGGATTAAGATAGAAATGGGGCAGCGTTAAGAATCATGTTCCAGACGTCATGACTGTTCGTGTGGAAAACGACGGAAGGGTAAGTGCGCGTGCGTAACACGTTTTAACCCCATACATACCTGTGTGACAAAAACCCAGTTCCACTTTAGATGCTTCCGAGTTTGCCGCGTTTCCACAGGTAAGTCTGTAATTCTCAATAACTCTCAGGTCAGCGGTAGACCGCTGCATTTATAATAGGGGTTTTAACATCAACCTTTGCCCTTTGTAGGAGTTATCAAGGAGAAATTACATTTACTGCATTTTTGATACGTTACACACGTGATTTTTCTTCGATAAGGAAAACCACTTATTTTGTACTAGTGCTAACCGTGTAGTTAAAGCGACGTTTCTACTAAAGAAGAAATCCTTACATAAGAACTAAAAATTATTAAAAATACAAAAAACTTTGATTATTAATTTAGATGACTTGCTATATCCAATATTATTTACTTTTATATATCTTCCCTGAACTACGCCTACAAAAGCTTGTTTCTCTGTATACTTCGTGTTAACCGAGATAAGCCCTTGTGGAAATTGTATCATTACAAATTTCGTTATAGGTAAAAGCGTACGCTGGAGACTTAAGCAGTAGTCAGATTTTTAAAAAGCGGTTCGCTATATGCCACGTTTGATATTCCATAACATTCATGAGGGAAAAAAAAGAATGAAGACTTAGCACCTAAAAATTAAAAAGTATTGGAAAATTCATAAAAATAGCAACAAATTAAACGGAAATGGTTACTATCACCAAGCATTTCACATAAATCTTGTGTTTTAATGAGATCTAGTTTTTGTGTGGTAAGTTTTCATTTTCTATCATCATCATTATTTTTTTCAACATTTTGTTTACCAGATCTACAAAATTACACAAAACTTATTCACAATGGACAGGACTTCACAGAGAATTCAAAATATATGTTTTATTAGCCATGCACATTTATTAAACACATGACTTTTAATACAAATCGCTAGATTGTTTTTCAGAAAAAGATCCATATAAAACCGTAGTTACCTTTTTCTAAAGTGTCTTTCCTTTCTGTACTCAGGGGGCCCCATAATGCGTAAATACGGTGAAATTTCGATATCACATTTTTGGGCAAAATACAATATTTCCTGTATATACTATAGGTAGGTAGTAGATGAGATAAAAATAGAAACAAATCTGTCAAAAACAATCTAATGTTTAGCATTTGCACGACTTTCTCTAACTGTTATCATTTCATAAGTGTAAAGCTGATTCTTCTATCCACTTTATAACAACAATAAATATTTACTTATTACTTCAAGTAGGTTGCTTTTATGGACTCCATTTATAAGTACGAGCATGCATGGACAGCTCTCAACTGTTTATGTTAAAAGTCGACTTTTGTTTTGAGCACACCTGAAAAGAAAAAGTCTCACTTATGCTCAAATAAGTGAGCACAAAGTGATATACTTCCCGTTGGAAACGTTAAACAGACCGCAGCGAACATTTCGGAGAATATTTAATTCTACAAAAATGTCACTTTACGTCAAGTTTTATGTTTTAATCAAACTTACATTTTTCTTTTGGTAAATTTGTCTATCTTGTATGGTTTGAAAATGAAGAAAACTTTACAGATTGTTTACAGAAAATGTAGCTTATACGTTTTATTCGTCGTGCCAATATCACAGACTTCGGATTAGGTTTCCAACCTTCAGGACCATCAGAGCGGAATGTAGTACGTTGAGGTTAACTGCCCCAAGAGGCGCGTGTCTGTAGCCCAATAGACAGCACTACGCCAAGTCCGTGCACTATCACGGCGTCAAGTCAGCGGTTTATACACCCAGAATGGAAAGTATTAGTACGTCCCTTTTAAAAATTCCAGCAGAGACATAAATGGAGAGAAAAATCATCATTTTATATGTGCAAAGAGCAAACAAATTATGTGTACCATTTTCAAAATTAACCTATATGTATTTATTAGAGCCGGGTTTTGGTGTAATACCTGAATATGTCATTGAAGTATCATTTAAAGCGATTGGAGAAACAAATTTGCGAATTCGTAAAATTCCAGCATTTGCAAGGATGTTCAGTAGAAAATCTCAATTATTCACGAATTAACGAATTGATTTCTGTTTGAGTTTAAGTAATATTTCGATGATATTTTCGGATATAACACTAAAAATCTCTTCTACTAAATACAAGTAAACCATTCTGAAAATTCGGCAGATAAAAAGGTTTAAAATGTTGTGCAACGTTACAGAAGTTATAAAATTTGTAAAATACAAAACACTAAATATTGGCAAAACGTGTAAACTATATTATCTCTTGTTACTTACGAAAAAATCTTATGTGTTACACTCACATGACTTTTCTAGTCACTATCGTTACTCTTATATACCTAGCTTATAACAAGTATTCTTACAAAGGCTTATTACTTTCTCTACTACGTATAGTAAGTAGGGGAAGTATTGCATTCTCTCCATAATTCGATACCGAAATTTCACCGGATACAGATGTTTTGAGGCGACCTGAATCCGAATAAAATATTTTTGGAAACATGTCCGTATGTGCCTGTATGTCTGTGAACAGCATAACTCAAAAACGAAAACTCGGATAAATATCAAACTTGGTATTTGAGTTTAGTATCTTCCAAGGATGCGACACAAGATTTTCAAGAAAATCTTCCCACCCCAACTACCCTTTACAGGCAACATTTTTGTAAATTTTTTATTTACTAAAAAGTGGCTCTAACGATTTTGATTAAATCACCGTATATGAAAAACATTTACATGGCAAATAAAATGTATATCTTGAATTTTCTGGGAATAGTCTGTGAAATCCTCTTCATTCGGAAGGAATTTTGTATAATCTTATATATCTGGTGAACGTTAAGCGATAGAGAAAACGTACCATACAAAAACATAGATGTCTTTAAAGGAACACAATTTTCTTAAAATAAGTTTTTTTTGCCGCATAAGCCACCTAAGATATCCGTTATTGAAGGTTCGACTTGTTCAATACTTGTCATTCTTTTTATGTGCCATCGACTTTCAGCTGTTTCTCGCGATTGCATGGAAACAGTATGGAATTTTAAGGCGGCATATAGCGTCCAGTTCTCAAACATTTGACTATAGTTGTCTCTTTGTATTTATAACGAAATGAGTAATAAAGCTATTTCTGCAAAGATTTATTTGGATTAACGTAGTAGAAAAAAATCTGATGTGTTACACTCACATGACTTTCTCTACTCTTGTACAAACTATTTTTACAAACGCTTATTCTCCATATGCTTCATGTTAATCGAGATATCGAGATATCGAGATGTCAATCTTATTGCTAATTTTCTTGTAGATGCAAGGGGAATATGGTAGGTTTTAAGCGATAGTCAAATATTTTAACGCTGGTTGCTATGTGGCGCATTCCATTCTCTTTGCATGTCCAGGACATACAAAAAAATTTGATGTGTTACACTCACATGACTTTCTCTACTCTTGTACAATCTATTTTTACAAACGCCTATTCTCCATATGCTTCATGTTAATCGAGATATCGAGATGTCAATCTTATTGCTAATTTTCTTGTAGATGCAGGGGGAATATGGTAGCTTTTAAGCGATGGTCAAATATTTTAACGCTGGTTGCTATGCGGCGCATTCCATTCTCTTTGCAAGTCCAGGACATAAAAAATCTGATGTGTTACACTCACATGACTTTCTCTACTCTTGTACAAACTATTTTAACAAACGCTTATTCTCCATATGCTTCATGTTAATCGAGATAAACATTTGCAGAGTCTATCTTATTGCTAATTTTCTTGTAGATGTAAGGGGAATATATATTTACAAGGGCTATATAGAAAAACAGTAGCCTTTAAGCACATATATATCTCTTAATAACTGGTTGCTAGGTGCAGCACCATTCCCTTACCCACAGATTAATACTCTTTGCATATCCAAGACAAAAAATCTGATGTGTTACACTCACATGACTTTCTCTACTCTTGTACAATCTATTTTTACAAACGCCTATTCTCCATATGCTTCATGTTAATCGAGATATCGAGATGTCAATCTTATTGCTAATTTTCTTGTAGATGCAAGGGGAATATGGTAGCTTTTAAGCGATGGTCAAATATTTTAACGCTGGTTGCTATGCGGCGCATTCCATTCTCTTTGCAAGTCCAGGACATAAAAAAATGAATAACAAATTTGAGAAAAAGTATAAGTATTGGAAAATTTAAGGGAATAACAAGCAATATCTCGAAAACGGTTCACTCAACAAAAGAAATGTATATGACATAAGTTGTGTATTTTAACGAGATCTACATTTTTTGTGTAGTAAAATTTTGTCTATCTCTTATGGTTTACCAGTTATGCAAAAGTCGTTCACAATGAAGAATACTTTTGGAGACATTCCCAGAAAATTCGAGATATACATTTCATTTCTCATGACATTATCTTAAACATATGATATTTTAATCAAAATCGTTAGAGCCATTTTTGAGAAAATTAAAATTTTCGAAAAATGTTCCATGTAAAGGGTAGTCTGGGGTGGGGGGATTTTCCTGAAAACCTTCGTGTCGCATCTCTGGAAGGTACTGAACCTAAATACCAAGTTTGGTGTTTATCCGACTGTTCGTTTTTGAGTTATGCTGTTCACAGACACACACACACAGACACACACACACAGACACACACACACAGACACACACACACACAGACACACACACGGACATGTTTCCAAAAATGCTTTTTTTGGATTCAGGAGGTCTCAAAACATGTATTTCCGGTGAAATTTCGGTATCGAATTTTTGGGTGGAATGCAATACTTCCCCTACTTACTATACGTAGTAGAGAAAGTAAAAATCTGATGTGTTACACTCACATAACTTTCTCTACTCTTGTACAACCTAATTTTACAAACGCATATTCTCTATATGCTTCATGTTAATCGAGATATCGAGATGTCAATCTTATTGGTAATTTTCTTGTAGATGCAAGGAAAATATGGTAGCTTTTAAGCGATAGTCAAATATTTTAACGCTGGTTGCTATGTGACGCATTCCATTCTCTTTGCATGTCCAGGACATAAAAAAAAAATCTGATGTGTTACACTCACATAACTTTCTCTACTCTTGTACAATCTAATTTTACAAACGCCTATTCTCCATATGCTTTATGTTAATCGAGATATCGAGATGTCAATCTTATTGGTAATTTTCTTGTAGATGCAAGGGGAATATGGTAGCTTTTAAGCGATAGTCAAATATTTTAACGCTGGTTGCTATGTGGCGAATTCCATTCTCTTTGCATGTTCAGGACATAAAAAATCTGATGTGTTACACTCACATGACTTTCTCTACTCTTGTACAATCTAATTTTACAAACGCCTATTCTCCATATGCTTCAAGTTAATCGAGATATCGAGATGTCAATCTTATTGGTAATTTTCTTGTAGATGCAAGGGAAATATCGTAGCTTTTAAGCGATAGTCAAATATTTTAACGCTGGTTGCTATGTGGCGCATTCCATTCTCTTTGCATGTCCAGGACATAAAAAAAATGAATAACGAATTTGAGAAAAAGTATAAGTATTGGAAAATTTAAAGAAATAACAAGCAATATCTCGAAAACGGTTCACTCAACAAAAGAAATGTATATGACATAAGTTGTGTATTTTAACGCGATCTACATTTTTTGTGTAGTAAACTTTTGTCTATCTCTTATGGTTTACCAGTTATGCAAAAGTCGTTCACAATGAAGAATACTTTTGGAGACATTCCCAGAAAATTCGAGATATACATTTCATTTCTCATGACATTATCTTAAACATATGATATTTACATCAAAATCGTTAGAGCCATTTTTGAAAAAATTAAAATTTTCGAAAAATCTTCCATGTAAAGGGTAGTCTGGGGTGGGGGGATTTTCTTGAAAACCTTCGTGTCGCATCTCTGGAAGATACTGAACCTAAATACCAAGTTTGGTGCTTATACGACTGTTCGTTTTTGAGTTATGCTGTTCACAGACACACAGACACACACACACACAGACACACACACAGACACACACACACACAGACACACACACACACAGACACACACACGGACATGATTCCAAAAATGATTTTTTTGGATTCAGGAGGTCTCAAAACATGTATTTCCGGTGAAATCTCGGTATCGAATTTTTGGGTGGAATGCAATACTTCCCCTACTTACTATACGTAGTAGAGAAAGTAAAAAATGAATAACGAATTTGAGAAAAAGTATAAGTATTGGAAAATTTAAGGAAATAACAAGCAATATCTCGAAAACGGTTCACTCAACAAAAGAAACGTATATGACATAAGTTGTGTATTTTAACGCGATCTACATTTTTTGTGTAGTAAAATTTTGTCTATCTCTTATGGTTTACCAGTTATGCAAAAGTCGTTCACAATGAAGAATATTTTTGGAGACATTCCCAGAAAATTCGAGATATACATTTTATTTGTCATGACAATATCTTAAACATATGATATTTTAATCAAAATCGTTAGAGCCGTTTTTGAGAAAATTAAAATTTTCGAAAAATGTTCCATGTAAAGGGTAGTCTGGGGTGGGGGGATTTTCTTGAAAACCTTCGTGTCGCATCTCTGGAAGATACTGAACCTAAATACCAAGTTTGGTGTTTATCCGACTGTTCGTTTTTGAGTTATGCTGTTCACAGACACACAGACACACAGACAGACACACAGACACACAGACACACAGACACACAGACACACAGACAGACACACACACGGACATGTTTCCAAAAATGCTTTTTTTGGATTCAGTGATTCTCAAAACATGTATTTCCGGTGAAATCTCGGTATCGAATTTTTGGGTGGAATGCAATACTTCCCCTACTTACTATACGTAGTAGAGAAAGTAAAAATGAATAACGAATTCCCATTTGAGAAAATAAGTATTGGAAAATTTAAGGAAATAACAAGCAATATCTCGAAAACGGTTCACTCAACAAAAAAAATGTATATGATATAAGTTGTGTATTTTAACGCGATCTACATTTTTTGTGTAGTAAACTTTTGTCTATCTCTTATGGTTTACCAGTTATGCAAAAGTCGTTCACAATGAAGAATACTTTTGGAGACATTCCCAGAAAATTCGAGATATACATTTCATTTCTCATGACATTATCTTAAACATATGATATTTTAATCAAAATCGTTAGAGCCATTTTTGAGAAAATTAAAATTTTCGAAAAATGTTCCATGTAAAGGGTAGTCTGGGGTGGGGGGATTTTCTTGAAAAGCTTCGTGTCGCATCTCTGGTAGATACTGAACCTAAATACCAAGTTTGGTGTTTATCCGACTGTTCGTTTTTGAGTTATGCTGTTCACAGACACACACACAGACACACACACAGACACACACACACACAGACACACACACACAGACACACACACGGACATGTTTCCAAAAATGCTTTTTGTGGATTCAGGAGGTCTCAAAACATGTATTTCCGGTGAAATCTCGGTATCGAATTTTTGGGTGGAATGCAATACTTCCCCTACTTACTATACGTAGTAGAGAAAGTAAAAATGAATATCGAATTTGAGAAAGAGTATAAGTATTGGAAAATTTAAGGAAATAACCAGCAATACCTGGAAAATGTTTCACTCAACAAAAAAAAATGTATATGACATAAATTGTGTATTTTAACGCGATCTATATTTTTTTTTGTAGTAAAATTTTGTCTATCTCTTATGGTTTACCAGTTATGCAAAAGTCGTTCACAATGAAGAATAATTTTGGAGACATTCCCAGAAATTCGAGATATACATTTTATTTGTCATGAAAATATCTTAAACATATGATATTTTAATCAAAATCGTTAGAGCCATTTTTGAGAAAATTAAAATTTTCGAAAAATGTTACATGTAAAGGGTAATCTGGGTGGGGGGATTTTCTTGAAAACCTTCGTG